>JACXIV010000020.1:4977775-5037639 GCA_014737475.1 Bombus confusus | reverse complement strand
ACATATTTGTTTACGAACTATATCACAAGTAAAATTACTCACCTTTCATACCAACAGATTTATTCCTGACAATTGGAACATAACACACCTTCCCATAGTTGGTTTTTAGAAAGGGACTGGCATTACCAAATTATAAGATTGGACTTTTATAGCTAACTTATCGGATTATCATCAACATATCAACATATCTTGCTACTTTATACCGGACGATACAATCATTTAACAGCGAAAGTTTAGATTATTTTCAAACGATAGCTCTCGTTATTATTTTACTCGTCATTTTAGATTTATCACTCTGGTTTAAACTGGCTTATCGTTTCGGTATTCGGACAGTAATGCTTAGTAACCTCTTACTACAGATACAGAAAATATATTGTATACCTAGATATATCCTTAGGAATGCAAACTGTGATCAAAGTCTTTGAGAATGTCGAGAAATTGGAAGCATGCTATTCTGTATAGCAGTTTCAATTAGAAAAGCAGTCTACTTTTGGAAGAGTATCATAAAAAAGAGTAACTGATAACAGACAAATATAATATATACATACTATAAACAGGATCACACTTTACATATGTAAAAGAATCGAGTTACTCGATTAGAATTTATGACGTACTGATAAAGATTTGGCATGCAAGTGCTTAAAGTTCTTACCCTGTTACACGATGATACAAATAGGATGCTGACACGATTAAATTCTGGTATAATTTTACCGATCAAAACATAGTTATCAGCAATTGAAAATAGGAAATATGTTATTTATTGCGCCGATTCCGTATATTTATTCTGGATCGTGTAACACGATAATGCCAATAGTCGGCTTTTTATATTAATAATAACAATCAATCAAATATCTCCGTGTTTTATTCGCATATCTTCTCAAGGTTTACTCTCCAAAGCTTTTCATGCTTCCTGGAAAAAAAGCGATTATGTTTATCTACAGATTTCAATTATGATGATTATCTTAGACAACGTTATCGGAATAGGGAAATTTGATCTAGATTTCTAAAATATTATCAAATATGCATCATATTGCATTTTCATTCAATTCGAGTAGTTTACTTCTTGTTCCGGCCACGTCTGACTACGATAAGGTTGATCTACTGCTCCAGCAGGCGTCGAGGATATTCAGATATTCGATACGAATTGAACCAGCATTTACCTGTGACGATTATATTTTTTCACATCACAATTGGTTTTTAGCACATTAAATACAAAGATGCACTTATTAAATATTTCACACCACATGCTATGTATCTAACATCTAACAAATACAGTTCAGTTTGTTAAAGACACCAATGTATATTAGAAAAGATGTTATCTTAAGAAATCTTACCAGCAATTTACTTTAAGCAAAGCTCCCTCTTCAAAAAGCTCATCCGTGAGAGATATTTGCCCGAGCCCATCAAAGATGTTGCGAGAGGAAATAACAGGCCTGTTATTCTTACGAAAAGCGTCCTCTCGAATAATCATTAAACATAGACAAGTCGTGTTTTTAGTTTGCCAATTAAAATGTCAATTTAGTTATTTGTTCTTATCTTTGGGTAACACACGTGGAATTGTTAGCTGTTTTAACTTCGCCTCTTTCAAATTCGAAACCGCCATTTACCTGTAACTTTTCAATAGGGTTAATAACATCTTCGTAATAATGCTTTGCTGATATGACCGCACGAATAAAGCTGAGCGTAAAAGCTTCATTTGCCACTTCTGGTAGTCAAGGTAGTCGAACATATAGGAACATATATGGATGTCTAATCTATGCGATTAGACATCCATAGTACGTATTGTTCTCATCCAGCACTCTGTCTAAAACAGTTGCAAGAGAACGCAGACATATGAATAATTCCTCCAAGTAAGAGAAATTGAAATCTCTCTCTGTGAAGTTACATAAGATATCTAATGTTTCGTGTAACGATAGAATCTTCTTCTTATTAGCTAATATTTGAGATAATGAAACATTCCAGATCTTTCTTCAAGAATCTCACCTTGAAAAGCGTGCAAAATTTGGTATCAATGTATCATCCGTACAATTACGCGCAACTGAAAGACAAAAGGATTAGAATTCATGAAAATAAAGGATGTATTTTGTGGGCGACGTACGTTACGGTATTCAACTTTAAACTATGTACTATATGTATCTATTGATGAAGGAAATTAAATTAATATCAGTTACACGTATACTTCATACGTGGTATAATCTACTTATCTTGTTTTACATATTTTACTTCTATTAATATAAATTGCCTTACCATATTTATCGGTGGTCGGTTTTGAAATTATTTTCTTCGTTTCTATCACTCCATAGGTATAGCCCAATGTGATTATTCGACCTCCCCTCTCGAGTATGCTGAATAATAGAAATATGTACATCTGGGGGAATATTTCGTCATTGCGAAAATTATTTAACGTATAAAATACAATGCAATATCGAACAACTTTTATTTCCATCGAATGTTTTACAATCCGATTTTTTATATTTCACATGGTATCTTTGATTTACGTTTGCTATGTATGTAACTACTACATTTGTGGTAATGTTTTTGGTAATGTGTCGCGCTTTTACAACATGAAATAATGACAATATACATAGGGATGAATCAAATATAATTTAATTAACACCGTTTTTTCATGCTGTGTGTACATACAAGAATGAACGCTAACTAAATGATGTCATCTATTGCCAATTTTATAATTTACAGCAAATTAGCGATGTTTGGTCAAATTCAATGCAGTCATCCTAAAAGATTACATAAATTAGATAACATATAAAAGCAGCATAACGTTTTAGCCTTGTTATATGCTGGAATTCAGAGATACTCGATAAGGGTTATGCAACAAATCATTTACTTTTGTAATTATTCTACGAATTCATTTCTTTCTGATTGTACGATTCATTTTCTAGCTTTTAAAGAAAATTATTGACAAATGGTATCTCCGATCACAAAGTTTTGTTTGCCAGTAAGTTGCACTTGCATCAATGAGCATATTTATCCACACAGCTTCCGATTACATAATCAAACTTTAATTCAGTATCGCATTCCTTGCGATGTTTGGATTTTCCTTCGTATTCATAGTAAAGTGTACATTTACAATTGTGAGATACAACACCGATATTACTGCTAAAATCAGTTAGAGACGATGAATTTACGTTTTGAGGCATGTTCTCCGATATTTTATCTTAATACGGACCGCTGGCTGACTGCTAGGTAAATATGTTCCTACTGCTGCAGCTACAATATTTTTGACGATCTTCTGTGTAACAGCCTGTATTGTACCAGCTCCTACAAGTTTCTCATTTCCTAGCATCACGTGACGCCCTCTTATAACAGTGAGCGTATTTACTATCAACGCATCTTTCTTCTGTATAGTCAAATAGTTGTCCTATTTCACACGTTGCGATATATTTCGAATCGCCTGAGCATCTATAATATCTGTCACAGAGACATTCATGGGGGACATTCCTAGAACCGAAACTACAGTCGGTAGGATTACACTGCTCCGGTAGGTTACTTATGTCTTCTGGCCATTTGCAGGCTTGTGCATTCCGGTCGTAAAACGTATGGCGGGGACAGTTTTCAACTACGATGCCTGTCTGATGGCATGTACAAAACTTGTTGCACTCCTTGTGGGGCAACCGGCTAGTGCCTGACGAACATGTGCCTTCGCAATCCTGCATTCCAGAGGGGTAACAGTTAGCCCATTCTTCTAACAAACATTCTAACTTCTCCCAATCGAACTTTTGGCCTGCGGGACATTTCATCCATTCGTATTCTCCGTTGTGACATTCGTAATATGCATAGCAGTTACACTCGTGACGCATTCGGTGTCCTTCACTGCAATAGGGTGGGCGCCATGTAGACGGAGTTGAAGGTGGGCTCCATGTAGACGGAGTCGAAGGTGGGCGCCATGTAGACGGAGTTGTAGGCGGGCGCCATGTCGTAGGCGTATTACCGCCGCAGCTGGGAACGTTCTTGGGTAGATCGCACGAGTTGATTATTGGATTGAAGACGTATCCTTCGAAACACGTCAGAATACATTTGCGACCGTTTAAGCAATCGTAAAATAACCTACAGTTGCCTGGATAAGGGTAGCGAGTATGGCCAACGGCTGGACAGTCAGGTGATGAATCTTCGCAATTTTCATTTAGAGAAGTGTTGTTAGTAAGCTTTTGGTTTTTACATACGGCGGCATGCGGTAAATCGCAAACTTTTCTAATATAATCATATATCATGCCTTCAGGGCATTTGCTAATAATCTTACTTCCGTGTTTGCAAGTGTAATACTTGCTGCAAGAGCATTCGTGTGATAAGAATGTATATCCCTCTGATGGGCAATCAACGACGTTTCTTTCCTCCGCTGCATGCGGTAGATGGTATGTAGCCAGATCGGTTTGTTTGAAGTTCGATGAACACTCGTTGCTGGGAGGCCAGGTACATACACCCTTGGTTTCGTCGAAGGACAATCCATCTTCGCAAACTTTCTCTACTTTAACACCATCCACGCATTCGTAATACAAACCGCAATCCGTCTCATGAGAAATTCTCTTAGTACCGGTTGCAGGACAGTGGACATTAGACACACATTGTCTACGTTCATTGTCGAATACATGGCCCGATGGGCACCGTCTTACAGCGTATTGTCCATCGACACATTCGTAATACAGCGATTCTCGATGGCAATCGCAATCGTGCGGGAGAAGTACAGCCTCTAACAATTTACCTGTTGGACACGAATCATAAACTTTACACTTAGCGACATCCTTGTGTACGCATTCTAAAGAATCGGAACAAAACAGCTGTTCGTCGTCACATGTTTTTAAGACCTTTTCCCCGTTCTCGCATTTGTAATATAGGCTGCAATTGGTGGGATGAGGTTGTATGAATTCGTCCGTTGAACAATCCGGCGCTCTTGACGCGCAATTTGCCTGCCACGGAAAAGTACAATTTTGAAGTTCAGGATCGAAATGTAGCTTCTGCCCCGGGGCAAATTCTGCGCAATCCGTGAGTTGTTTCTGCCCATTGGAACACTCGTAGAACTTGGTACAATCGTGTTCGTGAGCGAGTTGTACGGTGTTGCTCGAAGATGCTGGGCATTTTGTAGGAATTTCGCGTATTTCGGCAAAACCGTTCCTCGTCACTGCCAAAACGGCAATGGCTAGTAATAATAAATCTGAAATAGAAGAAAATAACGAATCTATTATTCTGTATGTCAGTACTACTCTGCGTGTCATGAAGGAAAAGCTAATTTTTGTTTAAATGGTAACTAATGAACCCTGCATCTTATCGAAATTTTTCAAAACATTTAGTGACAAATTTGGTGATTTTCATTTTTAAGTTACTCATTACAAGTGATTGTAACAATGACTATAACAGTTAACAGCATAACAATTTTCGATAGTAGTTATCAATAAGCAAAAAATGTTCGTCTATGATAGTTATTCGTAATTGAGATCAATTTCCTTCGTTGTTAATGTTCACCGGTAGCCGAAAAAATTAATTTCCTTCTGTATATTCTTTGGGAGAATATACAGGGTGTTCGGCTACATGTAACTTAACAGAAAATTTAAAGGGCGTTTGTTGAAGCCAAAAAAGTGTAGAATAAAAAAATCACGTTTCCGGCTTTGTTTTTTAGTCATCGACGATTGAAAATCCAGAGAGGCGCTCAGTGATCCCAAACCGATAGACACATGGGCGGCAGCTTACCTAGTACAAGTCGTAGAGAAGACACCATGATATTCAAAGACGTAAACGACCCTGTGCACCGTTTTGCAATACAAATGATGGATGGAACATTAAACCTGTTTACTTGTACCAGGTTAGCTGTCGCCCATGTGTCGTTCGGTTTGAGGATCACTATGCGGGGAGGTTTGCTCGCGTGCAGGGATATTTTGGCCGATTTTTAATTGTCAATGACTAAACAACAAAGCCGAAAACGCAAATTTTATATTCTTGATTTTTTCGGCTTCAACAAACATCCCTTAAACTTCCTGTTAAATTACCTGTAGTCTAACACCACCTCATACAATATGTAGAATATAAGAATATCTCAAAATAAAATAAAATCTCAAAAGGAACGTACGTGGTTACGAAATATATCTCAAGTAAAATTACTCACCTCTCATTACCACAGACTTTCCTCGTACAATTGAAAAATAATACAAACTCCTATAGTCGGTTTTTAATAAAGAACTGACAATTCCAAACTACACGATTTGACTTTTATAGCTAACTTATCGCACTTTCAAGATATCAATATGTCTTCTTGTTTTATTCCCGACGATACAATCACTAAGCAATGAAGGTTTAGATTGTTTTCAAACGATAATTTCCATTACTATCTTACTCAGAATTTTAGATTTATCACTCAGGCTTAAATTGATTTATCGTTTCGGACTTCACATATCAAAGGTACGATGGAGGATAGTGCTTAATAACGATACAGGAAATATATTATACACTTGGATATATACTTAGGAGAGCTATGTATGCAAACTGTGAACAAAGTCTTGAGAACGTCGAGGAATTCGAAGCGGCCGATTCTTTATAACAATTTCAATGGAAGAAGTAGAGTACTCTTAGAAGAGTGTCATAAAAAGAAGTAACTAATAACAGATAATTATAATACATATATAGAATAAACACTTTTCATATAAGAGAACCGAATTAATCGATTGGACTTTATAACGTGCTGATAAAAATTTAACACGAAAGTTCCTAAAATTCTTACCTTGTTACACGATGATACAGATAAGATCGTGACATGATTAGGTTGTGATATAATTTTACCAAAATCAAAATGTAAATTCCTGCAGTTATAAATAGGAAATACGTTATCCATTTCGTCAATTTCGTATATATACCGTGAATCGAATTGAAATTCAAATAGCTCATCCGTGAAAGATCTTTGCCTGAGCCCATCTAATATTGTTACGAGAGAAAATAACCGTTCCACTGGTGCGGTAGATGAAAGAGGCTTATTATTCTTCAGAAAAGTGTCTCTTATCGGAAAATCGTTTAAAATGGACAAATTGGTGCTTTTATCTTGCCAATTAAAATGTCAATTTAGTTATTTCCTCTTATCTTTGGATAGCACACGTGGAATTGTTAGCTGTTTCATCTTCGCCTCTTTCAAACTCGAAACCGTCGTTTACCTGTGATTTCTCAATAGAGCTAATAACATGTTCGTGATAATGCTTTGCTGACATGATCGCATTAATGAAAACTGAGCGTACAAGGATTACCTGATGACCAGGTCACCTGATATTATTTCGAAGAACAATTTCACGATTATTTCAAATAGTTATTAAATAAAATAACGTGTTATTTGAAATAATATCACAAATAATGTAACTTCAAAGGTGGTCACAGGCATGGAAATAATTATGAAATAAAATAGCGTCTGAACGTGCTGATAACTGATTATAACGAAAATGTTAATTAATTAAACAAATGAAGTCATCTTTTTACTGAATTAAATAACACTTGGGTCTATTTTTCTTTTTGCATTGTATTTATTCACATAGAGTACAAGCAAAGATATCGCACGAAATTGGTAAAATCGTTTACGATACATCACCTATCAGATTACGACGTAGCATTCAATCGTGGAAACGAATATATATCTGTATAAGTATTGTTTTCATATGTTAAACCGTTGTAATGTAACTTTGATCAAAATGTATATATAAGCGATAGCAATCTAGCCACTCGATAACACACGACTACGAATCTCTAAGCAAGATCCCATTATATTGCTAAAAAAATATATTTAAATATTATAAATAAGCAGCAAAAATTATTGATACTGTATGTATATGGTGTCTCGCCTGAAATTATCATCTTAATTTTTGTCGTTATTACTATTCGCAGCGAATTCGATGGAAGTTGAATGGTTTCGGGGAGTGCACATTCTGATGTTAATAGCTTTTCTTTGTAGGGATTATATGGTGGATATATTGAGAAATACATTTCTAGAACAATATGAGCGTTTATTTTAAACTACAATAGTATAAAACATTTTTCGGTAAAAGAAATTTTAAAGTCAGCTTTGAAACCGGTTTACTCCAATCAATCGATAAGATTTATGATAAATTGCTGTAGATAACAAGAATCTCCTAACGAAACTATTTGTAAAGATAAGAATTCGAAATAATTTTGAAGCAGTTTTTCGTGCAAATAGTCTCTACACTTAAGTATACGTCGCGATAAAACGTCGTTCTTCTTACACCCCTTGTTTATACCTTTGACATAGATTAATTAATTTGTAACTTTACATTAAGAAAAGACTTTCATTAAGATAAAATGTAACGTACATAACTTTCGTCGGAAGAAAATATTGTTTAGACAATAGAGGAAGAACGGGAGATTTAAAGTCAAACAGGTACTACCTGCTACTGCACAAGATCTAGGAATATTTGTATGAATATTTGTGCCTTATTTCAAGCACCATTAACGAAATTCGACGGAACTTCGATATTTTTAAACTGGCTTCATAAGAGCCAGTTCAGTCATGCTTTGTATGAAAATACCCCTGTGTGCTATTAAGTAATATTGCTCTCATAACCCATATCTCATACTGATAAAATGAAGAATTTTATCGAAAATTAAAATATGTTCGAACAGAGAAGATTACTTTACAATATAAATTATATTATTTCGATCGATATTTTCAAATTGGTTCCTTTCAAATAAACCGACAGCCGTATTTGTGATTTTCAATATCGCTAATTTTATCAATTTATATTTGTAATACAATCTCTATATTACATTAACGGAATGAAGCGAAAATATGTCTATAGTTTTAATATTTAGCAAATGATTTGACATAGAATGTCAAAGTCACCGTTAAGATATCGACAAAATCGAAATTGTTAGATCGTGTTTAAAACTTACGACTCGTGCAAAAATTTGACATCGCGATATTACTCGTAGATTTATGTGTCAGTGAAATACAAAAGGATTATCTTTTATGAATAAATTTTACTTCTGAGTAAAGGAAATGTATTTCATCGATAAGGTAGATTTCGATATTCAGTTTTATTTCGATTTTAAGTTATCGACAGTTGGGAACGTTTCGTCATTGTGAAAATTATGAAATTCACAGTATACGATGCGATATGACACAACTTTTATTTCCATTTTATTTTCTACGATCAGATCTTTCATATTTCACGCGATATTTTCGGTTTATATTCGTTGTGTGCCGTTGTATGCCAATGTTTTTTGAAATCGATTATTTTGGAAATCAGTTTACAGAATAAAATACTGATAATGACAACGAATAATATTAATAATAACAAGGAGATAAATAGCAATAAGAATGATCGAATATAATGAAATTAATGTTTTGGACCATTAAACAATACACAGTATTGCAAAAATCCTGTTTCAGGCAATGCCCTGCACGTTGATCGATCGCGTTCAAATATCCGTGATAACAACGAGGATTCTTATTCGCACATTTTCCGAGTACATAATCAAAGTAACATCATTTACAGTAAACTCTGCATTCACATTCATAAGGCATTACACTATCCGCATTACTGATACAATCAAACGATACGCAGTCCGACTGTAAATTTACATATTCAGGTGAGGCACATTCTCCAAATATTTTATCGTAATACAGACCTTAGAGAATTACGATCATACCCTCTCACCTACAGTATTTTGTGCGATCTTCGTGAACGACAGATTGGTGTTGTTGCGAGACAAATAGATTTCGGCGCATTTCTCAACGTCATCTGGGTTATTCGCGTAGCAATGAGCTACCGCACTATCAACGCATCTTTCTTGTTCATAGTCAAAGTATTTTCCGTGTTCGCAGAATACAAGATATTTCATTCCATTCCTGCATCTGTAGTATTTGTCACAGAGACATTCGTGAGGAATATTGGTTCCTGTAGAATTAAGCCTGCACGGGAAAGGGTCGCACGACGCGTTACGCAGATTTTCTGGCCAATCGCATTTGTGTGTTTCCCGGTCGTAAAACTGTTTGTTAGGACAAGTTTCAACTTTGGAGTTTCCATGTTCGCATTTACAATACTTGCGGCAATCTTCGTGCGGCAACGTGGTATCGGTTGACGAACATTTGCCTTCGCAGCCATCCACAATCCCTTTGGGATAACAGCGAGCCCTGTCTGATGGCTCGCATTCCAAATCTATCCAATCAAATTTTTGGCCAGATGGACAGTACTGTGTTTCTCTCTGACCGTGGCGACATACGTAATATTTATTGCATTCACAGTCATGATAATAAAACTTTCCTTCTTCGCAACCGGAGACAGTGCATTTTGCATCTTTTGGATAGGTACAACTCTGACTATCACGATTGTATTGAAGATTCGGAGCGCATTCCTTTGACACTTTCTTACCATTCTCGCACTCATAATACAGAGAACAATTTTTGGGATTAGGGAAACGACGAATCCAATTCTTACAACCGCAATCACACTCGTCTTCTGGTGGATCAGAGCCGCCTGAAGTGGAGCAGCCAGGGTTGTTCTTTGGTACATCGCACGATTCGATTAATGGATTGAAGACGTGTCCTTCAAAACACGACCGAAGACATTTGTAGCCGTTTTTACAATCGTAATACAACCTGCAGTCTTTTTCATGTTTAAAGCGTATACTACCGTATGTTGGACAGTCATTCGAATAACGACAATTTGAATGTATACCTCGCAATCGAATCTCGTAATGGGTCATTTCATTTTTACATACGGCAGCATACGGAGCATCGCAAACTTTTCTAATATAGTCGTATATCATACCGTCCGGACAATTTTCAGTAAACTGACGTCCGTTCACGCAAGCGTAATATTTGCTGCAAGAGCGTTCGTGAGGTACGAACGCATTTCCCTTCGCTGGACATTTCAGGATGGTGTTTTTCTTGGTTGCGTCAGGTAGCAAAGATGCAGCCAGCTCGGTTTGTTTGAAGAAGTTCAAAGAACATTCGCTACTCGGTGGCCAGGTACACATACCTTTCATTTCGTTGAAAGATAATCCATCTTCGCACATTTTCTGTGTTTTAACACCATTCACGCATTCGTAATACAAAGCGCAATCCGTCTCGTCAGGAATATACTTAGTGCCGTTTGCAGGACAATAGACATCAGACACGCATTGTCTGCGTCTATTATTGAACACTTGACCCGACGCGCAATGTCTTTCAACGTATTGCCCATCGACACATTCGTAATACAGAGATTTGTATTTGTAATTACACTCGTGTGGCAGAAGTACAGCCTCCAACAATTTACCCGTTGGACACGAATCATAAACTATACACCTGGCGGCATCTTTGTCTACGCATTCTAAAGAGTCAGAACAAAACAGCTGTCCCTCGCCACACGTTTTTAAGACTTTTTCCCCGTTCTCGCAGTTGTAATATAATCTGCAGTTGGAGGGATGAGGTTGTATGAATTCGTCCGTTGAACAATCCGGTGCTCTTGACGCGCAATTTGCCTCCCACGGAAAAGTACAATTTTGAAGTTTAGGATCGAAATGTAGCTTCTGTCCCGGGGCAAATTCTGGGCAATCCGCGAGTTGTTTCTGCTCATTGGAACACTCGTAAAACTTGGTACAATCGTGTTCGTGAGCGAGCTGTACGGTGTTCCTCGAAGATTCTGGACATTTTGTGGGAATTTCGAGTATTTCGGCAAAACCGTTCCTCGTCACTGCCGAAACGGCAATGGCTAGCAATAATAAATCTGAAATAGAAGGAAATAACGAATCTGTCATTCTGTATGTCAATACTATTCTGCGTGTCATGAAGGAAAAGCTAATTTTTGTTTAAACGGGAAATATTGTTAAGTAAATTGTTCAAAAAATTAAACGATTAATAGATATTGATTTTTCTGTTATAGATAATAATTATTAGCAAGAAAAAAAAATTCCGTCACCGATAATAATTATAAGTGACCAGAAATAATTTCTGTTATCGATATTACTGGCCGGTATATTTTGATTAAAACTGTTACGATGTTTGATTATAACTTATCGAGTATCTACAGATCATTAAATATCACGATCGGATAATTCTCTAGTTATTTATCTACTATCTTACAAAATAATCACGAATTATTTCCGAATTAAAACTACTTACATTTCATTCCAAGAAATTTGATTCTTACAATTAAAAAATAACGCACGCTTTTATGATCACTTTTTCCAAGGGACTGATATGTTTAAAATACAGTATTTGACTTTTATAGCTAACTTATCGAATTATCGACCTGATAACTTGCATCAATTTCTTTTGTTTGGCGGACCACGTGACGCTATCTTTTAAGAGTGAAAATTAAGTTATTTACAAGCGATAACGTTTCGAAATCTACGTATCTAGGAGACCCACGAAATAAGTACAGCAAGATTGTGCAATAATTGTTTACAATACAGGAAATGTAGGCATCTCGAAGGATTAAGCTCTGAGAAACGTACCAAAAATACCAAGAAATTCGAAGCGGTCGATTCCGTGTAACAATTCGAAAGAGAGTAGGATATACGTAAACTATCACTAGAAGATTATCATTGATAGAAATAGCTAATAAAATACTATTATAATAGAAATGAAGTCATCCCTTATACTGTATGAGAATCGAATTATTCGATTCTAGCTTAAGACTCCGTGACCAAAATTTAATATCAGTGTTCTTAAAATATAATCCTAACACAATTCGGTTGTATTATAATTTTCTCGATAAATGTATATAGCTACAATCGTAAAATCGTAAAAGAGTTATTCATTGTACCGGTTTCGTGTGATCTTTTCGGTGAATCGCGATAATGGTTAATGGACGTCTTTTTACATCACCGAATTTGTTCGTTTTATCTGTACACCTTTTCAAGATCCGATTGCCAAAACTGTTTCGTATGATTGTTGATAGAGAAGTAAACTATGCTTATATATTGCTATGTTAATAACTATCTTCAAGAGAGATAACAGGCAAACGAAATACAATCTAAGATTTATTTATTTATTTATTTATGATCTATTTAGCAGATCACGGGCACAAACCCTATAGTAAGAGGAAGAAAACTAGTTACAATATCGTGTAACAGGTGTACAACAAAGAAAACGAAAAGAAATACATGTATAAGTATATAAGAAAAAAAACGTACGAAGAAAGATAAATTATGATAACACATTACGAGTTAAACAATTGTAACGCTGATCATTTTAACTAATCATGTACATATGTAGTAAGATCCAAAGAAGAGATCGGCTCGTTGCTATTCGCATAATTGCATATTCTGGTGACGATATCGCTAAATCTAGAATCGCTCGAGAAGTCAATCCGAAAGAGCCAGAGTATCGTATAAAGAACGTGACCAAGCACCGAAATTAATAAGTTAAAGTAACAGAGGATTGACAACGTGATTATTAACGATTTTAAATAAAAAAGAAAAAAGTTATGAGATTTTATCAGATATGTATTATGTACATCTGATTAGAATATCGGAGATTTTTTTCAAAACACGTAGTGCGTAGAAGCATGTACAACTCACAGCAAGTGGAAACCTCAATCTTTTACATTTTCTTCCACTTTCGACTATGTCTGACTACTATGAAGTTAATCTACCGTTACGACAAAGGATTATCGTCGACGATATTTTCAAACATATTCGATGCATACCGATCTATGTACATTCTTTTGTACCTAAATTCTTCTGCTTGCACTCGTTATCCATTTACTGGTAAATGATGTCACGTCTATTCTGTACGTCGCCAGTGTATGTAACTTTGCGTTACGTTACCGATGGTCGGTAACAACGATGCTCGGAGAATAACAACAATCTTGTAGCTGCATGGAGTAAGTACGTGCCTCGCAAATGCAACGCGAGTGTCTCTGGCATCGTTGCATCGGTGATGCACGTCTTCGTCGCGCTCCCTCAAAAATAACGATCCAATGAGAAGCGTGTAAACAATGGTTGGAAAGCTTAGGATTGGCTGCGTTGTCGCCAAGTCGGGTTAGAGGAACCAATCAGGTAGAGCGAATCTCGATCCAAGGGAAAATGCATCGGTCGTCCTTTACCCCCACCAGTGACGGCGGCACGTCTCATATTCAGTAGACTCGGCCATTTCTATCGCGAAGCGTAGCTACTCGCTCGGCCGCGACATTTTTTTCCGTAAAACCGTGCGGGTATTCCCGTAAGCTTTGCAAAATAACGCGACGCAAAAGGATGATACACTCCGGGCGCACCAGGCTCGAGGTAAGTCAATGCATCGTCTGACAGTAAACGGGCTGGCTCTGAAACGCGCGTCAAAGTCACTACGGGGGGGTCGTGCGTGTGTCCAATGTTGTCATTGCCGAGGCGAACAGCTGATCCGCTCCCCTGGCCTCCGTAATGCTTGGCAACGTTTTCTCGGTTGATTCTCGGCCTCTTGCCGTGACGATGAGCAATCAAAGTCGACGGTGAACAACATATTTCGACGATGCGTCGTTCACGAACAGTTAAAGCAGTTCTTGCTTTTTGATCGCTACCATTTCGCGTATATCTCCCTTCTCGCTCTCCTTCCTTCTCTTTACCTCTCTATCACCGCGCGCTCTTTCTCTCTCTCTCTCTCTCTCTCTCTCTCTTTCTGTCTCTATCTCGGCCTCTTTTTCTCCTTCTCGTTTACCGTCTCTATTTCTCTGATCGACCAACCAACAACCAGCCAACTCCATCCTTTGTTCTTCTTTCTTTCTGTACCTTGGTTCGTTCCCTTTCAATTTCTACGTCTTCGTTTTCGTCTTCGTCGAGCCCGTTGTCACCCTCGTCATCGCCGTCATCGCGATCGTGCATCTAAACGATAACAGTACATATCTATATTCGTGTAACGTTTTATTCCCACATTTCGCGCATTGTCTTTCTCGTTTGTTCCATCGTCGTCGTCGTCCTCCTCCTCGTCGTCGTCGTCATCGTCGTCGTCGTCGTCGTCGTCGTCGCCGTTGTCGTCGTTGTCGTCGTTGTCGTCGTTGTCGAATACGCAATCTGGAAATTAGTCTGTCAAACTGTGCTGTTCTGCCAGTTGTGGATTACTTCGATCTATCTTCGATGTATGTATCGTATGCAAACTCGAAGAATATCGTCGTTGTCAACGACGAGCTTCGTACCTTGCTACCTCTCTTTTTTTTTCACTCACGTCGTACCTCTCTTACTCATTCGACGATCGTTACACGCTATTAGAATATGAATGAGCGTTGTCCTCGCCAGATAAACAATCGAACAATTGTCACGAAAAATCGTCTCTTTATTTTCGAATCCGTTTTCTGTCTCTTCGCGTCTTTGTCTTTACCTACCACCCCACTCCACCTTCCCAGCCGTCTCCCCCGCCCCCTCCTTCCTCTCTTACCTTCCCCTCCCATCCGTCTGTGCAGCGTCTCGTTTGTGTGGGTGCTTTTTACGCTCACGGATCCTTGTTCCGCGTCGAAGTGCCGTGGATGAACGGATCCGTGCATCCATCCACGTTGTCTTCGTCGTTCCTTTTGTCACCGTACGTTTCTAGCGAAGAGAAACGTGGCCTGTCCGCCACGCGGTGCTGTTCGATTGTTGCAAGAAGCACGTTGCAACCTTGCAGATTTGGAGGGAAACTGGCTGACCGTGGTCTATCTGGCTGGCTAACGTGGCTCGTGTGTAAACAGAAACGACGCGCGTTGCGGATCAGAGTCTCCAATTCGGAGATATCTGCGACGTTGGCCTGCGTTTCCTCGCGATCCCAACCACGTTTCTCCGCCAAGCCGTTGGTTCGGTGTCTCGTGTTTTCTCCACCGTGTCCCTCTCTATTCGAATATTCTCCTCGTGATCGACATTTTGGAATTAGAGGAAATCGTCGCTTTTAATTATCCGGAATAGGTTTGAACACCTGGCCGATTTCCATGACCTTCAAATATCTTGCCAGGGTCAAGATTCTGTGTATGTAGCTTTTTCCTATACACGCGTAATCTGTTGCTAGGTTTTAGTTTTCGAGGTATAGAAAACAACCAACGTTTCGCGCTATACACAGGTACGTCGCTGTCCTAAATCATAAAGCGGTACAACTGCCAAGTTAAGGGAGATTCTATGGCTGAAAATAAAACCGGGAATGATGAATTTACGAATGCACGTGCGAGGAAATCAGATTTGAGAAGCTGGAAAACCTGTTCAGATATTTTTTGTTGATTTTTGCGAACCGTGTGATTGCAGCGTGTAAATACATATCTTGTAACTTTGATGTACATCTTCAGTTTGGTTTCACAGATCAGCGCATTACGATCATAACAGTCGTATGTCATCGCAGTGCCGATGAAATTTCAAAATGTTTTGCATACAATATACGCATAAAAGTTTTCTACGACGAGTGTTGAAACACTCTTGCACGAGCACCGTGTACGGACACGTAATTAAATCGCTACGGCGTGTATCTCGCGATGATTTACAATTTGACTTCCCGCGTGTGTTGGAGGTCTTGAACAGGTTAGAAACAACAGCCACCCGTTGTATCTCCTCTGGATCCAAATGAAACGGTTCTCTCTTAGATAATAAACATGGTGGGCGCCGAGGCGCAATCATTAAATCGCGTTTTATTATGCCGCGATCCGACGCAGCGATCACGTTAATTTCGCCGATCTCTCCGCGTTGCGCAAGAAATCTTTGCAAAATCGATCGAATTACCATTCGCATTTTGATTTGGACTTTCTCCTGGAATCAGGAAGCAACATCACGAGAGTGTTAAAAAACATCACGTTTACGTACAACATAGGGAACAATGCGGTCGCGCGTGTAAACACGACGATAAATCGATACGTTGTTCGTATCGGCTTACGCAACGTGTTTCTTAACGAAGAAACGATTTCGGAGGAAGGATTCGTCGAACAGCTGTATTCGCGAATGACGTTACATTGGGAATGTCCATCGAATGGTCGATCAATTTCTCTACACCGCGCCGGCGATTGATACGATCTTCTTGAAATTTCGAACTCACGCGCAAAGAACCGTAGCTCGGATTGCATACAAAAACGATCGTTAAAGGTCAGCTTACCTTACCAAACCTTGTACTTAGCGCCTTAACTCCAAAATCATTAAATCGATCTCTAAAAATAGTAAAACTGATAGACCTATGCACTGACGAAAATTTTCGAACGTAGCTCCAGCAACCTCCCGTAAATATATCGCGTGTGTTTTACGAAAGATTTTGATAAGCACTCTGATCAGGCTCAACTATCGTGATCATATTAGGAAGATTTAAAAGGAATTTGAAATTTGAAAGTGTATACAGAAGTTGCACAATGTTGACGTTCGATCATTCGTTTAATATAGATAAGCCTTCGTTTTAACACTTATTATATATATTTGAGATTGTTATTCACCATACGCACTAATTTCTTATTAAATGTACGTATGTCTGCGGGAAATAGTTTCTATCTTCTGTATGCATTTCCAATTTGGTTTCAAATTTTACTAATGCAATCAGTCGTGTCTCGTTGCACAAAAGTTTCTTACGATAATTATTCAAATATACTCTTTCGTGAGTCACTGTATGCTATACTTTGTTGTTTTCGAGACAAACGTATCGGTATTATACCGACGTACGATTGTTGCGTCGTTGAAATTTGTACCGCAGATGCTTTCGTTCGTAAATTATTTTCATACGCGTGATCTAAAACGCCTGATACAATTTTCAACCGAATGTTGTAGTAAACATTTCGATGAAAGAGAGTGCTTCTCTATTTTCCAACGATTTATGTATTTGAATAACGCAAGGTAACACAAAGAAGAAGCGCGTGTACGTGAGTGTGTGATAATAATGCAAATGTAATTTCGTACGAACCTAAGCAACTTGCTCAAACAAAATAGCCTTGTGAAAAGTAGTTATTAGATGGTTATTAGGTACGTAGATATTAATCGGGTACGGAATTTGATTCGTGTTAAAAATACATGTTGCCCCGATGCTGCATTGCGAGCTAAAGGGTTGACTGAGATGTTAGGACGAGTTCAGTGACCCCAATCGCAAGGTCACCGAAGGTCACATACAGGTGACGTGGTAGGTGAGCGAACTTTAGAGATTCTTCGTCGTTGCATGCCATTTATATAAACTGGTACGAAAGAAATACAGGTATAAATTTCAATCTTTAATCTGCTGTAATAATTCATTCCTCACCGATCGCGGAATTCTTTCTTATCGTTACATGCACGATAGAAAATTTATGTATCATTTACGAGGCAACATTTCATTTTTCGTACTTTTTTTCTTCGATTAACGTAGATCATCGAATTTTGTCTTTTGACATTGTAATTATGAAGTGAAATTCAGAGATTTTTTTTTATTATGATTTCTTACCTATATGTACTACAATTTTACGATATTTGAATTCAAGTTTAATTATTATAAACTGTTAGAAGCTACGTTTTCTCGAAGTCGTGGAAATTTGTCTTATCTTTTTGATTAGTATAGCGAACTTCTGTTCACCAAGGCATCTATCGTCCTGCGATCTTCAAATTCGGTTCGCTCGAAAACCAAATGTCGCATAAGAAAATGTTATTCCATATTTCCGATTTATTTTCTCACATAGAATCAGCCCGTGGTCGATTGTTCGTTTCTTTCTCGTTCAGATAGTTTTACGAAACATCGCCGGTTTCTATACCTTTTGACGCAATCGACGAACACGAGGCGCACTGGGCCTCTTGAAAGTCGACATCAAGTGCGTTTTCACTAATCCATTGAAACTTCAACGATCAACGTGCATACTAATTTATCAGATGATTTGTGGAAATCGACGAGGAGCAGAGGTAATCAATGCAATCCTATCGGAAAACTGTTGCGCTGCCTTCGATCCACAGGTCGATTTCCTTTTCGTTTCATCCCTCCACGTTGCTTCTGAAACGTTAAACGAAGTTGTTAGCATGTCAAGAGCGGTGTTCTAGAATTGGATTCCTGTTTAGCCGATTTGCATTTATTTTGTATTCACGTTAGAAGATTCGGAACTGCGAAACGTTATTTATAGAAGGATCGATAAAACAGATCGCGTATTGATCTCGCGACCGTTCCGTTCTCTCGGATTGCTGGCTTAGAAGTCGGAATAAGGGTATCGTTTTTAACTCACGTTGCTGTGCTATTAACTATTTATTAGCCATACCTCAAAAATCAATGAACGCGACGGTTCAATGCACCGCTCTGATTTCTACTTAACTTCGTCGAGGGACAACGTCGATAAGAATTAATCCTCTGTGTTACGTACAGTGCTGAAAATTAACGAGAGTACCGACAATTAAAGAATTGTCGAACGTAGAGGGAACATAGAAAAAAGACAGGAGAGCGATACGACGATTCGCACGTGTTATCGTTTAGGAAAATTTCATTATCGATCAATTCCATTTAAGCAAAATTCTCCTATAACGAAAACATTGATCGCCGTAGAATTGGATAATTTTTTACGAAACTTTGTGGACTTGGCGCGTATCTTGAAAACGCTCGTAATTTTAAATCTGGCAGGCCGTTCTTTTTTTCCACTATGTCGCTACGAACTAGTATAAAAATTAGGAAATCAACGGAACCATTCGCTCGTTGCTTCCGCGTCGTCTTCGTACACTAACACAGTAAATGAGAAACGTGTCTAAAACACATAACAGGCATAGAAAATTATGAGAGAGATTGTAACAAGAAGGGGACGCGATTAATTTATAACGGTTGTTAATAGTAGGATAACGATTTACGTGAAAAGCGAAGGATTTCGATGATCGATGACGATGATCATTGTTTTAGAAAAAAGTAAGTCGCGTGGGCGTGGGAGGAGGGGGCCAGGTCGGGCAAGGGGTACAAGCGGTTGAGGATTCCGGTGCAAGCGGTCAATGGTGGAGACAACAGCATCCATCGTATCACCATCATCATCATCATCATCACCAACATTATCACCATTATCATCATCAGGCCGGTTATTATACGTCGCAATCGCACACTCACAACAACCCTGTAACGACCATGAAGCAGTCTTACATGCAGGTTGGTCAACTTGTACTCTCACGCATGTCACTTTGTTCTCGCTTCGCGTTATCATCTGCTAAACGCTGTTGTGTCCTTTGAAAATGAAACTCGTGTTCGCGTTACCGCCGGCTCGATCTCATCTTCCGCTAAATCCCCAACGAAACGATCTCACAATTGTCTCGAGGTGAATTTATTCAGGTCTGTTTCTTTTTTTTTTTTTTTGGTTCCAGCTAACATGGGTGTTTCATGACGACGAGGCGCAGATTAATAAGAAACTGCCAAAAGAATTGCTGCTTAGGTATCGTAACACGTATAACACCTGTATCAGTTGTTCTTTCTTTTTTTTACTTCTTTTTTTTTTCGTCGACCTACTTTGCTTAAACGACTTTCCTCTTTTCTTATTTTCTTTTATTTTCGTCTACGTTGTTGTTGTTGTTATTATTATTATTATTATTATTATTATTTTATTATTATCGTTGTTATATTCCCTTCTTAATGGTGCGGTGAGTTTCTTTTCGAAAGAATAGTCAGACCGGGAAACGTGTAACATAATTGCCGTACATACTATTGGCAGAATTCTTTCGTATCTCGACGTGGTATCGCTATGCCGGTGCGCGCAAGTAAGCAAAGCCTGGAACGTGTTGGCGCTCGACGGATCCAATTGGCAAAGAATCGATCTCTTCGATTTCCAACGAGACGTGGAGGTAAATCGAACCTTCGACGCGTTGTTTACCACTCGGTCCATTTTTTCGCTATTTCTCTATCCCGCCGTATCAGCGGATGGCAAAAAGATGAACGGTGTTATCGAACTGTAAACTTATCGAGCTCGATTTTACTGTGAACCTTTAAATACGGCTGATCCACCGGGTATTGCCGAATCTCCTCGAGATCCGAGATGAAAGCCCTTTTTCATTGAGGTGGTAAGCAACGCGTTGATCGTCGAGAGAAAAATCGTTCTCGAAGATCGTGCATTTGTTGCAAAACTAACTAGAACGTTGGAAACGCAGGGACCAGTTATAGAAAATATATCGAGACGATGCGGAGGTTTCCTAAAGCAGCTGTCTCTCAGGGGATGCCAGAGCATCGGGAACAATTCGATGCGCACGTTGGCTCAGTCGTGTACCAATATCGAGGAACTGAATCTTAGCCAATGTAAAAAGATCTCAGACACTACCTGCGCCGCCCTAAGCAGCCACTGTTCGAAACTTCAGCGACTAAACTTGGACTCGTGTCCCGAGATAACGGACATATCCCTGAAGGATCTCTCGAACGGCTGTCCGCTTCTCACTCACATCAATCTGTCCTGGTGTGAGTTACTTACCGACAAGGGAGTCGAAGCGTTGGCGAGAGGTTGTCCGGAACTCCGCAGCTTTCTATGCAAAGGCTGCCGACAGTTAACAGACAGGGCTGTCAAATGTCTCGCCCGCTACTGCCACAATTTGGAGGCGATCAATTTACACGAATGCAGGGTACTTGCAAATGCAATTAACGTGACTTCTATCTTTTAGCGCTCGTATGACTTGCCAACAGGGACTCGATATTCCGGTCACCTGGATATTTTCTAGATCGTTTCGAAGACTATGATCACGGTGGACGCGTGTTCCGACGAATAAGATACCCGAAGACCGAAATGTGTACGCTCATCGACTGTAACAAATATTTGCACGCGATTGTATTTATCGTAATATTTACGTACTAATTAATTCGATCCAAGTACATTAATTTTCCCGATCATTTACAAATATTTTCCTATAATTATGTATATAAATTTGATAAATTTGATAATAGGGCTGTGTGCGAATACTTTTTTCTAGCTACTGTACGTATGTATTTGCATGCTCTGACGAATTTGTCAGAACACGCATACATCATTTGACCATAGTTACGATCGAATAACAAGGGCAAGCATACGAGTGTAAAGATTGCGGATTGGGCGTCGTAACGAATATCAAACCGATGAAATGTAGAAATTGTTTCTTCTTGAAGTATTTGGTCGAAGGTTTTCTTCCTTGCGACGCTGAATCTGTGGCAATGCTATCTTCTATTTGGTGCGTGATTCATGATAACGAATTCGTTGCAGAATATAACGGACGACGCAGTGAGAGAACTCAGTGAACGATGTCCACGATTACATTACGTTTGCCTGTCGAATTGTCCCAATCTAACGGACGCGTCTTTGGTCACGCTGGCGGAACACTGTCCACTCCTTAGTGTGCTCGAATGCGTGGCTTGCACTCATTTCACCGACACGGGCTTTCAGGCCCTTGCCAAAGTGAGTAGATCATCGTGACTGAATTCAGTCTGATTCCAAAGAGGCCAGTAACATGTGGACGATGCGTTCTCTTCGTTGTTTCAGAATTGCAGACTACTAGAGAAGATGGACCTGGAAGAGTGCGTTTTAATAACAGACATCACCCTCGTCCATCTGGCCATGGGCTGTCCAGGATTGGAGAAACTGGTAAGCGGATTCGAACAACTTTAAGCTGTGTTCTCATCGAAGCAACAATGTGGAACGTTTCGTCCATGTTGCATGTTTCTTGAAAAAATCACCCAACGTTTCTCCATGTTTCTCCGCCTTTTTGTCGCCAGTAACAAAAGCTGCTGGTTATTACCTCTCGGAGTGAAGTAAGATGCAAAGAAAGAGAAGAAGCACGTGGCAGCAAAATCCAAACGTTCGTTGCCTCGGTATGAATAAAACGTTATAAAATGATATTTGTTGAATACCGTTTGGAACATGCAGCAACGACAGGCAACAGAAAGCTGCCCGTTGTTGCTTCAACGAGGACGCAGATTGTACTCGATAAAAGAAATGCTTTTAAATGCAAATGACTAATTTCTCGGATCGGTTACTTTCTTAACGCAGAGTTTGTCTCACTGTGAATTGATCACCGACGACGGCATCCGACAGTTGGCCATTTCGCCGTGCGCAGCGGAACATCTGGCGGTGCTGGAATTGGACAATTGCCCCCTCATCACAGATGCTAGCCTCGATCACCTTCTACAGGCATGCCACAATCTCAAGCGCATCGAGCTTTACGACTGTCAACTGATCACCAGAGCTGGCATACGTAGACTCAGAGTACCGTATCATACGTTCCTAATCTCATTTTCGAAAATAGTATTTCGCTTATGGAGTGTTGAACGTCCTTCGACTCGATATCGATAAAATGTCGTATAATCAAGGATTATCTTCAAACTGGTGAAATCTCTACTTCTTTCCTTAGTTGAAATGTCCTATCTATTATTTGGAACGTAGAGAGTCTTTGTCTTTCTTCGTTCAATTTAAAATATCCAGCCATTATTCCGTAACAGCGTGTACAATAGAATTTTACTCAGAAGATAAAAAACACAGAGAGTTTCAAGTATATGTAGTATCTACTGAAAGCATCGGTACATCATTGTATTAGGTTGTCCGAGAAGTTTCTTTCGTTTCATAAGGACATAATAGATGCACAACCCTTTTTTGTGTTATTTTATTTTATCGAATTTTGTACGATCCATATTGTTCCACTTCTATTGCTATGATCATGCGTAATTCGGCAACCTAATATTTATCACGGTACTTCCATATTAATTAATTAGGTCCAAGTGTATTAAATTCCGTATCGTTGGGCAGAACTTTCGTTTCGCTCAAAAAATTTCACTCCAAATATGATACCATAAAAGCGAAAAGATTGTACGTAGGGCATTTTAATTGGGATAGCCTAACTGCGAATACTAACGAAGCAAACAAACAATTTTTCCCGAAATCCCGGGACGATTCCGTTCGCTTCTTCGCCCTCTGTTTTTTCTCTTAAATTAAAAAAAACATTTGGTTGGTTCTGTTTCAGGCACATTTGCCGAATATTAAAGTCCACGCGTACTTCGCGCCAGTGACACCGCCGCCGAGCGCGGGAGCATCACGGCAACGATACTGCCGATGCTGCGTCATTCTGTGATTTCGCATAAAAATGAGTCTGATGCAAATCGTCCGATGTACCACGCTACCGGTGGACTTGTAATTTCGATGATCGCCGATACACGGCGATCGTGGGACCTTCTCTCTTCCGGTTGCCAGACCGAGACTCTGGTCGCCATTCGTCAACAGTGAGAACAAGCCTCGTCGGGAATGAAATCGCGATTCCTTCGACAGATATACCAATTCGACTCGCAACACACGCAACAAGTACAAAAGGACAGTACGTCACCGTCACCTAACTAATACACACACATACACACACATATAGACACACACACGCGCGCACACACACACTCACACACACACACACATATATATACACACACAACCACCAGCTGCTGCTGCTGCAATTGTTACTAATGTGTCGCTGCTACTACCGTTCATTATAAAACTGTTTCTATCACCGCTGTTCGACGCTGTACAACGGTGTACAGTGATATCGTCTGTACCGGAACTCTATTGAGTTTCGATAGTACGTGCTTTGCTAATAATCGTCGTCGTTTCATCACGAGCGTAAGTAAGAATTCATTCAGCGAAGGAAAGGAGAATAGTCGCGGATTTCGTTGGCGATCGTTTCGTTTCCGGATTTCACGCTTGTAGGGCATCGATTTTTCGAGAAAGTAAGGAACGAACGAAACCGAAAAGACAAGAAAGAAAACGACAAGACGACAAAGGACAAACACGCTAATAACGTTGTGGACTACGAAGAGGACGATGACGATGCGCGCGATAGAGCGGCTAACTTTTTTTATCCAAGCGACACGGTCCGCTCCTATACGGGCAAACGCGATCGTACGTATCGATCGAGAGCCTGAAATTTTCGCGGTCGGATGTTCCACGTGAAACAAAACGATAAGCATATATACATACGTATATGCATTATATACATTACATATATACATATATACATATATTTTTTTAGTACGACGCATTCTCTCTTCTGCTAAACGTTAATCGTCAAAGAAAAAAGAACGCGCAATCCGTTCCGGGTGGTAACGGCATACAGCATGCGTCCAGTGATCTTTTCTCGAACTCGAAAAGGGGAAAGAAAAGAAAAAGGAATGATACGAAGGAGGGAATGGAGAACGACGTCGCGTCGAACGTGTTTCAAGCTGCGTGTAAAAGCCGTGCTATTATTCTAGACATTCAATTTCTATCGAAGATTCGTATCCGTGTGTGTGTGTGTGTGTGTGTGTGTGCTGCGTGCATGTATCTGCGTGCGTGCGTGCACGTGTGTTGTGAGCGCACGCTTTCGTACGTGCATGTGTATGCGTGTGTGCGTGTTGCTGTAGCAGTTTCTCAAACGAACACTGCCTATTATAAAGTTATTGATAAAGAAGAAAAAAAAAAAGGAAAAGAACACAAAGAAAACTCGACGGAGAAAAAAAATGGTTCAAAAAAGAGAAAAAAATAGAAAAGACACGAAACTACCAAAAAACAGAGAGAGACAGAGAGAAAAGAGAAGAAGACACGCGAGAATCGTAGAGATGATCGCAGGTTGTTTGAATCTCACCGCGAGACCATAGATCGACCCGTGTACCGTCGTTCGTTTTAAGCTAAATACACATACACATTGTTCGTGAAAACGGACGATACGTGTTTCTGTCTACCAAAACCGAAATTCTCGATCTCGCACACGCGACTGGTAACTGCGACACCTACGAATTTCTTTCTTTTCCTTTTAACGAGACCGGCGTGCACATCGCGGCTAACGCACCTAACGAGAACGGAAACGAGAAACATTGGATGAATCCGGCACAGTTGTTGACTTGGCTTCTTCCTAGGAAAGAACCGAAAAGAAATCGGCAAGAATGAAAAGGAAGAAGAAGGACAGGAGAGAAAGAAAAACAAAGATGCGATGGTCTGTCTGTCGTGTTCGAAGCTGCCATCTAATTACTGTTGGCGTTCGTTGGTAGTACATTTATGATACATTTTACAAGAACTCGCAGACGAACGGATGAATACACGGACAACTGGTTCTGTTCGCGAGTCGCGCTTATCGAGTCTCCAATGTACTATGTTCCACCTCCTAACGACCCAGACATTCATATATACAGCTTTTTATTTTCTTTTTTTCATCTCCTTTCGTTTTATTATTATTTTGTTCGTATTTTAATTCGTCATGGACTAGGAGAGCACAGACTGAGAAAACGAATCAAAACGTTGATACGTTGAATAACCCGATTCACTTGGGCCCAGCGATCGACTCGCTGGCGGATTCTTACTTTTTAAGCTTAGTTTTACGGTATGGTGGCAGTACGAGTACCGTGGACGTATTACGCACGTGCACGTGACTAGAAATCGTGCACGTGCCAGTACTGGGAAATTCGTTTGCTTCGCGATCTTCGAATCGTGAGTACATGTAGCGATATAACATATGAAGAAAGAACGAGAAAGAGTCGGACTAATTGGGAATAAAACAAAATAGAAATGTAAAAAGAGGAATACAGAATAGAACGGTACACGAAACAAAGATGCGTTTGTTCCCGTTCGTTGAAAAAAGGAAAAAGAAGAGGAGCAAGTTCGAGATTAGAATTTGGTACGATATTTGTTGTTTGGAAGTATGGGTTTCAGGATGGCAAGGCGTATACGTAATAACAATCGACTGGTGAAGAAAATTTTGATCACGTCTTCGTGTCGCTCGAGTAAGAGAACGAAGAAGAGGAAAGCAGTTTTTTCCGATTGTGAGAAAGTTCTCATGACAGAACACTCGAGTTTTAATTCCAGCAGCTGGAAGCAACGCGAAAACAACAGTCGAACGTTCGTATTTTTCTCGCATTGGTAGCCAGGATGTCTGATTGCTATGACGATGAAGGTTTTCGCGTTACCTGAATTGGCGAAATGTTCGACTGCCGAGACAAGACGAACTTCTATGAAAAGAAATAAGTACGACGATCCATCCCAAAATATGCAATAGAATCGCCATGTGACGCACTCTATTTTTCTTCTTCCCGTTGTTTCGACGAATTTCGAGGAGCCAGCGATGTACGTGAATCGCGTGTCGTTGCGTCGAATAAAAGAATCGTATAGATGATTGTTAATCCTTGTTAGCGCGTAAGAACGTACACCGCATATATATTTAATATATAGCGTGTAAACAGAATACCGGATGAAGGAATATATATATATATATAATATATATAATAATATAATATATATAATATATATATATATATTATATATATATATTATATATATTTATATTATATATATTATATATATATATATATATAAATGCAAATATACAAGAGGTATATATATTAACAAAAAAGGGGAAAAATCCAGTAAAAAAAATAAATATATAGATATGATATGTTTTATACGCTGCATGTCATCCTTAGTGAGAAATAACGTGATCATTGTAATGTGTCGTTCGGAATCGAGTCGTTAATCTTTCTTCTTTTTTTTTTTCTTTTTTTTTTTTTAGCGATTAAACGATGCACGAAAGGGAATCAGCAGGATAGGCTTCGACGCGAAGGGACAAACGAACAATAATGCCACTCTATATTCATCACTCGTGAAACTTTTTCCGACCTGTCGCGAGTATCGTTGAAGGAATCTGTTCCGTTGTTTCGTCCACCGACTTCGTTGAAATTTTTCGCATGTACGATTAATGTGAAAAAATAACACGCGAACGTACGCACGACTGTCGCCTGGCGCCTCGTTGGATCGAGTTCGGCTGAAAATATGAAGTCAATCGCAGTGCCTGAACCGCCGCAAAACTTGTAAATTATATAATCACGTAGACGAAATTCCACGAATAATTAACTGTGTGGCGGAGGATGTACAAGATTTAAAAACTAATAAGAATGAAACGAAACAAAAGACTCTCGTATGTGCCAGCCACTAAGAATTTTCGAGGGTCTCTCTCTTTCTCTCTCTCTCTCTTTGGCTGAAACGAAACTCATCGAGCGCCCGACAGCCGTGCACCCACGCGCAATTATTTAACGATGGACATTCGGTATATCAGCGATTCTGATACACCTGAAATCTCTTTCAGTATCGAAAAATTACAAACTTGGACTCGAAGAAACCACGAAAGATTGAAATATTTCCTTTTATGAAATTCTTGACATAGCGATATCGCGCACCGTGTAAATAGTCAAAGTCAGCCTCAGTTGGAAACTTGTATATTTTGAATACTGTTCGAAGCGAGTGGAAATTAAGATGGAAAACTTTTCAAAATAGCGAAGCGTTAGGTACTTTTCAACGTTTCCCGCGGAACAATCCGTGCTGCAATTTTTGAAACTTAGAATCGAAAAGAACCGTCGGATCTGAAGAACGTCAAATACGTTTTAATCTTCTTTCTCTGTGTCGTACGATATTATACATTATATACGCGAACATGTATGTATTTTTAAGATGGTAGAAAACCTAGTCTCGATACGGTGAGGCTATTAAATTATTCGCATCGGTTAACCCGTTACGCGGCATTTAATAAGATTGCAACTTGTACCGGCTGGTTCGATTCGGCATAGGAAACGGGAAAAACATTTGAATGTCCATCGCTGTTGCACGATTTCTTAAATATATTCCTTCAACGTATTGAGAACCAATTAAAAATCGTCCGTGGCAAAGGAAAAAGAGAAAGTCAAACGGATAAAACTATCGAGGGGATAATGTATAGTTTCTTAGTCATTGTAAACGCTCGTGGAAACGTTATTTTTAGTAAACGATGGGTTGGTGATCGATGATCAAGACTCGGTGACTTGATGATCGATTACGAACGATTCGCGACTCTGTGAAACGAACGAATCGTTAGTACAATAAGTTGCATGTCGAATATAATAGAATCGAGTCCCGTTACGTGGAAACATTACGAGACGTAAGAGCCTGCCGGGAATCCTGTTGGTCGTGCATTAGGAAATCGCGGTCGATTTTCGAAAGCGATGCACGTTGGTGTTCATTCGCGTTTGAAATCGAAGATTGTCGTAATAGACGAACGAAACATTGAAAAGAAGAAACAAAAGGGAACACGAACAAGAGGAAGGGGAAAAGAATTGTTCACCGATGGCAGTGTTGTAGTTTATTGGTATAATAATACACAATATGTCGCCGTAAGAAAGAGATCGTATTGTAACGACTAATGTTGAAAGGAGTGATGCGAAAGAGAGAAACGAAGAGGAAGAGGGAAGAGGACGGGTGAAAAGGAGATAAAACGAAGCTTTTGAAGCCGAGTGATCGAGCAAGTGTTTGGCTGTGCTGTAGAATAGGAAAGAAACGTGAGATTCGAGAGAAAGAATGAGAGAAAGAGAGGGTGTGAACGAGAGAGATAAAGAATTCAGATGTTAATCGAAGCCAGCGAAAGTATCAAATACTATAGTACTATAGTACTATATATATATAGTAGTATGGTACTATATATCAAACAAAAAAGAAACTCGATCACGATCGAGATCCATTCGGTTCACGGTTGAAAAAACAAATTTTTAAAGATAAGAGCGTAACGTATTTAATGGTCTACACGTGTCGGCCTACACGTGCCTCCTAAAGTCACGACGATCTCTGCTTTTAATCAAGGGGAAAAGTAAGGGAACGTCGCGAGAGCGTATCGAAAAAGAAAAGAAAGAACAGTAATTGTTACACGCAAATTCGTGTGCGAATACTGTAGCTGATTATACATTGACATTTCGCTGCTTCGACAAGCTACAGTCTACCATGTATATATTTTCATTAATGTATGTATAATAAAAAGTATATTCGAGACAACGATCGGCTCTGTTTAGTGTGCGCTGTCTTGTCATTCTTCACGTGGACTATATTATGGTCGGAGAATCGATACACATTTGGAATCGATCGAAACTGTTCCCGTTACGGAGAATATTTTTGGCTTCTGAATAACATATAACATATATATTACCGCAATGACGTATTTCTTCTAGAAATAAATTTTAAATGAACAAACCTCGTCGGCTTTGTTTATGTTATGTAAAACGTTACCTATTTACGTTCATTTTTTTTTCAATAAATTTTCAATGCATTCTCAATATTTTATATATCACTATATATTATACGACGATCTTAAATAAATATATTAGATAAATGCTTGTGATTATAAAAAAAAAACGACAAGAGATTGGACAAAAGCATAACTAGGAGAATCAAAAGAACGATGAATGAAGTAGCGCGCGTATTTTTTTATTGAATGAACTTACGCATGCTGCGTGTCACGTGACTCCACTCGCGTTGCTTAGCAACGCAATACATCTGTACGCATGGCCGCGAGCCAGTTCCTCAGTTATTTAAATCACAAACGATAGTTGATCGTTCAAGCTGCGGTTAATAAGTTTTTATCCTTCTTCTTTGTGATAATCGTACAGATTATGTTATTCACTCATAACTCAAAAACATGTGCAATTGAATGAACATTGATTAAAAAGCATAGCGTCCTTTTCAAACAGAAATCGAAGAGGTTAAGGGAACCTAACCTGAAACTATTTTGTTTTGCTCTCTATATTTGTATTTTGATATTTGTCATTCCAATAAAATGACAGATACCATAAGTTTCTTACGTTTGAAAAAACCAGTGATATCGAAGTAAGAAAAAGAAAATAATATTACGGTGATTTATACAGCTTTCTTGTCATTATTTGACACGGTCGTGTACCGTGTTAATTGACGAGGTAAATATAACCTGCTCGTGATACCAAATACACAATGAGTAAATACAGAAGAAAAGAATCCTCGAGTGAGGACAGTGATAGTGAGGAGGAAAGACGTAAGAAAGATATTAAGGAAAGGGATGAGTTTGCTAATCGACTGAAAGCAAAGGATGAAAGTAAAATACGGAAGGTGGCTATGCCAGCCGGTTCAGGAGCAGGTAAACTATGATCCTTTATAATGTTATGCTTTAGAAACAATTAGAAATTTTACAAAAATATTAAATAAAAATAAAAATATTTGGTACAATAAATACATTTGACAAGGCTTATAAACAATTTATTATCATTATTATACTTAATTTCTACATATTGTGTCATAATTCAGTAATATATTGTAGTTACTTAAATTTAAATATCAATGTGTACTGATATTATTATTAATGACACTATTAAGTGTTAATAACGAATAATACTGTTTTGTAAAAACAGCTGAGGCTGCCAAGAGACTCAAAATTATGGAAACAGATATGCGAGAGAAACTGGTACCCAAACTGCGTGTTGAGTCTCGCAGGAAATACTTGGAGAAACGCAAAGAGGATAAGGTGGCTGAATTGGAAGCTGATATAATCGACGATGAATATCTGTTTGAGGAGGAAATGTAATTTTTTATTAATACAACACAATAATTACACAAAGTAATTGCACAACTACATACTCTATTAGCATCTTTTTTTTTTTAATATCAGATTAACAGAACGGGAAAGGAAAGAGCGGGAGCATAAAAAGCAGTTGCTTCAGTTAGCCAAAGAACATGAGAAAGCCAGAGAACTTGAAAGGCTGCAACGTTACTATATGCCTTTGGAAAAGGGAAAACTCGCACCAGAATTAGAAGTTCCCGATAACGAACCGCCACAATCCGAGCAAAGCAAATGGGAATCTGATCAGATGTCTTCTGCTGTCTTTCGATTTGGCGCAAAAGACAGAAAAGGTACAAGGTATTCAATGTCGATACATGTTAAACTTCATATCCTATTTTCTACTAATTTCTATTAATTTCAGCACAACAGGACTACGATCTTCTGCTGGAAGATGAAGTGGAGTTCGTTCAAGCGTTACGTATGCCTGGCAGTGAAAAGAACAGGAAACGCGAGGATAGTCCTCCTCCGCAAGTAAAGGCGTTACAGACTATACAGGAGACGAAAAAGAGTTTACCGATCTATCCCTTTAGAAATGATCTCATTCAGGCTATCAAAGACCATCAGGTACTTTACAGAATTCGTTAAACCAAACTGAAATTATATAAGATAAGCATTGATTACTATCATACGATTTAATTCGATTTAGGTGCTGATAATCGAGGGAGAAACGGGTTCAGGAAAAACTACGCAAATTCCTCAATACCTATACGAAGCTGGATTCGCGGAGAATAATAAAATTATTGGCTGCACGCAGCCAAGGAGGGTAGCTGCCATGTCCGTTGCTGCGAGAGTTGCTCACGAAATGGCTGTTAAATTGGGAAATGAAGTGGGTTACGCGATTCGTTTCGAGGATTGCACATCTCATCGTACTCGTATCAAATACATGACCGATGGTACCCTGCACCGTGAATTTCTCAGCGAACCAGATTTGGCTTCGTACAGGTATCATACAATGAAAATGTAAAAATATATACGATATACAGTACATAGCATATTTTACGGAATGTAATAGTTAATTATATTTATATATTTCATTGTTTCCTATAATCGAAAATAATACATGAATAGGATAGTATGAATAGGAACTTGATCGAAATGTATTAAATTTAGATTTACCAACACTGTTCAAATTGATTCTTAGTTACTAACGAATGTCTTCCTACTTGCTTTAGCGAAACAACGTTATTTTCAGTGTTATGATCATCGACGAAGCACACGAGCGTACCTTGCACACGGATATCTTGTTTGGTTTAGTAAAGGATATAACAAGGTTTCGAACAGATCTAAAACTCCTAATTTCGTCCGCCACGTTAGACGCCACGAAATTTAGTGAATTCTTCGACGATGCACCGATATTTCGGATACCTGGTCGCCGGTTTCCCGTTGATATTTATTATACCAAAGCACCAGAGGCGGATTACATCGACGCCTGCGTGGTCTCCATTCTTCAAATACACGCCACTCAGCCACCTGGCGATATATTGGTGTTCTTAACAGGTTTTTCAATCAGATACTTCTACAAGCAAGTATAATAACTTTTGCTGAAATTTCAAAAGAATTGTTTCGCCTAAATTCAAATGACACAATCCTATTACTTAGTATTAGTATATTGCTTTAATCTCACACCTAATGACAAGGACGATAACTAGATTTAGCAAGAAATATTGTGAAAAGGTCCGAGAGTATTCCTAGAATAAAATCTCTACACGAAAATGACAAACTAGATCTCCGACTTATTGAAATTTAAAATACTTAAAAAATTCAAGCACTACTATATTTTTTGGTTTGGTCATTTTTAATCACTTTTTAATAAATTTCTACTAGGTCAAGACGAGATAGAAACATGTCAGGAAATGTTGCAAGAAAGAGTAAGGCGGCTAGGTTCGAAATTAGGAGAACTGTTAATTCTACCCGTATATGCTAATCTTCCAAGCGATATGCAAGCAAAAATATTTCAACCCACTCCGCTTGGAGCGAGAAAGGTATGAAAAATAAATTGTATATTTCTTCCTCGTTAAACGTATCACTTTAGCTATATATTTTTTAACGTTTCCAATTGTTGATTGTACAGGTAGTTCTTGCTACAAACATAGCAGAAACATCATTAACGATAGACAACATAGTGTACGTGATAGATCCAGGATTCGCGAAACAGAACAATTTTAATTCCCGAACAGGCATGGAAAGTTTAATGGTCGTGCCAATTAGCAAAGCTTCCGCGAACCAGAGAGCAGGCAGAGCTGGAAGAGTGGCTCCAGGGAAATGTTTTCGACTGTACACAGCTTGGGCTTACCAGCACGAACTCGAAGACAATACAGTGCCTGAAATTCAGAGGATCAATCTAGGTACGAATAACTTTGTCACCAGACTAAAAATTTTTGCATTTTCATTTATGGAAGTTCAAAGATATAAAAATGCGTAGAATGCATATAATATAGAAAATGCAGTACTTTTTATAATTCTTAATAGATGGAAAAAATTTCTGTTTAAATTCCATTTCTTTAGTGGTATCCATAAAAATATAAATTTCCATAAAAGTCCACAGACTAATTATCATGAAACGTCGTTTTGCCTATTTGTTCCGTGAATTCTCTGTGTTTAATTAAATTATCAAACGACAGGAAATGCCGTGCTGACCCTGAAAGCTCTGGGAATAAACGATTTAGTCCATTTCGACTTCCTGGATCCTCCGCCGCATGAAACGTTGGTCTTAGCTTTGGAACAGCTATACGCGTTGGGAGCTTTGAATCATCGCGGAGAATTAACAAAACTGGGTCGAAGAATGGCTGAATTCCCGCTAGATCCTATGATGGCGAAGATGTTACTGGCTAGCGAGCAATATCGCTGCTCGGAGGAAGTAGCCACGATAGCTGCCATGTTATCTGTGAACGGAGCTATATTCTACAGACCTAAGGACAAGATCATTCACGCAGACACGGCTCGAAAGAATTTCCATGTGCCTGGTGGCGATCATTTGACTTTATTGAACGTGTACAATCAGTGGCAGCAAAGTGATTTTAGTACTCATTGGTGCTACGAGAATTTCATTCAACATCGGTCAATGAAAAGGGCTAGAGATGTCAGGGAACAATTAGTCGGATTGATGCAGCGAGTCGAGATGGAACTTGTGTCGGGTATCACAGAAACGCTGAATATCAGGAAGGTGAGTGAGTTCGGATTAACGTATTTTGCTAGTCTTGTTTCTTCTTGTTGTGCAGTAGAGAGCTCCATTTGTTTGAATTCTATTTATTGAAACAAAATCTTAGTTAGGACTCGATTAAATAATCTATTTGCATTTTGTTCTGTCAGGCATTTCGCATCATAGTATCAACTTAGTAACGCCGAGATAGAAAAGTGTGTTAGAATTCTTTATGTAGCTGAACGAAATTTTAAATAGTGCCTGACTAATACTAGATCTACCAAACCAGTCAGAGTGATTGGTATCAGATCTTTTGTTTTTACAATTATTAAGTAATAATATTAAATACAAAGTATTTTTGGTAATCTTATTGTCATTTCAGGCTATCACAGCAGGATATTTCTATCACGTGGCTAGATTGTCAAAAGGGGGTCACTATAAAACTGCGAAACATAATCAGACAGTTTCGATTCACCCTAATAGCTCGTTGTTTCAAGAGCTGCCGCGTTGGTTGCTTTATCATGAGTTGGTTTTCACTACAAAGGAATTTATGAGACAAGTGAGTCATTAAAACTTAAATATGGAAACTTAAAAATTACTTCGTCTATGATCATTTGTGAAATGAACATTGTTCAAGCAGTTGAAAAAGAGGGATATAACTCTATGTAATTATACAGGTGACAGAGATCGAAAGCAAGTGGCTTTTGGAGGTAGCACCTCATTATTACAAACCAAAAGAACTGGAAGATTCTACGAATAAAAAAATGCCGAAAGTTGCGGGACGATCGCACCCAGACGGAACTTACTAATGGTCCTAATGATTAAATATCCATGGATCTTATCATTCGTGTAAAAAGAAATTGTACAAACAGCTCCAACTTTTGAATGCAATTTTTTATAACATAGAAAGTAACAAGCTAGCCACAATGTACTATACAAGTGTTTGTAACTAATAAATTGTACGATTTATGTTACACTATTGTAAATGCATTTTATTTTAATAAAAATTTATACAAAATATAAACAATCTCTTTCATTTCTATACCCCGCACCCTAAATTAAGTAAGTAGAAATTAGTGGAAAATATAATATACAAACTGCAATTGGAGAGTCATTTATAAAGGTAATTAAATAAAATAACAAAAATGCAGAAAGGAAGGTAAGTAAGGGAAATAAAGTAAACAAATTTAGCCATTTGCTTACACATTGTATCCTTCTGGTACACATCCCCAATTTTGGGACAAAAATCTTTGCTTACCTTTCTTATTCTACTTACTTGTTTTAGAGATTCCTAGAATTGCAGAAATTTTGTGCTTTTGTTTTTAAACTTTTCACTTATTCGCTACATACTTATCTTAGAGGATAAGATGTAAAGTAATGGCACAAAATTATTATGTTTCGCAATTTATTTAAATTTATCTAGTAGAACATGTTTATAAATTCGTTTATATCAAAAAGCACAGAACAAATACAATTTTTGTAATAGGAATATAACATGCGTCGTTGCTTTGGCGTTATTCCTATTTTCATGGAGTATGAATCATTCTTCGTGTGCAGGGTGTTCGGCTACAAGCATAAGAAAATTTAAGGGTTGATTCGTAAAGCTAAAATAAGAATTTTCTAAAATAAATTTTCTCAAAGCGTCTCCAGCTCTCTTCATTTGGTATCATTTTCATTATTCATTCGTCGTAAGTTAGACTTTCCTCAAAATAAACGAATCGATTTCGTATAAACTATGTTGTGCTTGTGTACAATAAATGATAAATGATTCGAGTTCTAAGAAAAGCGGTTATCCGAAGAAATTCATAAAAATGTAACTTCGCAAATAGCACTGTAACATACAGTAGACATTACGCTAATGATACGGTGCGTGCATATCAAGGTAGGCGAATGTGGACAATATCTTTCTTGCGAAAAGAAAGCTTTCTATAGATACCATTCTGTAGAGATACAGCCAATCCTATAGTGGCCAGTGTTTTATGAAATTTCTCTGAGATCTCGATCTGCGCGATTATACAATATTTTTTTATTTAAAAATCGAAGAGTAAATAAATAGCCAATTGCGTTTTGGTTGGAACCTTTTTGTTGATTTAGAAAAACAATGTTTCTACAAATTTAAATGACCCATGAACACCGCGGGTTTAGATAACGCAACTGCAGTCATACGCGGACCTTCTTTTTAAAATTTTCGAACACTCATTTCGAAACTTTCTTCCTCCGTTATTTTAACGTATCCGCTGCTATCAGAAAATCACCAAAATACGTACAGGTTGCCATTGATTCTTAATCACACACTCGTGTACAGCATCAAAGGATTCGCAATTGTTTCTTGTAACTTTCTTAATATGATTTTCTGTTCTCTAACATATAGTGTAGCATATAAAATAAGACTTGCGGTTAACAGCAGGATATTATTAGACATACACATGGGAATACACATTTTGCATAAATATCAATTACACAATTAGTCGATGTTTCCAATCTCCGTGTTGTTCAAGGGTCAACTGTACTAATGACACAATCAATGAAGATTATTCTTAATAATGATAATAATAACCTTATTTTTCTTCTTCAAACTCCCGTAGAAATCCTTTCCGGGTGAAAAATGAGTATTCTGCAGCCAGCTTTTAATATATTAATCGTTTGTGGATGCTGGATACCGCCGTCTTGTCGAACATTCTACGGAAAGTTGTTGTACGCCGTATACACGGCGTTCGTGATTTTTCTACTGTGCAGTTTCTGCGTCTCGCAATTTCTGAACGTGATACTGAACGTAAGAACGGCGAACGAGTTAAGTGACAGCTTCTACATGTTCATCGCGTCCATTCTTTCCTGCTGCAAGATCTTTACGCTTCTGGTCAACCATAAAGAGATTAGAATGCTCAGCAGGAAGCTCGACGAGGAGCCTTGCAAGCCAGTAGACGCGCAGGAGATTACGATCCGGAGGAGATTCGACAAAAGCATCGGGTAAATGATTATTTCCATCAATGCTATTGATTATTTTTATATATTACACAGCTTTTTTCAATTATTATTTAACACTAATCTTACCAGGCCTGGTCTGGCGATCGGTTTCAAAATTTAACTGAAAATTATACATTCATTGTTGTTTCTCTGGTTCGTCTAACTTCGTGTAAATTCTTCAATTATCCGATTAATCAATTTCTCAATTTTTCTCGATATAAGAATTTATCTCAGCGCGTTTTATCTTCCCTCGAGGAGATTCTTCCTCGAAGAAGAAATTTCTTCGCTGTCGCTAACAAACAATTCTCTGTAATTAATCAAAAAGTCATTTTTGATAAATATTTCCATCTCCAAAAGTTGAAGCGTGTATAAACAATATACTACAAATTACGTATCGTCAAAATTTCAAAGAAATTGTAAGAAAGTCGATCTACACTGCAAATACCTTAAAAAGAACTACGAATCTCGTTAATAGGCCATTTACAGGTAATATGCATTGTTAAAAGCTAAAATCCTTCTAACGTTTTTAATTTCCTCCACCATATTTCGTGGAAATAGCTTCCTTTCTTTCTTAGAATTCGTTTCTCACAAAAAAAAAAAAAATCATATTTCATTGCTTTTCATTTTATCACGCGATAGTTGCATCTTCTACCATTTCGATTTTTCAATTATAGAAATCGAAGATGACTGAATTTGACTAAATATAGCTTCTTAAAGAGAACTACAAAACTTTTCAGCAACCTATTTAGAAATAATCTAAATCACTCTTTTTTATTAGAACAAGCGCACAAGTGTCTTTCAATTCAATTTCGCTCTCGATTTTCAATCAGGTATCTGCATAGGTAAATCGATTGACGAACCTTTGTAGACGTTTTACAGGTCGATCACGATTTACTACACGATTATGGTGATGCTTACGGTTGCCTGCATGATATTATTTTCGTTCCTCACTGACTTCGGCGACCGGAAGCTGGCGTACAAAGCCTGGCTGCCTTTCAACTATTCTGTGTCCAATCGTTATTACATCGCGTACGCTCATCAGATCACCGCACTGATTGCCACGGCGCTTCTAAACGTGGCCTGTGATATGCTCGTTTGCGGGCTGCTCGTTCACGTCTGCAGCCAGCAGGAAATCCTGAAGCACAGAGTAAAGGAACTGGAGAAAGAATCGAGACCTGACATTGGGAAAATCGTGCGTTTTCACGATTATTTATACGGGTCAGTGTTATTCGTTCGAAAAAATAAATAGAATTATTTCAGCATCTGGTAATTAACATAATACATAATAATATAAAATCTTAGAAATACGAATTGCTTTCTCCGTGTAACTTGACAAAATACATATAAAGAAAAATACACATTGCCATTTAATACATGCGAGCTGACCGTAGCTTTTTATGCAGACAAGATAAACTTTCATACGGAGCATTAAAACTGTAATTTAATTTTGATGAAAATCGTAACAGAGAATATTAATTGTTCTACGTTCTCCATTAACAGTAAACCTACCATACCATTTCAAATTTCCACACAAATTTTATCATATTTCAACGTTATCAGATCGCTTCCTAATCTATGACTTTTCATAAAATATGCATAGAATATATTCTTCGGTGTTTATTTCTAGTTTGCTTTTTTTTCTCTAAAAAATTTCTAGTCTGTCCTGCCTATCGCGAGCGGTCAATAAGTATACAAGTATTTAGTATTTAGTCAAGTATACGTGTATACATCTACTATCGACAAACTTTTATTAGAAAATTTAGGCGCGGTATATATGAAAAAGTTGCAAACCATAAGACATTTTTCTCGTATTTAACGTCGTACAAGTGTATCTCTTTTCTTCGTAAGATCCTCTTCAAGCAAATCTTACATTCGCGTTATGTTTAATCGCAGATACGTTTCGATGATACAGCAGAAGTTTCAAGAAATAATAGGTATTCAACTTTTATCGAGTACCTTCGTGGTGTGTTTCATCCTGTACGAACTGTCGAACGCGCCAATAAACTCCAAATACTTGCAATTCGTCTTATACCTGACCTGCATGATGACACAGATCTTCTTTTACTGCTGGTATGGCAATCGGCTGAAATTGAAGGTAAATTTCATTGAACCGAGTTATCCGATAAAATGAAAGCTGCTCGATTACGGATTATAATTCGACGATATGCGAAAGAACAGAGTGTCGAGGTAGTGAATGCAATCTTTGAGATGGATTGGATATCGTTTGATAATAGCAGCAAGAAGAGTTTGATAAACGTAATGAGGAGAGCCACGAAACCGATCGAATTGACCTGTGCCTACATATTTACGATGGACTTGAAAACTTTCGTGGACGTTAGTATTTTAGCTTTTATATTAGAATGAAATATACAGTCGCGAAAGTATTTGAATATCTACTATAGGAACCTGTTACGAACGTATTACGTATGTTGTAAAAGACATTTTGAAATTGAAGAGACGAGTTGTGACTGTCGTGATCATTAAATCGCGGATTTTGATGCATTTATGCGCAAAAGTGCGCAGAATGCACGTAATTTGTAAAAGTATACAAAATGTTCAGAGTAGAAGACTCTCTACATATAAAATACATTTAGCAAGTAAAATAGCGTTCTATCTACGTTCCATTTCTTTGACTATGTTTCTAAAAATATGAATTTACATAAATGTTCGCAGAGTTTCAAACAAAAATTCCACAATGTTTTATATATATGTATACAATACATATAATATGTTTATAAAATTTCTATACTAATCGTAAATGTTCAAATACTTTTGCGAATCGGTATATACACGTGTCTCACAAAGCAAGGTTTCCACTGATTTCTTAACACGTGTACGTTTCTTACAGATACTGAAAATGTCGTACTCGACGTACAATTTGCTGCAAAGGACGAAAGAATCTTAAAATACGAAGATTTTCGTCAAAATGAAGACTGATCGTGGCGAACAAACGAACGCGTTGAATTCGAAGCTTTTCGAATGTCGAAATTAAACATTTTGAATTTTTACATTCGAACGATATTCCACACCTTTGCGCGGGATTCGATCGATGCTTACCTTCAAGAAATGCTAATACGATTAAATATGTCCAACGATGTGTAAATCACGCGATTGCCACGCTAAAGATACTAAAATTCGACTTACCTTTATACGAAGTCTGTTTCATATCCTCTCGTCCTCTTTTCCTTTCGAAATGAAATTCCTATCGATACTCGTGCAGATTTTTTTCGAAATAAAAGGAACGTCTATGTTCCATTCTGTTCTATGTCTATGGACTACGTTCAATTTCTCTGCTTGCCATTCGTTAAACATTTACTGCCACTCATTTATCTATCAAACGATACGTTCTCGTTGTTTTATGGATAAGACGATATAATTCAAAAGACTCGAAAATAAATAGTTGCGAGGAATTTTAAATTCCTTCTGCACGTTTTCCATGCATCTACCTGGAATTACAATAATAATATAGTGCATGCACCAGAAAGGGGGAAGTTTCGAAGAACGATAATCTTCGTACGATAAGTATCGATATTCCGTGCCTATACATTGTCGCACGCTGTTAAATATATTATACGACAACGCATTTCGTCGACATTCGTCTCTTTCTTCTGTTATATTTCCAGTTCGTCAGCATGCCGTACCAAATAATATCGACGGTCTTCGGCTATTGTAAGGAAGAGTTCTTCGAAGCAAGTGTTAAGAAGAAAAGATACTTTGTTATTATTTCCAAAAGCTAATCTCTAAATCTACTAAAATTATATTCAACGATACGTTATCAAAATTGGAAAGGAAAATTTACTATTATTTCCAAATAATCGTTATTTTCACAGGAAACCTCTTTACGCGAAGAAATGATCGGACGATGATTAGAAACGTCAGAGGCGAAGAAGAGAAATTTATTAGTGGAAAAATTTAAAGATACAGAAATATCCATAGGAACGAGCGATCGAACAGATATTTTAAAAACTGAACGATGCATCTGTTACGAACGACGTATCGTCTTTTGACGTTATGCGCCTGTTGGCGACCACCGTTGCTATCGCCATTAAAAAATGTTGCATACACCGTCTATCGTTTTTACGTGATACTGTTGGTGTATGGTGGCTCGATTTGTCAATTCATCGATCTAATATTCATCGTGGAGACCGAAGACCAGTTCTGCGACAATATTTACCTAACTCTGACATTTTTCATTTCGTGTCTCAAGATGTACAATGTATTGTCCAGTCGTAAGAATATCATCGTCATAACGAATATGCTGGAGAGCACACCTTTTCAACCAGAGACGAAGGAAGAGATCGAGATTCGAGAAAAATGTGAAAAACAAGCCAGGTGAATATTTTACGTAATATAATTTAGGTATTGAGAGCAAAAGTGTACCAAGCATTTCTTCTTTTTTTTTTCTTTTTTTTTTTTTGTCAACATGACTTCACAGCTTTCATAGATTCCCAAGAACCGTATTAAATCGTACGAAAGAGGAAGAATTAATTCTTTCGAATCAAAGAATACATTACATTATAACGAGTACGATATGATTTTACTTACCGAACTTAGTCCGCTTTGCTCTCGACGCGCCAATTGTTCTCGATAAGTTTGCTCTTAGTTCCTGTAATATAATCTTCTATATCGTTCTAGTACTTATAATTATCTATATAGATATATTGCATATGTCATTACCTATCTCCTTACGAATCGTCACAGATCGAACGCGTTTTATTACGCACTTCTAGTTGAATCGTCAGTGGCGGTAATGTCGGTGTTAACATTGCTCGGTGCATTGTACAAAGGCGAAGGTCACAAGCTAGCGTTTCGGATGTGGTTACCTTGCAACTATACTTCGACAGCCACGTATAGCTTCATCTACAGTCAACAAATTTTGATTCACGCCGCCAATGGCCTGCTGCACGTTGCCTGCGATAGCCTCGTATGGACGCTGTTGATGTACATCTGCAGTCAGATCGAAATCTTCGAATGTCGCTTGAAAAAGATCGAACAAGGCGCGAATGATTGTGAACTGTGCATTCGTTACCACAATCTCATCTATCGGTACGGTATACCCCGTATTTGAGCGTTCAATTTTCTTCTACTCCCTTAACTGGACAGAATATCGCCATTTACAACGTATCATTCGTATAAGACGATTTCTTCGAGGTTTCGCTACACAAATTATTACAGCGTATTATCAGTTTACGTATAATTAACTTTTCTACGTTAGAAACCTCCGTTTATAACATTTACGTCATTATTGTCATTTCAACTTGTCTATTCGATATTGCGAGTAAGCTGAGAACTCGTTGCACAGTTAAGGGATTACCGATATCAAGCAATAATATTCGTATTCGATGATATATAAACTAATATCGCATATTTCATAATTCGTTCGTCGACGAAACAATTGCAGATTCGCCGGCATGATAAACGAAGAGTTTAAACTGATGATTTTCGTTCAGTTCGCAGTGAGCACGCTGACCATATGCATGAATCTTTACATCTTAACGGGAACGAATATCTCGTTCGAGATGATCGTGAAAATAATTATGTTCAGCAGCTGTATGTTAACGCAGATATACATTTTATGTTGGTACGGGAATGAAGTTGAGCTGAAGGTATTTCCCTTAACGGTAACGGCCATCGTTCGGTTTGATATTCTTCTCTTTTTAATGGTTCCACTAACGTTGTCTGTTCTTCGTTTAGAGCCTGGAAATTTCTAATATGATTTTTCAAATCGACTGGCCTGCGCTCAAAGAAACCACTAAACGGGACTTGTTAATGATCATGATGCGTGCGAGATCTCCCATACAAATGACTAGTGTTCACGTGGTGACTCTGAATCTCAAGTCGTTCGTGATCGTTAGTATGGAAATAATCGACTTTTCTTCACACACTGGCGCTTCCTTGTTACCTAATAATCGCTAAAAGATCAGATAAGTCTATCGCGCAGTTTCCTACTCTCTCCACCGTACGAATCGCGAAACTAAAAACTTGTTTATCTTATTAGATATCTTTTTCAGACGAAGTCTCATAAAGAAGTATAACGACGAATTAAATACGAAAGTTTCGATTCTCCGCGTAAAATAAGAATCTGCAAGAAGCAGTATACGTAACGTGTTCCTTTTCCAATAAAAGTAAACCTTCGTGTTACCAAGAATATACTTCGTATTTCCACTGATTGCAAAAATGAGAAGTTTCGTACCAGACGTTCCGACTGGTTCGATAGTTTTACTATCAACGTATAGTCGGTGTTTCATACCATCATACGAAATTCTGTTTGTCGCAGCTGTTGAAAACTTCTTATTCGGCGTACAATGTGCTGCAAAGTGTGTAGCAGAGGTTAGCGAGCCAAGCACCAGCTTCTCGCGAGACGAAGACAGGCACGACACTTTCACGGACACAAGCGTATCCCGCGACGAAGGAATGTAGAGCATGTGAGAGGAATAAACGAAACAATAAATAATATACCGGAGCGTTACGTTTATAACGGAACTTTTTCCTCTTTTACCGTTAATTTCTGTTCTCTTCGGTCGAAGAAGCCTGGACACCCTTTAAATATTTATCTATGGAAAACGACCATAGCGTTCCATTCTACGCGCTGATCATTTATATTTCAAGCAAACCGCCCTCAATATCGCCATCGACATTAACAACGCGTATCGCGAATTCACGTTGAAAAAAGAAAAAAAAAACGGGAAATAGCAAGACATAGAATTATCGGTGTCTTGTTTTGTAACTGTTGCAAAAGTAATTGCGCGACTGCGTACTTTGTAAGGGAAGATGGTGGTTTCCAAGGTAAAATCTAAAGGTACGGTTCTGACAATTAGCTGGTTCATTTGAGCGAACTCGATCTGGTATTTAGGTACTGAGTTATCGGTAATATCTTCCGGCAAAGAATTAACGTCGATTAACCGAGTTTTTCGCCGATTTAATCGATTAGAATATACTTTGTGGATATTTATCTGAATTGATATTATTACGAAAATAATCGAAGGAATGGGATCTACAGAGATTTGTTTCACATATTTCTGCATACTACGTGTATTCTGTGTATCTTTTCACGTTTGAGCTTCTACGAACGCGTATAATATTGCTTTCAATTATTATTTTTTACTATTAGAATTATTTTACGGTTATAAGCGCATCGTGGATTACAAGAAAAAAAGTTCAGAAAAATTCGAAATGCACACTTTACGTTGGACATTCGCGCTTTTTACTCTGACCGGTCTTGTACGACCGTCCACATGGGATCATTTATGGAAAAGGATTCTGTACAATGCTTACACGATCGTCGTGTTGCTGTTGCTCTTCAGTTTCGAAACTTCCCTGATTCTGGATCTTGTCATCAACGTGGATAATCAAGATGATTTCAGTGAAAATTTGTACGTAACGCTGGTACTGTTCTCTAGCTGTTGCAAGGCTCTCGTGCTACTAATTTACCGAGGAAATATTGAAATTTTAATGGGCGTTCTGCTGGAGGAGCCTTTCGCACCTGTGAACGACGAAGAGATTGAAATTCGAACGAGATTCGAGGAACGAATCGAGTAAGTTGGCACTGCGGTTACAGTACGACGAAGATTGAAATAGCAGTCGAACCTCGATTAAGAAATTGAGAGAAATTGTTACATTTTTATTTAAGAATTTTTGTTTCCGTTTAATATCGATATTTATGAAACAGTTTAAAAGCGTTTGCTTCTATGTAATATCTATAAAGCAGCACAAGTGTAAATGTTTTTCTATTCAAGCGAGAACAAATTTATTCGATTGTGCAGAAAATTCAATTATTCGAATAGCGTGCCATGATCAATACAGATAATCGAGGTTTCGCTGTATTTGTAAAACGACGATGGTAAAATTAATCGTATTGCATTTATAGGTGGAACTCCAAAATTTACTCGTTTGTACTTCACTTCTTCGTGGCCTGGCTATGGATAGGCGCATTTCTTACAGACTTCAGGCGCGGAAGACTGAAATTTCGAGCCTGGATACCTTACGACTACGATTCACCGCTTCTCTTTCTCTTTAGCTTTATTCATCAGATCCTGGCCACGATATTCAGCACGAATTTGAACATCGTTTGCGATTGTTTGTTCAGCGGCATACTGATTCACATTTATTGCCAATTCGAGATCCTCGAGCATCGTATGAAGAACATTATGACGGAGAAAAATTACTCGGCGAAATACTGTGCACATCACCATAACCGCATATACAAGTTTGTTTCGATATCATGTTACTAAATAAGTAAATTTCTCAGTCTTCGTTCGTTAGAACATTTTTTCCTCCGCAAAATTTCTCGATTACTTCGATATTACGCAATTAATTTTCAGAATCCCTTCGAAAGCAAAATCTTTCAACAGGTTCCTTCGAATAGCAAATATTTCATGTATTTCTATGTGTATTTTTCATAAAATTGGTGAAAAATTGGTTATGTATCTGGGTGAAAAATTACAGATTCGCGTCGATGGTGAACGATAACTTCAAAATGATCATGTCGATGCAATTTTTGATAAGCACCGGAGCCGTGTGCTTCAATCTCTATCGATTGTCGGTGATAGAATTTGGCTCGAAATTTATGGAAACGGCGACCTACACGTTGTGTCTGCTCATGCAGGTATTCTACTACTGCTGGTACGGCAACGAAGTCAAGCTGAAGGTACGTTCTACTTGTGATCTAACGCTCTCGCTGCAGGCCGAATCGCGAGATCTTACGATGTAAAATATTTCCGTTCTATAGAGTCTGGAGATTCCTAACGCGGTGCTGGAAAGTAATCTACCATTATTAAACGACAGCTCGAAAAAAATTCTTTTACTGGTCACGAGACGCGCGTTAGAACCTATCGAATTCACTAGTTGCCATGTCATCTCCATGAACCTCGAATCTTTCGCTGTAGTCAGTATCAGAGAAACAAGTAACGCTTTAACCCTTTGACAGTGTAACAAAACGACGAAGAACTGGCAGAATGATTAATCTCGAAAATAATTACATTCTTCATATGTCTACTCTGGCTTATTAGAGAATAAGGATGATTCCAAGCAAAAGAAACGAATGGAAGGTGATTTTATTATATTTTGCAATTAAGCGTGTAAGTTGTAAAGTTATTGTACTATCTCGTGGCGTGAATTGAAGTCAAGCGAAGATAAAGAATTCTAGTACTACATTTGACTTGCCTGGATCTTTCTTGGACTATACTGTCAAGTGGTTAACGCGATTCTGTTACCATTAAAAAGAAATATTTTCGTAGAAATAGTTTCGCTATTACCTTGGTAATCGTCTCTCTATCGAATGTTCTGTTTGTGACAGCTGCTGAAGACTTCCTACTCAGCGTACAATTTGCTTCAACAAGGCAAACTAAACGACTAAGAACCATCGTATTCTAATCCGAGTGTAATAGGAAACGTGGACTACTCACATGCAAACTAATACAAATGTTCTTTTCTTTTTAAGACACACATCAATAAATCAATAAGTCATTTCCCGTCCTGCTTTTTCTCTTGCTCGAAATAAAAATCAAACCATTCCTTGGCTAATTAGAGCTCTAATAAAACTAGAAATGTCGACGTTAGTTGAACAATCGTCGTACATTCTAATCAGTAGAGGTACATATAGAAATAGAATATACATAGTGGACGTACAATATATGACACATTTCACTGCTTATCAAACGTTTGACAATGAGCTAAATCAGTTATTTCCAAGTGTCGTTAACACGAAAATTTTTCATAATTTCCTACCTTAATTTATCTTCCCTTCTTTTCAGTGAACCTTCCGCTTTCGTTTCCTATAAGTATACACGATTAAAAGTCTTCTTCCTTGTTCCGCTCTTGAAACGTGACTGAACGCGTATAAGCTCGTGATAAAAAGTACACAAGAGGGGCAGTAATATAATTGCACATTAGAAACGGTGGAAACGTTGACATTAAAAATGTAATTACATGAGGATGTACCTACACTACCCGGGACGATGCCAAGTTCGAGGCAATCAATCAATTAGAATGTAACTCGTCGCTTAAATGACACACGCTATGACGTTTAGTGCCACCACAGCATCTATATTTCAATCCAACGAAATAAACGGAAGGTAGAAATGCAGAATAGAGAGAAACAAACAACCACTCTATAATAGTAGTTTTTAAAAATGTAATTCCTTGCATCGTCGCAGCGCTGTAACGTCGATAATGACGATAATTACACGGGGGTAAATTCCAAGAGGGAACTATCCCATTTAAGGCAGCATAAGCATTTCGTTTCCTTATGGTTGTTAGTAGCATCTAATGCTTCGAACGATATAGTTACTTCAAAGATAACCTTTATTTTTATATTCTCATCTTCGATGCTACATTTGATTGGACTAACTTTTTCTTTTGATGAATTAAAATATACCGTAAAGAAATCCTGCTGGTGATTATTGCGAAGTCTGATAGCATAAGACCTAATCGTTCGAAGGTACTCGATCGTTCGATCGTTCCTAACACGAGGTGTCAAGCAAGATAAATTATACCGCAAATATTGAAAATGCACGTACTACGATGGACGTTCAAACTTTTCATCGCCTGCGGATATTTTCCACCGCCTACGTTGAAGTCTCCGATGAAACGCTTTCTCTATAATTTATATTCGGTCTTCATGACGTTGTACTTGTGGAGCTACTCTGTCACGCTAATCATGGACATTTTCTGCAACGTGGAAACGCAGGACGACTTGAGTGAGAATATTGGCATGACTGTCACGATACTTATCACGAATTGCAAATTTATCAGCTTAGTCTTGGGGCGAAAAATTATCATTAATATGTTGGATCTACTGAAGAAGAAGCCCTTTGTGCCAGAGAACAATGGAGAGGTAAAAATTTACGTGAGATACGACAATCTAATCGAGTAAGTTCTTTCTGTTCCCTACAATATGTATAGTTGTAAGGAAATTATTTGAAATACTATCATTCCTTTCTTTTTTTAGAAAAGTCGCGATGTTTTATATGATCCAAGTCGCATTCTGTGTGCTTGCTTTAGTAGGAACGACGTTGATGGGTGATTTTAAATCGAAGAAATTAGTGTTCCGCGCTTGGTTTCCTTTCGACTTCACCTCCTCGTGGTTTGCGTTTTCCATGACATTCGTCTATCAGATTGTGGGTTTAATGATCATATCCACTGGTGTCTGTATTTTCGACACGTTATTCGCCGGACTGTTGCTTCAAATCTGTTGTCAATTCGAGATACTGGTGAATCGCCTGCACAATATCGAAGGAGATGAAATTCAGTCGTTAAAAAACTGCGTTAGGCACCATAATACAATATTCAGGTTTGTTACCTGTATGAAACAAGGTAAGGAACTAGCGAAGATAATCGAAAGTTACAGGAAAAAAGAAAATAAGTTGTATTTTTATCGATTTCTCATTTTACGACTAAAAAGAAATATTTTAACTTAGAATAGTTAAACAGAAGAGCCTGTTAGGTCCAAAGACATAATTGGCTACGTTCCGAGGAAGCTAAAGATATTAACACTATCTTGATATTATAACGAACAATATTTTCGAAATGAAGAAGGAGGTTGAAAAATATACATACATTATGCCTCAAAAACCAATAAAAAGAAATTTTGATAACGCGGAATTAATCGACAACACTGGATTTTAACAGTGCTCAGCTGTCAGAAAGTGGAAAACGTGATTTGTCACTTTTCTTGCCTGAAATCTTCCATCAAAGAAAACAGTGAAATAACACTTGTCTTGATTATTTCAGGTTCGCCGAAATAGTAAATAATTTGTTTAGCAAAATGATGTGCGTGCAATTTATGGTAAACGCAGCCGCCGTATGCTTTACCCTTTATCAACTAACAGGAGAAAACGACAGTTTGCAAATAATAGGATGGACAACGTTCGTGTTTTCCGCCTTAGTTCAAAATTTTTACTTTTGTTGGTTCGGAGATGCAGCGAAAGTAAAGGTAGATACATACACACGTAGATATAATACGAGCTGTCGTTTCTTTGTAAATGAATAATTTCTGGACTTTTTATCTCTGTAGAGCCTCGATATTCCTAATATGATCTATCACAGCGATTGGCTAAATTTGAGCAACGACGCCAGAAAGATGCTTCTGATAATCATGGCACGTTCACTGACGCCTGTCGAGATTACAAGCGCCTATGTTCTACCCATGAACTTGGAATCTTTCAAGGGTGTCAGTATCTATTATATATAGAAATGCGTTATTTGTAGAAACGTAGAATGACAAAAATACTCGGTAAACCGAGTAATTGGCCGTCGATTTGGGAAGAAAACAGTTGATATGACTCAGATATGACTATCAATCTTCCAAATGATTGTATCCTTTGTAATAGGTGGTCATTGTTTGAAAATTAGCAATCAACGATCAAAATTCAGTCCACGTATTGAATTTAGACCTCAAACAAGGAGAAACGATACCGATTCGAAAAAATATTCGAAAAATTTCTGGATTAAATACTTGAATTAATATAGTTCATTGGGATAAGCTAATGGTGTAAAGTCACGCGATTAGAAAAGTGTGGCGCAGCCAACTTTTACTCTCGGCCTCTCACGCCTTTCAATTTTTCTTCTCGAAATAATAGATACCCGCAATGGTACTGTAAAGATTCTACAAAATATGCGAGATAACATTCATCGATGCTGATGACATGTGTTACATTCTTTTTCCAATAAACATACTTACTTCGCGGCTTATTAAAATTGTGTTTTACAAAGCGCCCCGTTTGTCGTAGTTGCTGAAAGCTACTTACTCGGCGTATAACATGCTGCTACAGAACAAGTCGTCGCGGTAGACCGTGTGCGGAGAATTAGTGGCCTTAGCTTATTCTTTCATTCCTTCGTCACACAATGGAAGAATTATGATAGAGAAAACAGAAAACAAATGATTGAAACAGCGCAGTAAATTATGTACCATGCAAACACGATAAATTGCGAACACTCAAGTGAGGTCCAGGTTATAATAGCGGGATATTCGCGAATAATTTTCCGCGCTATTTTACTAAGATTTTTCAACAATTTCAGAGCAAATCCGATTCGACGACTACCAATCGAAAAGATCAAAGACTTTATACCTGAATTTTTCGATCGAGTTACGCAGATGCCGCAGTACTTTTCCATTCGGCGTGTAATTCGCTTGAACGTAGCGATACAGGAGAATAAGAAACATCTTCTCAAACGAGAGTAATACGTAACGTCGAACACTAGCATGCGATCTAATTTAAATGCGTTCTTCTATTATACACGTCAATAAAGCTTAGATAAAGTAATACAGAAATAATCGAACTACGTCGTTGTCGAAGCTATTTGCATTTCTCTCCTCGTTCATCTTTTTCTGCTTGAAATAAAAATAACCGTTCTTGGAACGACTGACTCTGCACGACGAAACGGTCTGTAAAATGACGATTTCAAAGTAGTTAAACCTAATTTTAATAAGAAATGTGAAAGCCGGAAATAGGGGACGAAACTACCGCGACGTTTTCAGAGGTATTATACTGTATGCCGTATCGTTGCATCATTAACAGACATAATGATATAGAACGTTTCACAATGGGGTAAGTGTTCCGGAAGAATATGGGTTCTATCAATACGATATATGAGCTCGTCGATATTCCGAGATAGTCAGTGATATCGAAGACGTTTAGAATTATCCTCCACACGACGCTGCTCTCGTTCGTATTCGTGCAATTTGTGTTTCAATATATCAACAAGAATTAATTTCATTTAGTTTAATAAATCAAACGGTTTATTTTTCTATCGTGACGAAATAATTGGCGTGAAGGGTCTCTACGTTTTATCTAAATGTTCTTTCTCGATAAACAATTTAGAAAGGATGTAGAACCCAAGTGAAGACACACAAAGAAGAATTTTACGTCACGTTTTGGCCGATGAATTGCAATAAAAATGAGCGTACGCACGCTACAATTTTCACGTGTTCTGCTCTCGATCGCCGGTTGCTTGCCACCAAGTTCGTGGACATCACCGATCACAAAATCTTTGTACAAACTCTACACGGTGTTCGTGTGGCTTCTAATATTATCCCTCGTGTCCGCTCAGATTTTAGATATAATTATAAACGTGGAAAATCAGGACCAATTCAGTGACAACTTTTACATCACTCTCGTGGTATTCGTCAGCGGCTGCAAATTGAGCATTATGTTAAAGCATCGTGAAAGTATCTTATCTTTGATCGAGAGCCTTGAGCGCGAACCTTTCTCGGCGATGAACCACGAAGAAGAGAAAATTCAAATGAGATTTAACAAAACAAACGAGTAAGTACCTATTGCCTGTTACCATTATTCTTATGGTAGGACGGGTCAAAAATAATGAACATTTTTCAAATTTTCGCGGCCGGGGACAAAGTTACTTTTTGAACGCGTGAAAAGCAGTGATCGCTAAACGTTGCAGAGATTAAAAAAAAAACATTTTTTAATTCCTTTCTGTCGCTGCTTGTCGTCAGATGAGAAGAAGGGAAACGCTGTTGAAAAATGTGGTAATTTTGGTTAAGAAAAGAATAACGTGGGCAGAAAGTGTTTGATGTGAAAGAAAGGATAAAAACGTTGGATAATTGAAATTAACATTCTTGCAGACGGATTGCGATCTGTTACACGATTCTAGTGGAGGTGGCTGCGATATGGATATTCGTAAGGGCGTTCCTCACGGATTTCAAGAAGAGAAAACTAGTCTTTCGAGCTTGGTTGCCGTACGATTATTCCGAGCTGTTGCCATACACGTTCAGTTACGCTTACGAAGTGGCCACTTCGCTGCTCTGCTCTTGTCAAAACGTTGCGAGCGACACCCTATTCGCTGGCTTGCTGATTCAAATTAACGGCCAGTTCGAAATACTGGAGGAACGTCTGAGAAACATGCAGGAGGACTCGAATTACTCGGCCAAGCAGTGCGTGAAACATTATCAACAAATTTACAAGTTCGTGTCGAATTTTTCATGTATTACGTTGTGCAATAAGTTCGTTTGCCTTTACGTGCGAATTTATTACACATCGAACGCTTTAGCAGCTTAACAGGACAGCAAAACAGCTTTAATAAAACTTATTAACAAAGCATATGCTGAATTACTACAGATTCTCCAAAACGGTGAACGAGAAATTCAAAATAATACTTTTCTTGCAATTTTGTACGATCGCATTTACGCTGTGCTTTAATCTCTACCGAATGACCAACATAACGATGCTTTCTAAATTTCTGGAGGCGTCGCTTTTCCTAATTCGCATTATAGCGCAAATACTGTATTATTGTTGGTTCAGTAACGAAGTGAAATTGAAGGTTCGTGAACGAAGTAGAAGAAAAAGACAGAAATAAATATACCGATTTTTGGTTAAATGCTTCGTGCAATATCTTTTCACTGCAGAGCCTTCAGGTGCCTGCCATGATATTTAAGAGTAATTGGACATCCTGGGATACGAGAACAAAGAAGATTCTCTTAGTGATCATGACACGAGCAACGCATCCTATAGAATTTACGAGCGGCTACCTGGTAACATTGAATCTCGACTCTTTCGTAGCGGTTAGTATTAAATATATTACGAGATATTCCGTTTCGATCAGCGCGCGTAATTATCTGTCCAATTATTTCTTTTGAAAGAGCACGTTTCAAACGGAACTTTCTTCCTTGTATGTTTGCCGCCACGCATTTTCTTCGAATAACGCGTAGCTCGAGAGAGAAGTAGTGAAAGAGGGCAAATTAAAATGATGCACCGCGATAAAAGTCTGCGTATTACATCCGGCTTTATAACGCAACATTCTAAAATCGATCGAAAAATCGTTGCTTCTTTATTACAGCTGATGAAAACCTCATACTCGGTTTTCAACTTGTTGCAACAAACTAAATGACGATACGAAGTAAAAGAGCAGCGGTTCTCGACGTTATGTCTTTTGGATTTTTCCGGACGACTACGTTCTGCAAATGTACCGAGGCACGTAGAGTACATAACAATAAACTTTATATCGTGAAATGCTAATGCATAAATACTTGCCTGATCATAGAGGAAAATACGTTAGACGTCGGTCCTTTCTTACCTATTGGAAAAGCACACGCGTACGGTGCGCCACTTTTCAATGGAAATTCTCTCAACCAGACTTTTTATGGAAACTATTTCCCGGTCGTTCCGTTTTATGAAACACTATCGAGGGTGGTAAATTTCGCATCGCGTCAGCTCGCGACAGAGGATAATTCTAAGGGGCGCATGAAAAAAATATGTACGCAGATGACGGCTAGACCCATTATTATTTCAAGAGTAGTTATACATACAACTTCATCGAGTCACACGGTGCTTTTACAATAATGATACGTATGAGCGAGGGGTAAGTTGCAGTAGAAAATAAGTCTATCAAAGGAAGTAAGAGAGAATTGATATTTTACAATCGTCAGTCACGTTTCAAACTTCGAACAGCAACTTGAACAGCTCACGAGTGGTGTATAGGACTGCTCTTTCTACATTTTCCATCGTCTCTTTACACACTCACTGTCCCTATTGCTATATTGAAGTAAGAATCAGTTAAATAAAAAAAAAAGTACGTGATAATAAAAAATTTTCACTTCAACGATGCGTACAATGCGGTGGACATTTTTGCTGCTCTCATTATGCGGCTGTTTTCCACCCCCTTCGTGGAAAACATCCGTCAGAAAGTTTTTCTACAAGATCTACACAGTATTCTCATTCCTGTCTCTGCATAGTTTATTCCTGTGTCAAATATTAGATCTAGTATACAATGTAGAAAACATGGAAGATTTCAGTGATAATATTCCCGTGACGGTGATACTGTGCCTCACATCCATCAAAGTTTTCACTTTACTCATGTACCGTGAGAACTTTCTATTTTTGTGCGACACGCTGCAAACGGAGCCATTTTCGCCAATGAACGCAGAAGAGTTCAAAATTCTATTGAAGTTCGACAAAATTACCGAGTAAGTTTGTCCTTAACCCTTTTACTGAAATAACAATTCTTTTATCATATACACATATATGTATATAGTATAAGCTGATCATTGACGTTAAAAATGTTTTAGCACCTAGTATAATAACGATCTATTTATCTAGAGAAATGCAACATAAGATATACGATGTCATGTAATAAAAGAGTAGCGAGAAAGAAGAGAAATATAAAGGGTTACGTTAAGCAACAACTTAGTCTAAATTATTTGACAATGGCTCTTCGACTGATCGTATATTTCTTTTCTTCTTTTTCTCTTCCAGTTGGAACACACTTGCTTACACGACCCTATTCGCGTTTTCTGATATCTTTATAATCATAGTATCGCTTCTGACGAATTTCAAGAACAGAAAACTAGGCTTTCGAACATGGATACCATACGACTATTCGTCTGCGTCTGCATTTCTGCTTACTGTCGCTTATCAGTTTATATGCGGGACGATATGCAGTTTCGGATGCGTTGCTAGCGACTCGCTATACAGTAGCCTGTTGATACATATTAACTGCCAATTCGAAATACTAGAGCATCGTCTGAAGAACATCGGATCGAACGAGAATTATTCGGTGAAGCTGTGTGTTCGTCATCACGATCTTATATACAAGTGAGTTTTCCGATTTATTTCTCTTTTGATAATTTTTCAGAGAAACAAATACGTAACTTCTTCGCTCTAACGTTTTCTTATTTATGAGCTTACAGATTTGGCGAAATGGTGAACGAGGAGTTTAAAACGATCATGCTTTTTCAATTCTGTACAAGCCTGTGCATGATCTGTTTCAATTTCGATCGAATGACACACATCGAAATGGACTCGAGATTCGTAGGAACGGCTCTCTATATGGTCTCCTCGTTGGCACAGATATTATATTACTGTTGGTTTGGCAATGAAGTCAAGCTTAAGGTACGATATTACATATGCTGAAAAATAGAATAAAATCTTAAGGTGCCATTTCCTAGAGGTGTCGTTGAATAGCGCTCGCGAAGACAAATTTTCCATCAGACTTAAAATGCTTCTACTATATAGTCAGGCTACGGATGTTTATTATGGGAAATTTGCAGGCGCAAGAATGCATAGAATGCACGGATATAAAAAATATATGCAATATATAAATATATAAAAATATTATTATCTTACGATATTTCGTAGGTGAAACAACTTCGTTGAAGTTTCAACTTCTACAGTTGTATGCACAAAAATATGAATTTACCTAAATATTCACAGTCCATTGGCAGGAAATCCCACCTTTTGGAAATTTTATGTCTAATTGAGTAAAACGATACAATTTTCTGTGCAGAGTATGGAAATTTCTGACATGATATTCAGAAGCGACTGGCCATCGTTAAATAACAACGTTAAGAGAGCTTTTTTGATGTTGATGATGCGTGCCGTGAGACCGATCGAATTTACCAGCGTTTACGTCGTCTCCGTCAATCTCGAGTCCTTCATGACAGTCAGTATCGTCCAAATCTTTCTTCCTTTATATTTTTCGGTAGAAAATTGTGGGAAACATTTGTGTTATAGCTAGTGAAAACTTCTTACTCCGCGTTCAGTGTGTTCCAACAGAGCCGAGAATCATGAAAACAAGAGAAGTCCCTTAACCTAGAACCGTCCGCCTTCGATACTTCCGAATGGAATAATAATTGTCCACTTAGAAAAAGGAAGAGAAAAAAGCAAATCGAACACAACACGCGAAACGTGCGCCAGAGTATCTAGAGTGCATTCCAATAAATTATGTGTAACACGAATACCATGCGTTTGCATAATTTGCCTCTTGCGTCACTTTCCCTTTTGACTTTCTCTTCTTTCGTCGCTCACGCTACTCGAAATAAAGTTCATCGGTAAATCGCGACCACCCGTCTCTCGCGACTGACAAAAACAGACTGACGGTGCTTCGTATTCTACAATTTATTTCGTAGCAATTTTCGTTGAAGGGAGGCAGATAATAGCCGATGAATCATTTATCTATTTCCAGGACAATTTCCACCCTTCCTTCGTTTATCGACTCCGTACTTTGCCCTCAATCGACTAAATGGAACACTGTGGCTTTCCAGAAGCGAATCGTATCGATGACCGTCGGCTATGAAACTTTAGAGGAACTTTGTCCTTGATCGCGATACGATCTAAGAAAAATTTCCGACTGGCAAATATTTAATTGTTTCTTCTATAATCGCATAACTATAGGGATGTGACTAATGTAACGGTGATAAGGATGTGGGCAGTTGATAGAAGTTTCTTCATTGTGTAACAATCAACCACCTTTGATAAATATTTATAATCATGATAATCAATCTTGTTGAAGGTTGATAAATCTAGAATATCCGCACAATTAGATTTTCTTACGCTACATGTATATTCTACCAATTAAAAAGACAGGCAAATAAAATCATAACGATATTCTTTTCCTTTTTTTGACAAATTATTCATCTTTCAAAGAGAAATTTTTAAGCAAGGTCCATGTATCTATCATTGACCTGTTTCTAGCTAACGATTTTCTAAGAAAATATAGGCGGAGATAACTAAGAAACAAGAAGATGCATAGACTTTCTCTGTCGTTTGCTTTGCTCACCTGCTGCGGCTACTGGAGACCAACTAAATGGCCACACACTTCGCTCAAGTATCGTCTGTACAACGTTTACTCGGTGTTCGCGATTTTGCTACTATATGTTTTTTTCACGTTCTGATCTTGCGTGGAAATATGTATATAACACAATGCACATATTTCACGACTTATCAAACGTGTAACAATGCGTTAAATAGCTATTTTCAATTATCGATCGCTCAAAAATGGTTCGTAACCGAATTGCAAAGTAAATTGAACAGTTTAAAGCAAATAACCCTACCTCAATCTATTCTGCTCTTCGTGCACCGAAACTGCCGGTTTCCTACCGAATAAGCAACCATAATTAAAAGTTGTCTTCTTTGTGCCGCTCTTGAAACGTAACTGAACGCGTATAAGCTCGTGATAAAACGTACACGAGCGGGCAGTAATATAATTGCACGTTAGAAACGGTGGAAACGTTGACATTAAAAATGTAATTACATGAGAATGTACTTACGCTACACGGGACGATGCCAAGTTCCAGGCAATCAATCAATTAGAATGTAACTCGTCGGTTAAATGACACACGCTATGACGTTTAATACCACCACAGCATCTATATTTCAATTCAACGAAATAAACGGAAGCTAGAAATGCAGAATAGAGAGAAACAAACGGCCACTCTATAATAGTAGTTTTTAAAAATGTAATTTCTTGCATCGTCGCAGCGCGGTAACGTCGATAATGACGATAATTACACGGGGGTAAATTCCAAGAGGGAACTATCCCATTTAAGACAGCATGAGCATTTCGTTTCCTTATGGTCGTTAGTAGCACCTAATGCTTCGAACGATACAGTTACTTCAAAGATAATCTTTGTTTTCATATTCTCATCTTCGATGCTACATTTGATTGGAATAACTTTTTCTTTTGATGAATTAAAATATACCGTAAAGAAATCCTGCTGGTGATTATTGCGAAGTCTGATAGCATAAGACCTAATCGTTCGAAGGTACTCGATCGTTCGATCTTTCCTAACACGAGGTGTCAAGCAAGATAAATTACACCGCAAATATTGAAAAATGCACGTACTACGATGGACGTTCAAACTTTTCATCGCCAGCGGATATTTTCCACCGCCTACGTTGAAGTCTCCGACGAAACGCTTTCTCTATAATTTATATACGGTCTTCATGACGTTGTACTTGTGGAGCTACTCTCTCACGCTAATCATGGACATTTTCTACAACGTGGAAACGCAGGACGATTTGAGTGAGAATTTTGGCGTAACTGTCACGGTACTTATCACGAGTTGCAAATTTATCAGCTTAGTCTTAGGGCGAAAAACTATCATAAATATGTTGGATCTACTGAAGAAGAAGCCCTTTGTGCCAGAGAACAACGGAGAGGTAGAAATTTACGCGAGATACGACAATCTAATCGAGTAAGTTCTTTCTGTTCGGTATAATATGTATAATTGTAAGGAAATTATTTGAAATACTATTCTTGCTTTTTTATAGAAAAATCGCAATGTTTTATACGATTCAAAACGTATCTTGCGTGCTTTCTTTAATAGTAGCGACATTGATCACTGATTTCAAATTTAAAAAATTAGCGTTTCGCGCCTGGTTACCTTTCGATTTCACTTCCTCGTGGTTTGCGTTTTCTATGACATTCATTTACCAGTTCGTCGGTTCAATGGTCATTTCCGCCGGTATCAGTATTTTCGACACGTTATTCGCCGGCCTGTTGCTTCAAATCTGTTGTCAATTCGAGATACTGGTGAATCGCCTGCACAATATCGAAGGAGATGAAATTCAATCGTTAAAACACTGCGTTCGGCACCATAATGCAATATACAGGTTTGTTTCCTGTGTGCTTTTATTTAAACAAGGTAACGAACTAGCGAAGATAATCGAAGATCGCAGGAAAAAAGAAGATAAGTCGTATTTTTATTGATTCCTCATTTTACAGCTTAAAAGGAGTATTTTAACTTACAGCAGTTAAACTGTAAATGTAGTTAGATCCAAAGACATAATTGGCAGTATTTTGAGGAAGCTAAAGATATTATCGCTATTTTAATGTTAAAAAAATTTCTAGTTAGCACCAACATCCCATAAAAAGGACGATTTTGCTAATGTAGGATTATTTGAAAGCGCTGAATGTTGGCAGTGTTCTTCTGTCAAAGAGCGGAGAATGTGATTTGTCACTTTCTTTCTCTGTGATCTTCGATTAAAGAGAACAGCCAAGTAACATTTGTTTCAATAATTTCAGATTCGCCGAAATGGTAAATAATTTGTTTAGCAAAATGATGTGCGCGCAATTTATGGTAAGCGCAGCCGCCATATGCTTCAACGTTTATCGAGTAACAGAAGCAAACGCAGGTTCGCAATTAATAGGCTCGGTACTGTTCATTTTTTCCGCCTTGCTTCAAACGTTCTACTTTTGTTGGTTTGGAGATGTAGCGAAATTAAAGGTAGGTACTTGTGCAGCTGTAATATGAGTTTCTCGTGAATCAGTAACCTGTCGACTTTTAATCTCTGCAGAGCCTCGATATTCCCAATATGATCTATCACAGCGATTGGCCAAATTTGAGCAACGACGCCAGGAAGATGCTTCTGATAATCATGGCACGTTCATTGACGCCTGTCGAGATTACAAGCGCCTACATTTTACCAATGAACTTGGAATCTTTCAAAGGTGTCAGTATCTACGTAGAAATACATTATAGCAGTGAGTGGAAAAGTAGATTAACGCGAATACTCAATAAACCGAGTAATTCGCGGCGTGAAACAGATCTGAGTCTAAAATACTGGGCGTAGCTATTTACTTATGTTCTTTTGGTTCGATCCAAAAGATCCTACCTTTTGAAATGGGTGGTCATTGCTTGAAAATTAGTTAACGGCGATAAAAATTTTATCCACGTGTTGAACTAGCCTTATATCTGAAATAAATGGAAAATGACAGAAATTTGAAAAATATTAACAGAGAATTTTGATGTGTTTAGATTAATATGACTCGTTGGAATAAATTAATCGTATAAACTGACGTGCTTAAAAAGATATAGTTCGAACAACTTTCG
>JACXIV010000020.1:4148721-4223970 GCA_014737475.1 Bombus confusus | reverse complement strand
CCCAAAGGGAAACAATGTCAGTGTTGATAATATACAAAGTATAAAGTGATTCGTTACTTGCTACGTTGACAATTAGACAACACGAATAACGAAAATAATCGCTTTGTCTTAGTCTTCGCTATCGATTGTACGAGTCTGAAGTATTTAACATCTAGTTTAATACCGTGTTAATTATATTACACTCGACGAAACTTATGATACTGTATATTGCTGAATTTGTACTATCGGCTGGTGGACTAAAAAGTATTTCGTAAATTGAATTACTGGTCGTTAAACCGACCATTCTTATCTTACGTTGCCTACGAAAGACGTTGAACTTTGGTTTCATGAGCCTTGCAATGATAATGTTGGAATTCGACTAAACAATGACAAACGAGTATCATTGTAAGCTCGTTATCGCGTCGGAATGACTATAATGTACAAGAAACCGCGATTCCACAACCAACAACGTAATACCCAAATACAATATGCAGTTAGCTAACCCTTTCCTGCCCAACCTTCTGCGGTCTAGTACCGTCGAACGAAAATAACGGAGAATTTTGACGACTAAGTTGCTGCGTAACGGCAGCAAACGAGAAATGAAAGCTCTCCCGCGTATCATAAAATTAATTAGAAAATTAATTAAACGTTTTTCAGTTCAAAGCTCGTCTCTACTTTTTCCCTTTCTTCTCTCGTTGCTTCCATCAACAGCGCACAACGCATACGTATGTACAAGTAATTATCAAATTTAAACGGACGTAATGCGTAATTCTTGTTAAAAAATTTACGAAATATGAAATTTCAATAACAAACTAAGCGAGATACCTTTAACATACTCGAATACTTCTACATTAAAAAAAGTACCTACGGTAGAAAACATTTGTAAAAAAATATTTCACCGAAAATGGTCAACACTGTCGTTAACCGTTTGTCTAGAATCAACGACGTATAAACAAGTTATCTATAATCAGAATCCTAGTTTAGCCTTTATATATTAATCTAGTATGCCTGCTGCCTCGAATTTCTCTAATCGTTTCAACAATATCCTTTGGAACAGCGGGTTATTGTATCCAGGATTTTGGTAATTGTCCATCTTCTCCAGTAAGCTGTCCAGACTCTGCGCGTCCCTTTTATCGACCAAGGCGAACGGCAACGTGTTCATCGATGATATCATGCCGTACACGAGCCGTTCGCTCATCTGCTTCTTTATTTCCTTCAAGGTAGGCGGTTGCGTTTCGCAACCGATTTGCTTCATGGTGGCGACCAAAGTTCGCTGGTACTCTTCGACTAGAGAATCGGTACCGTTGTTGGAAATTTCCTCGTTGACGCTAGTGTTGAGGAAGTAGAGCAGGTCGATTGCCGGTGAAGTGTAGACAGACACTTGGAAATCCACCTGCAATGTCGAACGAATTTCGATCGATGTTAGCCGGCACGAATTGAATTGGAAATGAAATCTGTGCAACGCGACGGGGAACGAAAGAAGCATGCGAGGGATCGTGTTTAGGAAATCATCGTAGTCGAGAGTTTGTGCCCGTAGGCCCTCGTCTCGACGGGACAGGTGGGGAATGTACCTAAACGCGATCGAATGCGATTTATTGCATTATTCATAATGCACCGTCTTCCACCAACGTGGAATCAGAATCTTTCGATTCGCTGCTTCTCGGCCTCTCGCGTTCAACTAAATGTTTGGTAATACCGCGTTGCCGAATTAATTATGTCGAATAATATAGTACGTTACGCAACACGATTATTATGTAATGCAAAGCGGTAATAATGGATATACGTGGAGTATTTCTGAAAATCCGATCGATCTGTAGTTTAGTTTCAACTTTCGACTCAACCTTCCGCTCGAGTGTTTTTGTTATCGTATCGCGTTGAATCGAACGTTCAGTAATCCGACTGTGTTGAACTGAACCGTCGAGTTGAGTAACCGAATACGTAGCGCGTAACGCGAAATGACGATAACGCGTTTAAAAAAAATGTGTTAAAAGACGCGTGTAGTACTTACGAAGATGTGATCGATAGGTTTGTCGTTTTTGTCGTATCGGAACATCATGTTGTTCGTCCACGCGTCACCGTGGTTAATGACGTTGAACTCGTCGTCCTTGCGTCTCATTGACTCCATGCCCCTTTCGAATATTTTGTCAGAGAACTTTTTAATTTTCTCCGCGTATCTGGAAACATCAGGAACTTTCAACACGTCGTCATCGATTCATTTCCGATAGTATAATAATTACACATGTTTTATTAGTTTCACCTTTTTCCATTCTGTGGCCAGCTTTCCATTGAATTTGCAAGAGAGTTGCACGAGATTTGAAAGAACTGTGTTATGTCCTTTGTAGTTGCTTCATGGAACATTCCCCTCCAATATAATTCTTTTTGTTTTGGTTCCTACGCAAGCACAGATTATCGAAGAATTTCACGTGGTTACTCTTAATTGCTAGTTTCTTCAATATTAATATTAACCAGTATTAAGAAAAATTCATTTGCTTAACCATTTTGGCGCTTAGTCAATATTGCAGCTGATAAAAAAATACATTTTTAGCTTGTTGGTATCTGTGCTTAATGGAAAGATATTTCATACAAATTTTACCAGTTAGCCAAACGAAAGAAAACGCATAAGGACAATGATCTGTTTGGCGTGCTGAATGTGTAGTTGAAAATCAAACTGTAAGACAAGTAACGTACTTCTCACGCTGTGACGCAGGCTCGCGTATTCTTGGTTCGTAAAATTGTTTCACATAGGAGTCTCGAGTGATTTAAAGATTAACGCGAGAACAATAAGACGAATTGAAATATACTTGAAACACATAGGTACATATATAAATGATCAACTCATGGCCCTCCAACTATGTCACCTTAGTGAGCTTCGAAAAGATTAATAGCGAATACGACGATCAGATCGCGCATGTTTATGCATCTATGAGAATAAAGATGCAAAAAATGTAAAAATATTCAAATTACAATACCCGTTGTAATATTTCATAGATGACAGAATTTCCTGCCAATATCATATTCTCTTAATCGTGTTCACAAACAAGATACTAACACGCATAAGCATCCGTAGCTTAATTATAAATTTATAAATGAAAATTTATCGTTCGTCGTAATCATTACCTTCTCGCATAAGGCGACCGATGCAGCATGGAATTTCGCCAATCCTTGAACAGCCAGTTTACAATGATCCATATCGAGACCGAGTTGACGATTGGCCATACGGAATCCTAGCGGAGCCAGATCCTCCAGTATCAAACACAGCGGTCGTTCCATTTTTATGTAATAAGCTTGTGCACTTAAACGACTGCCTAACAATTTGCTCATCTTTCGCAGTGTATTTGTCATCATGAAGATTTCAGCGTCGAAGATTTGTATGTTCATGATCTTAGAAAACGTTCAGAAACATCTGTCGTGAGATAATAATAAGATCTCAAGTCACCTATCCACGTTCTTTATAAGTACAACCTTTCCACACATATTCTGGCATTTTTAATAATTAAAAGATCGCAAGGATAGTTGGTTGGATCAGAAAGCCTATCGTTCGGTTACTTAGGAAAATATCTTGGAGAAGTTTTCATTCGTAAGTGTTTACCATTTCCTTCCTTGGTCCCTCGGCTATCGGCTCGAACTTGAACAAAAGCGACTTTTTGTCCTTCACCTTAGTTTTGCCCTCTTTCCGCGTGAACTCCGCCACCACTCTTACTAGATCGCTAGCGTAGTTGTCACCTATGGCCGTCGCAGGTTTCGAAATAATATCGATCACGTTGATGGTACTGTCGAGCTCGGCGAATCGTAGGACCCTCTCGGTGAAGTCGGCGTTCAGCCATGTCAGTGTCTCGTGGGCCATTTCTGAAATTCGAATCGGAATTGCAGAATTTCGTCGACGAACGATCGTTCTTCGTGGCGCGTCAGGCAACGCGGAAACGATCCCTTATAGTAACTTATTGTTCACGGCCAGATTTACGATATCGCGGTTTCCTTTCTGTTTCTTTTCGTCCACCTTTCCTTTCCACTCTCTTTAGCCTTCTCGTCTCCTTTTTCTCTTTTCATATACACATACGATACATACATACATACATACATACATACATATTTCCATTCGTACTCCCTTTCGACCTCAGGATTTCCTCTTCGAGCCTCGATATTCACAGGGATCGTTTCTCGCGTTCGAGATCGCTGTTTCAATTAGAAACGTAATGGAACGAGGCGTCTCCTTTTCATCCCGCCTCCTGCTCTTCCCTTTCGGCGGTTTCCGCGCGATGCAGCGCGTTTCACTGCCGAACGTTCCGTCGAACGCGATCGAATCGTGGTATTTTAAGGAAATTTACGACCGGTCTCTCTGGAACGCGAACAAAAGAATGCGATCCCTTTTTTTCATTTCTTCCCTTTTTATCTTTTTCTTTTTTTTTTTTTTTTTTTCTTCGGCCACGATCAACATTCTCGAAAGACGAGAAACTTCTGTGCCAGCGAGTTCGCGAACATTTCGAGTGATTTAAATCAGAAGTCGGATAGTGTACACGGAACTTTTTAATGGCGATGGATACAGAGGATTTTAACTAAGTGTATTTAACTAAAGTTTCAACGAACACGTGGAATGTGCCGGTGCGAAAGTTGGAGTGGAAGATAAGAGAGAACGTTTGGAAAAGTATATAATTCGCCGCGTATATCGATGGACTTTCGTTTTGATATTGATTAACTGAAAAGGATTGAAAATAACTGTGCCACTGTTCGAGGTTATCGAACGCTTTTTAGATCACGCGAGGGCACTTAGTATGAATCGCACAGTTGATTATTCTCGCGGAGAGGAACGAAGAAATCGAGGGCAAGCGATTATGACGTTCCTCTTTTAGAAATCCGGTTCTTATTTTTTTTTTCCAGTTCGAACATATACATACATAACGCAGAAGATATATTTCAGTCTATTATTATTTGCAACACTGTATATATACGCATATTTATATATTGTACAACATCTGCTGATATCCTATAGCGTACAATTTGTCCTTTGCAAGATCAATTTCATTTAACATATCCGGGCATGATCAACGATTTCTTGAAAATATTCAACAAACGACGCGGGCAATGTATTTCAGCCTAAAACTATTTACGGCATTGTACGTATATATAAAACGATCTCTGATTCCAGCCATGACTCAACTGTTCTATAAACAGCCAACAGTATAAAATATAGTTCCACGGTTTGACAAAACTAAGAAAAATGAATGCTCACTTATGATCGTTAAATGTATCAATATATCTTAATGATTTATTTACTAGCTTCGGTTTGATGAAGCTGTCGACAGACTATGATACATGAACATTAATCAGGCAATCAGAGCGGAAACAAATTCTTTTCGCTTTAAAATCCCATTGAACAGGTTCGAGTTGCTTCTATTTCCTCCATTCGCTCGCAAAGGCCATCATATTACTTCGATATTATCTCAACGTTCGGTAGTTTTGCCAAATTTGTCGTTCTTCGTCGTTCAATGTTATTCGTTGTTCTTCCACTATATTGTGCACTGTGCAGCTATATTTTGCATGCGAGATATTCTGCGTAACCGGAATAAGAAACTCGAGAGTGATGCGAATTAAACAAACTGGAGAAACACAAGGGTCGTAAAAAAGCAGACACGATTGCTTTCGCTCGTGCCTGTTTCACTAGTTTCACTCGCTTTTCTTCGTAAATCTTTTCGTAATACCTCGCACTGCTGAATCTCACGCGTTACTTTTCCAAAATAGAACACGATAGAACGTAACCAAACAAGAAACCACGAAAAATGTAGGTTATCATCGGACACTAACCTGCGAGAGATTGAAGCAAATGATTTAAGGCGCGTACGCGAAACAATAATCACTTCACTCTGCCTCCGCGAACGTCTGATACGGAGTGAGCTACGCGGAATAGACGTGTCAGGTTTTATACGGCCGATCGCACATTATTTATGCTCCAATCAGAGTTTGCCCGGACCGTGGACGTCATCTATCGTGAAAACCGTTTGATAACAATTAAGCGGAGTAAAATGTACTCGACGAATAGCGTGGTCAGTTCGGTTTCAGCGCTGTGTGAAAAATCAGCTTTGCGGATAACTTGCAGATAGTTGGAATTGTCTAAATATTTGAGAAGCGTATCGCTTTTTGAGCTTCTAACTGCACTCTTATGCCTTCGGCTGCCTCTTACAATTAACCTTTGTGTTCTAACGTAGACAACGCGTATCTTGAGCAAATTATTTTCATACAAACAAGATACATAAAACACACATAAAAACTTTCTTTCCATGCGTTACATACGAAACACTGTTTACGTTACTGTAACGAGACACGATGATCACGATTGCATCGATAAATGCACGCAATTGTATCTATATTCATAATAAATTGTCCGAGGTAAGTGTTCGAATAATTTGGTAAGTCGCCGTACGTTCGACATAGCTGTTTTACGGAGATTGGTTTCAAATTTTACTAACAAAATCGTCTATCGATCACTGATAACGAGCATGATGAATTGACCGCGGACATTTATACGAATTCATAGTTTTATTCGTATAATTAAAAATACAGAATCTAGGGAATACTGCCTGTCAGATGCCATAAATAGTATTCTACTTTAGATGTTTCGTATATCTTTCCACGTCATGTGCATTTTGTGTACTTTCGATGAAAAAATAAGTCTAAACGCGCATCGGGATCCACGTGTATCGGCAGACGAGAGATTTCTTTATTTCCATAATTTATGCTGATATGATATATCGCATCAGCGACGCTTAATAGTTCGTTCACGATATGCGTCGCGGCTCGTTGCGAAACGAGTGTTGCGAAATAACAGTGGAATTCGGTGTACTGAGTTTTAGCTCATCGATGGGAAAATTCGCACTGACACACGTCATGATAACGCAGAAGTCATTTTTATAAGGACGTATTCCTCTATCGCGACGTATCGTTTCCTCGATTTTGACGGGGAGAGATCGATTAGAGCGAACGATAAAATGCGCATTGTTTTCATCGTCTCGAAACGCTTCATTCAGTACGCGATTATCCATCCACTGCGAAGAAATTAAACTGAAGATTGATACAGCTAGTCACGTAGCCGCTGCATCCACGGCTGTTAATTTAAAGCATCGCGCAGCTAATTATCCAGTCGACTTCTTACGTTGGATTTATCGAGTAGCGCTTTTTATACATTGCAAGTTACATTACCTGAGCCTTGTTGCGCACAATGAAATTAATGTCATTAATGAGGTTTTATTAGTTACAGATTACAAGTTACGAGTATTAAGAAGTATCCTTGTGTATAATTAACAACGAGCCTTGTAATAAAATAAGTGAAATTTTACGAGTCAATTTTTACTTTACAAATTATAATTTATATGATTTATTATGAATTATATGATTATCTTCTTTGACAAAAAAATCATGAAATTGTGAAAAACTGACCTTTGATCTACGACTCGTAACTTGTCAATTTACTGATATTATCGATTAATAAATTATCGTGTAGGAGGGTCTTGGATATATGATTAACTTGTTAGAAAATAATCGTGTTCAAGTATTTCCTTAATTATAATTATGGTAATTTCATTGGTATTGAATACACAAGACACTTATTGCCAATATTATGGATGCACTGGGTAAGAAAACTAACATGAATTAAACATACGATTCACGCGTCTTACACATAAAATTATCAAATAATTTTCTAAACATATATGTAATTAGTGTCATTAAACATTGTCTTATTGAATATTCTAATTTAATAATACTTTACTTTAGTAATATTACTTAATAATACTAATAATACTATACTTTAATAATACTATACTTTACTTAATAATACTATACTTAATATTACTTAATAATATTTTACTTTAGTAATATTTTGTAATTTTTCATGGACATTTTCATATTCCTTTCAAATTTTACTCACACAATCACGATAATCGTAACGCTAATGAAACTGCTCGTTGCGTGCTAATGAAATTTCAAAATACACGCATCCTACGCTATACTATGTATAGTCGCGAAAGGTATCTACAATCCGTCGTACATCCAGAAGATTATTTATCGTTAGATTGCGAATTTTTACCCGAATTTATCTCTTTATCGTGCAAACACAAACAAAGAAATTAATTCCAAATAAAAACTTTATTTTACCTTTGGATGTTTCATACATCTTTTCATATCTTGTACCTTGTAATTCTGTACCTAAATTTCTAAATTCCATTAATAATTCTCCAGAAATGCAGGAAAAGTGCTCAGTCTACTTGCTAAAAAGCGCTCAGCAAAACCGTAGCAAAAATAATCATGAATCTCAAGTCATTCATCGAACGATATTCGTAACACGATGAATTCTCCGCTGTTCTAACTTCTGGAGTTAATCGACGCGGTTTCCGAGTGACTTATACACGAAAGAATTCGCATAACGAAGAACAAAATTCAACTTGCGGAATTGTTGATCACAGGGACGACGTTGATTAACATTGATTGCCAGGTGCCCATTGGAGGCAGTGTCAGTGTTACCAAAGCGACAGTCCCACGCGAACTTGAAGCATTTACGTAACCGACAAACACGTTTATTGTGTTGAGGTTGAAGGAAGTCAATTGGCGCTGTTATGAAATCCCCCTCATGTAACCGTAGGGATCGCGGCGACTGTACAAGTCGCTGCCTCCATTATCATCGTCATGGATAGTATTGTACGGTTTCGTAATAGCGAATGACCATATGAAACTATTTAATCTTCATCGCGTGGTCGGTGATTTTTTTGTCGAAGGAAGCTTCACGTATTTCCTGCAATCGCTCGCAAATTCCACGTTTTGATTTCTGTGTGACCTGTTGTACTGGTAAAATTATCTTCGAAAGTGTAACTTGACAAGACGGACGCTCGGGTTGATCGAATTGATATACAATTGCATAAGGTTGATAATAAAAGTAACGTACAAACAATGTAGAATATTGGAAAGTTTCGTTGGTCACGAAAATGTAAAACTATCGATTAATTTCTTAACCAACACGTACGCAAGTACCTTAAATTCCTATGATTAGTAACGGAAGATTGATAGCAAAAGTAAATCAAATTTAGTCAGATCAGTCTTAATGCATGCGAACGAAGACCAGAGGCAAAGAAGGCTTTGTAAGTAATTCTTTTAATTCAATAAATTCTCCTCGTCGCGTTCTCCTTTGGAAATAGAAACGAAGCTATACGTAAAAGGATAAGAGACCTGCACGTGAAGAATAAGTAGTCGAATGATGAATTAATTCGTCTTTCCTGGTTAACAGTTTCAAAGAGAAGCTTGAGGTTGGAGGTGAGAGGTGGGATGAGACTGGCTCTGTTACGAGTGCAGCCTGTGGCCACTATCAGACTCAATTTGTTGACACGTGACGACGAATCGGCCAACTATCATTCAATTATTATTGGTGAAACAGAGTGAAACGGCGCGATAAAGGAACGTGTGCAATGGAATTTTATAGGCACCTTTATCTATAATCTTAGGATAGGAAGCGATTGCATTCACGGCACATGGCTCAATACGCGCGTCTCCGAGCGGCGGTTCTTCGGTTCTTCATCCTTGTCCATTTTAATCGTTCTGAAGGAAACACCGATAAGGGCAATACCAAATGCATTCGATTGGCCTGAATGGCGAAACAGGCGCGTGACCAAAATTATACAGTCGCGCGTAATTCTAGAATTCTAGCACGTAGCAGTCACAATCCGGCCGATTTATTTACATGAGCCGATTAAATAGAGCCGTCCACTAGTTTTCAATTGCATTATTCAACGATCGCTTGCCGCGAATCGTGTCGATCCTGACGTGGTCGTCGAAAATTCCAATTACTATCGACGATAACCGACGAAATATTGGATCATATCACGCGTGCAACATTGTTCTTTTGTTTCTCAATAATACAGTATATTATTCTTATTGTAGACACTTCGACACGCGCATAGATTAGACACAGGTCGTTACAGTTAGTTTTATCCTTGTTCTGAAATCGACTGACAAATTTTACTTTTGCGTGACCGTGGTTTTTCATACGGGAACAGAACAATGGTTCGGATTGAAGAAAAGTTTTTAAATGCACGAACAAAATATACCAGTCAAAAATAAGGCAGCATTCTTTTATGGACGTTACATAATTTGACAATTTCCATGAATTCTTTTAATTTCGATGAATTCTCAGGATGGACTGAAACAAAAAAATCAAGGAGATTGCTAATAATACTAAACTAAATGAATGATTTATGTTGAATATTGGCGAGATGGCGAATGTTCAAATTGCAAATTCCGAGATTTCATTCTTTCTCGCTAATTAATTCGATAAAAGGAAGTACGAGAAACTCGTGATAAAAATAAAATAAATTATTTGGTTTGATACGGACGACAACGATGAACATCGCGACACCGATTGAGAATCTTCTTGACTTCTCTCTTTTCGTCTAACCGGGAGCCTCGATCAAATTATTGCGGGCGAGATGAAACCAAGCAACAATTAACTGAAACTGTCTTAAATTTTGCAACATTTACAGGAGAATGTCTCCTTAAATATTAGAGAAAATGAAATCACACAACCGGCGAAAGACATAGCGGGAATTGAAATGATCAATACATCGTTGAGTGAAGACTCGTGTTTAAGAAAAGTCGAAAATTACACTGCATGTTTCAGTCCGCGACACGTTCTAACTTATCATCAATTTTTGCCTCGACCGACGTATTAATCGTGACAACGTTAAAACCAGAGTGTGACGACGCTTCAGAGAAAGTATTGACTTTAGGATTTATTAGGAATTAGATCGTAGCCACGTGATAAGAACATCTTGAAAATTCAATATTTGCGCTTAAACGCAAATTCGTAGGAATATTCCTAGACGCGAGTATACAGTTAGGCTGTATGCTGTCCTCGGTTCGTATAAAGGAATGAACATGAAACATCTCTTATCCTCGTTACGTAATATGCTATAAACATTCATCGTAAGAAGACGCTACTTTACTTGCGTCGATTCGGCCTTGAGCTTGTGCTATATAGATAGGCATACATACATCGTAACCTACATACGTTGTAAGTCTCTTCCGTTTAACGTTCGGAGGGTTGACTAAAACACGAAGCTGCAATTGAATCAATACTTTGCGGTGGTCAAAAACGAAGTCTTTAGAGCGGTGATTACAGCTGCGTTTGACGCATGGCGTTCGACTAATCCATTCATTACGGATAATGAAGAAAAGATTGATATTATTATCGTTACTCGAGAAAAAACTCGTATCAGCTCGTTAAGCAGTTTGTTTTTCTATTTTATCGAAACTGAAACTTTCCTTCGCAATATATAGGGATTCATGAAAGTGTTCGATCATTTATAACAAGTTGTCATGAACACGTTGTACGTAGCAACGTAAAGTATCTTGAAATTTCATTGGCATTTTACAGATTTAAATACTTTTACGAACCACCGAATAACTCTGATTCTGAAAAAAAAAAAAAAATGATTTCAACATCTCCTCGACGTCGATACGTTTAACGTTATTAATTGACCTCGGTATCTTTAATTCCATCGATTTTGATGAATGATTCAGCGTGGCGTGCTACGTGGCGTCGGTCCAAGTTGCGATATTAACCAAGCAATGAGAAAAAACGCCGCAACATTGGTCACGGTTTGATACGAATGCCGCGCTGAATTATCGCACCGTTGCGCAATGAAAAATTATATTGCTATATACGAAGTGAATTTACAATCGCCCCGTTTTATCGATATCGCCGTATGGTCGCCGTATGATGCTTTAAACCGGCGCGGAATATACGATGCGATTTTATATAACGCCCTGAAGCTTCGATAAGTGGTATTTTATTCTTAAGTTCGAGGATAATCATCGAGATATCGTGAAATCGAGAGATTAATGCAGACGTCTTGGTATTGTCATAGAGAAAAAAATAATTTTTAACGACATCTTTAACGATATCGTCTGATATCTGATTATTCGAGATAAGCTGAGAATGCTACTGCGAAAAAAAAACGACAGCCGACACGTCTCATCTTAACATAGTCAATCTCACAGTTTATTAAGTACACACGTTATCAGGAACATGCAATTGAATCGAAAGATACACACGTAACATCTCAAACATGTAGACATTGAATATGTGATTATTCGATACGAGTTGAAAGTAAAAAACAAGAGTCATCGTAGCGTGTGGGTTTTTTTAACCATGTAAGTCTCTTAGTATATATAATTATCAAGTAGATTGAGCAATAATTCCATTGACGCTGTATCATCATAAAGCGGACAAAATTTTAAAATTAGACGTTCGATAACTAAAGATGACTTGAAAATATTTCAAGAAGCATAACGGGTCATTAAAACACGATGATAATGCGGCTATTAAAATACTCATTATTTACACATTATTATCTGGATACATTATCTAGATTTTTTGCTTTTACAAGACTTTTTTATTTTTTGCTGTAAATATACTTCATCTGAACTGAAACAGGCTTGTGCGTATGTTGTGTACTCGTCGCCGTATTATTCGTTTACCTTTCTGTTTCTTTATTCGTTCGTTTATTTATTTATTTATTATTTACCGGATAAACCCTTTGATATAACAGATTAACATATTTGACGGAAGAGCAAAAGGGCAAAAGAAAGAAGAAAATAAAGGAACGAAATAAAAAAGAGCAGCAGATGCATATGCATGTAGAAGAAGAGAGGAAAAGAACGAGGATAAACTCGAATAAGAGTCAACGAATTATCGAGAAGGCTCGGCAAAGAACGAAGGAAGGTAGAAGAAACATTAACGCTATGGATAAATATTATTAATAATTGTAATACATTCACGCGTTAATATAAAAAGATTCGACTAGCTACAATGACTTTTGCATACAGTGCTACAAGAGAGGCTAAATTACAAAATTACATGCGATCATGCGATATTTCAAACTATACATGACCAATTACACATTATTCAAGAAATTCGACGAAAAGTATCACACCACAAATATCCCACTGCCAGTTGTATAACAACTATCTACAACTTGTCTTTCCACGAAATAACGAGGAATTCATTAGCGAGCATAAAAAGAAACCGTACCCAGAAGGATCGTTTTCCAGGAACACGGAGCTACGATATTACCAGGAACCGGTGAAAGGAGCATCAATTCTTGTTGGCTGCAGGCGTAATACCGGCGTGCGCTGCGCTGGCAAGAGTATTTTGTAACTCTTTCTTTACCAGCACGCGCTGGGTAACTGCGTAAGAATAAACGTTTACTGTTATCGCGGTCATCGAACGTGATCCTGAGACGCTGCTGGAAGGCTCGTAATCGGCCGCTATGTTCGAATATCGAGTTCGAATATCAATAAAAGCTGCCGCTAAGTCGTCGCGAAGCGCGCGACGCGATTGCAAGCACTTGGCTTGAATACAGTCGTTACATTTTCTACCACCCGGCGTCCTAGGTGTTCATCCCGTTCGCGCAGACATCCCTTTCGAGTCTTCTTCCTTTATTCCCTGACCGATCCTCCGCTCCTTCGAAACCGTACTCCGTTTGCTTCCCGTTCGAGACAATTGTACGACGAGACGAGAAAGGTTACCCCCAGCCAGGCCGACTTTTACCAATTGTAGTTCGAACTTCGTAGGAGAGAGACGCTTTTATCGCTTTTATGGCTAGAGAGAGAGAGAGAGAGAGAGAGAGCGAGAGAGTGTGTGTGGATTTGCAAGAGAAACAGAGGGTAAATCGATGCTGCGAACGTGCCAGGTAGAATAGGGAAAAGGGTCTTACACTCTTTTCGATGTTCCTGCTCGGTATTAAATAAAGACAAACGTGGGATAAAAGGGTAATAAGGATTTCGTGTTTGAGATATGATATCGATAGCGCGTGTATATGTACAGTATGGTTTAAAAGTTTCACTCGCTTAGTTTCAACGAGATGTACTGTAATCGAGGACTACAGGGAGAAAACATGATAGACTTTGTGATACATTTTGTGACTGAAAAGAAGTATTTTGATACAATATGGATAAAACAGGGAAGATTCTACTAGGTCTAGCCGAAGGTGTAATCGTTAAAACGAACAATATTTTAATATTATAAGCAGCAATATTTTTTATGTTATAGAGAGGTTGAAGAAGTACGCGTTGTGCCCAAAATCAAATAAAATTGTCGTTTTTTAAATGTACACTGTGCTGATTTCATGAAAATACGGTAGGCAAGCTCTGCTCCTAAATATTATTTCATCGCTTACTTTACATTTCCATCAAACTTAAATGCTGTTATTTTGGATTGTTCTTACGCGCCACAAAGTACATGATTTATGGCATCCTTGAATATCTTGCCCTCCTCTCAAACGTTCGAAGTTTCACCTTCTCTCGCGGTGTTTAGGAAGCGATAAAAGGCTTTGTAATTCAAATTATTTGGCGCTCGCACAGTGATTGACAAGTCGACAAACATATTAGCTGATAGACAGAGATAATATTTGGTAATAACAAAACGAAAAGACCTGTCACGATCTTTGTTACGATAAAACGAATTTGAAGAGTTCGTGGATACGGTTCGTAGGTCTTTATTTCTTAACATCGATAAGCCTGGCATGGAAATTTTCTACATTACTATATATTCGATGTAACGCGTACACCGATGCCTTGAAAATTTTCCAAGTGATCGCCTGCTACGATATTCGCCCCTTGTCAGGATACTTTATTCAAAGAATCCGCTTTGTGTCGTTATCGTTGCTGCGCCCTTCTTCGTGAAGTTAATCCAATCACCCCCTGCCGGGTCTGCAGAATTTCCAGTCGATGTCAGTAAAAGAACAGAAGCCCCCGGAAGAAGGGCTGGCTCGTTTTTGGAGCCACTCAATTTCGCGTCGAGGCTCGCAATTTTCTTTATCTTCCCTATCGCGGTGTGTATCTTCTTTAAATAATGACAAGCCGTAACGTGTTTGTTAGGAGAGTGTTGCAACAGACAGCTCGATTAGATAACACTGCTATGACGTACCAAGACGGAAGAAAAATAACATGTACGTAGAGCACGAGTGTTTAATTATTATTAATTACCGCGGTAGAGATGATTTCTCTGTTATTTCATTGATTGTGTACCAAGTTGCGTTTATCGTGTCTCGCGTATTATATAACGTCGCGATGTAATTGAAATTTGTTTTCGACTGAACCTATTAATCACGTACGATGATAATTTAAAATGCTGATTTTCTAAGCTATTCTGTTTGATTTACACGTTCCGTCGGTAAGATCAAACTGAAAGGATAAACGATACAAGGAAAATCTCGTCCACGTACTTTTACAAAAAATTACCGAAAGTCCGCAAAGAATTATGAATTAATCATTCTCCCTGACAGTTCGCAGAGTTTGCATCTCCTATTAAACATTACAACGAATACATTGCTTTGTATAATTTATATATGTCTGCGTCTATATCTCCGTGTCTGTTCCGTCTGAAGCACTCGAGCGAGTGTTTCTCGGTAAAGTTTACAGCAGGGTCGTAAAGAGGGCTAGTTTTCAGTCGGAAGCTTAAGATCTATTAAGGGGGCGCGAACAATTGCATTTAGGATTTTTAGTTTACTTCGCACTCGATAGACAGGGACGTGCTATAAGCTCTGTATTTCCGAAGGGTACTTTCAAACCATATTGTGACGGTACAAGTCGTCGAGCTTATCTGATCTGGCGCAGTAGCACGACCTTTCGAGAAAACCGAACACTTTACATGCATTCGGGTACCTGGCGACCCTTACAAGCCGAAAGGAAGGGTGGTCGTGATATTCGGGACGTCGATGATTGGAAAACAAATTCTTGACAAAAACCAATCAACGTGTGTCCCGAATAACCTTGCAAGCTCGAACAATTCGAGCGGGATAGACACTTTCTAACCTTCCATCGACACGAATTCCAGTCTCCTAAGAGGACAGACACTGTAGCCTTGTATGCACATTTTTGTTGAGAATTGTGGATCGTAATTGGCGAAATAACAATGTAGAAACACACTCTTAATTTGTAGAAATAATAATAAAATAGTTCACTCTTTATTTGATACGTGATCCGCAAGATGTTCGTGGATACACGCGGATACATTCTTTTAGCCTCACCTTTTCTCTTCCATGTATGTGCATCACTGTTGCGCAGCTGATTCGATGTAGCACAGAAAACTACATATATTTCGATAATTTTAACTTTCCAGCAGAACGCATCTTCGATGAATTGAGACGTACTCCAACATTCACTCATTCAGTATATAGGATGGGCCATTTTAAACAGGTCACCTGAATAACTCGCTTGTTTTTGTAGATAGGAGAAAATGCATTGGACCAAACTTACTTGGTATCGAGGGCTCATAATCTGGTATTACCAATTTTTCTGTAGTTGGAGGTGTCAAGGAGATATGAAAGTCAACTCTGTTTTTTTAAATGAAACAGTATATTTTTTTATTTACATTCCGATAGAGTGTTTCAAAGCGAATAGAACAGAAGCGAATAGACCTATTACAAAGGTCATTCAAAGTCACCCAAAGTGAACTGCGATAGAAAATAAATTGTCTCAGAGTACTCCTATCTTCTCTCCTATCTTCAAAAACAAGCGAGTTATTCAGGTGACCTGTTTAAAATGCCCCACCCTGTATATCTTCTATAATATCAGTCGATCAGCACAGACATCATCGTACGAACAACGAATTACGTACATTGTACGTAATTGTTTTATTGTAATATTCGTATTATAATATTAATTTATAATATCGCGTCTAGTTTTCGTTAAAACACCAGCGACCTGTTACTGTTATTACTATATACTGATATTCATAGTTATATCAACGCACAACGTTCAAGTCGACGAACTATCAGAGGCAGACGCGTCCGTACAGTATCTACGTGCAATACAATGGAGGAAGCACTGAAGACTACGTTAGATGATTGTTTGGCCTGATTTCATGCTGAAGAAATTTATACGCGAGCATCGAGGCATCGGAAGCATCGAGATTCTGATCGGTAAAGTGTCGTTGGCTCGGCGAGCCCTCGAGTCTCCTAAGAAGTTGGCGAAATCGTGTTTGCAATGACTCCTCGACGAGTGAAGTGGCTTTAGATTGGTACGCTGATTCGCGTTCGGTTATTACTGAAAGGCAATATGGTAACGATGCTCGTTCGATTATCGTCGATGAATATCGACAATGAAAGGTCAGAAACGGGGATATCTTAATGCTTTCTGGGAAACTATCTCTAGATACGTGTGTACGTACAGTTATGCGTTCCATTTTAGGCAATCGAAGAACTCGTAAACGACTCGTTTTTAAAGCGCTGCTGATACAGTCAACGATAACAATAACGTATCGTCGCCGTTGAATTTAGACGTCACAGTTTAAGATGGAATCTCTGGCCGTTTCTACTTCGGTAAATTATGTTTCTAGACGATTACGAAAGTACGAAAACCGCTTCTTATCGGGCAAAATCCGTGAAATACGAGTCGCGTTCCTTCGTGACATTAATTTCCTGTCGATAATGCACGGAGTTATAAAACGAACCGCCCATTATGCGATTTTCACGGTTAATTGCTCATTCATGACTCGAACGCATTTGTACAGCCGTTTTCTTTTTCCCCCTTTTGTCGCTGACTTTTAACGTATCCGTGTTGCGTTCACTTTTTTCGTGCTACGACACTATTCGACCGCGCGGTTACGTGAAAACATCGTTCACTATCGTTGTTACATAATCGACGATAATTATCGTCACTCGTCAACCACTGTAAATTACGATAGCTAATATTGTGTACAAGTTATCGATCGTAATCGCAAGACTGGATAGAATAATTGCTGTTCGCCACAGTGGAATATATATTAAGCTACGGATTAAACTGCGGATATTTATGCATTTATTGGAAATTTTAATATTCAATACTGTGCAGGATATGCATAATGCGTAAAAGTATACAAAATAAAATACTTAGATAAATATTATTAATAAAATGTAATCTAGAGTATGAAACAAAGCAAATTTTTAGATTTTAGTTTCTTGCCCGTGGTAAAAGTATGAATTTGCATAAAAATCCATTGATTAATCTCGAGGATTTCGTTAAAAAACTTTCATTTAATTCGCATCGTGGATATAGAGATCTTCAATGGTTTCCGTAAGAGCAAGTGCAAGACGCTCGTGTTATGGATTCATGGGATCACTTTGTACACGATCAAATTTATTAGGGGAAACCAAAATAAACGGCCGATCGCTATCAAGTTGGGAAGTCGAATCACGCCCCGAACAACTCTGAAATCTCAATTTCAGATCCCGGAAATGGCTTTGTCCCTGAATGGGCTTCGATCTCGAATCAGCGACCCTTCTGCTTTGTATATCGGCGACTGTCTTCTCGGTTCTTACAACAGGTGCAGGATAATAGCGACTACTGTCTGAAGTTTCCAAGCTCGACTGCTCGGGCAAGACGTCGATTTCATTTAAAAGCCATAACAATTATAGAAAGGCAGAGAGACACGGGTCCAATATCATTCTGATGAAGATATCTCCAAGTTCAAGGATAACATTTTAACTTGAAACATTATGTTTTTAATTGTATCTTCGATTCATTCGTCGTTTTATCTCTTAATTTTTTTAACGTTGTTTATTATCTCAAACGAAATTCCTTCTGCTTTCAACTTTCAAAAAACCAAAGTAAGAAGTACGTAGGAATAAAATTTAATCGAACTAGTATTACACAACTTCGTATACATCGGTTACACTTATTGAATAACTCTACGGTACGCAGATCATTTGGTAAATAATTGAAATTGTTACGTTTTTGCGTAAACAGTCCGTACTTAACGAAACTTCATTCATAGCTATTGCCGCTATTTGTCCTGACGCTATGGATTACCCAATAACTAACAAATTATTGTTAAAATCGAAAATCGAAATCGCCCAAACAATGAATACGCGAATCAAGCAATGAAAGTGACATCGTATGCGTGAGTGGTAAGGAAAGTATTAAGAATGGAAGTAGGATGGAAAGGAAGATAAAATATGACGAACGTTTCGAACGAAGGCGTTGGAGAATGGATTGCGTTTCAAGCGCTCGTCCGATGGAAAAGTTCGTCGTGCGAAAAGCTGACACGTTCCGCGAAGAAGAACAAATGTATTCGCAATGCAGAAAAACTTAACAATACTTAGTGTTTGTTACCGGAAATGTTGGGTCTGTGCGAAGAAAGGTAGATGTTGGTGTGTTACTATCGCTTACGCAATCATTGGCCGGATAATTTTTAAGAATCGTAAAATTACGCAATGTAATTTTAACGGATATTACGCGTTATTCGGTTCTGTGTGAGAACCAATGTCACGGTTTACATGATCGTTCGTAACGTTACATCGCATAAATTTTCGCAAGTGTTTCGTACGATTAAAACATTCCCGTTGAAATTTCCAATGTTACACGGCTATTGTTGCGCCATATATTCTACGGCATATTGAACGTGATAGATAGACAATGAAATTAATGACGAACGTAATAATCGGCCGGGCGACTGTTCCATGTAAACCACATCAGGCAATTCTGTTTTACCATGACGTTCATAGGTAGATTGTAATGACACTCGATGTGCTTAGTACGCTTACGTAAAGCACGATTATCACAGACTTTCCGTGCTTCGCGTTCCATTCGATTATCCTGCTGGTTTCGGTTTATTTAATTTGTACATTTGCTAAGAAATTCTTTGTTGTCGCGCGTTAATAGCATAATTCGAAATAAGTACCTTATGTATACCTTTATCGATGTGATAGCTGTCTAAAGACGTGATCTACAAGACAAGTTCGTTGGAATGTCTGTGAAGGTCGTTTGGAGGCCACAAAAAGCCAGCATGGTCTCGCCATTCGAAGTCGAAGTCATTGAAAGACCGCGAGAGGCCAACGAGCTCGTGTCGTCGAGTGTCTAAATCATTCGTAGATCGTGGAGAATCACCAAGTTCGTGTTACTAAGAACCTAAGTCGCTTGAAATTCACAAAGATTGATCAAAGTCGTGTGATTAGGTATTCAAATCAATTGGAAATTATGCACTGCATTATCAAAGTTATATCGTCGACTGTTGAGGCTATTAGGAGGCCATGGGAAGCGATCGTGTTCGTGTCATTGATATTAATAGTCACTTAGAAATTATAATACTTCAAATAGAGTGAAAATTATGTTTCGTTACGAGGGATCAAAATCATCTATGCAAATGATTGTTACGCACGATTGTCGAACGGACGTTGTGTCATAGGATGACGAGATCCTGTACAATAAATATTATAATCAAGATTTCGCGAACCATTCTGATAACTATAATAATAAGATCGTGAGCTACGAAATGATCTTGTTCACGTTGCAGACTCGTCTAGGTGAAAGTTTCCTGTAATTCATCTGATTCGTGAATTCCTTCCTCTGGTCGTAAGTTTTAGCTCGTACTCAGCATGTGCAAGAAGGATTCCGCTGAAAAACGGTACGCTAGATTTGATTTTGCCATTTGCCGGTTCGCCCTATGGGCAATGTTAGATTTGGTCCACAGTTAACAGGGAATATCATAAATCCCCAGCCGCTGCGTTAGTTCACGGTTCACCGACTAGGATAGGATATAATCAGGCCAAGTCGAGCTGAAGATGACGCCCAGGAATATCCTCGATTCTCCTCTTCTCGCAGGTTTCATCTCGTTTCGTGGACCCCAAACCCCGAAATTCGCGGGATTATCCACGATATCTATGATTAATACCCGGCCCGAGGGCTGGTATCCGGTTTCGTTTCGCCTTGTTATCGATTTCGTTGTCGTGGAAAACCCGAACGTCCTTGTACCAATGATCGTGGACATTAATTTGCGCCTGGCTTACGGGCACAGTTATGATTAATCCGAGCAATGTGAAACAATGCGCCGTATGACCAAGCCTCTTGCAATGTTGGCGACAAATAATGAAACGGGGACAATACAGTTTCTATTCGACCGCCACTAGATATTGTGAATATCTAACTGGCTGATATACGGATAAATACGCCACGTTCTTGTACCGGGTGTATTTAACGTTAGATTTAGAATACTAGAACTTATATAGGGAATAATCGTTCGATACTGACCAGTGTTTAACTATTGATGTAATTACACTGTCGTTTGAAGGTGCTAGGATATCTTCTGCGTTTAATAAAACTTCGGTATTTAATGCAGATTGTATTTATTTTGTAATATAATAACTCAGTCTTAAGATTGTCACTATTACGTGTTTCTACGTCAACTACCGGTGTCGTATCAGGGTCATTGACTCGAACCCTGGATCGGTATTTCCTCGTTCGAAGAGTTGCTTCGGACCATTGATAGAAGTTATAAATATCTAACTGGCTAATACAGGAACGAGTAGGTGACGTTGCTTCGGCTTGATATCCCCTTGCTCTTCCTCTTGGAATAATTTTACGAGACTGCGTCATGGTCGATCACATTTGAAGATCAGAAAAGATACAATAAGTTTTATTGCTTCCTTTATTTCAATGACATTTTCTAACAGAAAGCGAATATTTTAATATAAAATGACACAACGCATTGAATTTTAAATCCGCTGTCCTGTAAAAAGTGGAAAATCCCACCTATCATGTTCTTCCCCTGTAGGCGAAAGTTCAGATTCATTCTATTGAAATTTAAACGTTGAAATTCAGCTATTGAGATGTTGATTTCCATCCTACTCTCGTGCGCTAACGCCAAACAATCTTAACAGTCAATAAAATACTATGATATCCAGGCCATTGATTGAAATTCTTGCTCAATTTTCGTCACTCAAGAACCCATCTCGTAATCCTAATTGTGAGCACAATTTGTTACGCAAGCGGACCGCAGTCAAAGTACAAGGTTAACTGAAACGGCAGTGATCCTTGACGTCATACGTAATTGGAAAACTGGTTTGTTCGAAATGGTTGACCTCGCTTGAAACTAAACTTCCAAACCGACACGTGCCAGCATGATAGACGGAACTGTGTAGTTTGTGCAAGCAAGAAATTCGCTCCGGCGGATATTTAACGACGAAATTACACACAGTTCGTTCGATAGTTCTTTTGTGACTAGGAGAGAACGTTGTGCATTGACGCCATTTGCATAGTTTGCCTAACCGATAGACGGTTTTGATCGTACGTTAAACCAGGCAAAGGGATAACGTTAAACCGGTGTGGCTGGTGAGCAGACGAGGGAGAAACGGCCCCGTGGTTGTTAAAGCAGCCAGGTTAAAATCGCTGCTGGCCGACCAACGTCATTGCACGATCGAAGGTTTATCGGAGTCTGCAGCAAAGGCTTTAATAATCATCGTTGCTCTACCGCGTTCCAGACCAAAGTTTCTCTCATCCTTCCACACTCTGCTGAAATTTTGTCACGTAATTAAGGCGCAGACTGACGCACGATGGGATTAAAGTTTCACCCCCTTCGTGCACATACATACGCCAGCCCTTTCTCCCTCTCTGTCTCTCGCTCCGTCCCTTGTTATTTCGCCGTGTGCTCTGATCTTCCGATATCCCCAGGAAGCTTAACCGACTGTAATCTGTTCGGCGCCTCGCAACTTGCCGGCTGCCGGATTTTCGCGACTCGAACGATTACAGAAGGGCGAACGCGTGTTTAGAATATTAATTGGCCCGGTTTAGAGAAATCGGGGGTACGTGGCGTGCGAAACACGAGCTGCAATCCCTTCGTAATAACCGTGCAGCGTATTCGTGCGGCAATTTAATCGTTCGCCGCCTTCTCCTCCGCTCGAACCTAACTTCTTGTCCTCGCTCGTATTATTCGTCCACGCTAAGTATCTTTCCTCAGATACAGCGATTCTATCGGAACAATAGGCGTTCCTATATCGAAGGTTATAATTAGACCGCAGGTGACGAAGCGTTCGCGAGAGATTCCACGATGCTCAAGTTTATAAATCGCGTATAAAATGAAAAATGTATGAGAAATATCCACGGTAAAGCGGTTGTCCCAATGTTTAGAAACAACTTTTACTAGATGAATTTTATTAACACGTTTCAGACACCTTTTAAAAGCTGATGATAAATCTAGTACGTTTTACAAGAAACGGGTAACGTTGGTTGGTTCGTTACCTCGGTATAGCTTAATCTACATTAGTCTGTATATAAGCAAGCTTATCAATATTGTCTAATCGTGCGAGGAGACGATAGAAACACGTAGTTAATGCTAAAACCAAATGCAAAGATAAGTTCGACGTAGTATCGTTCGATAATATACTCGCTTTTAAGATTGCTCTTCCGTAAAGGATAGAAAATTGAACTTATCGCATTGTTGACCTGTGGCTGTCACCGATAAGGTGGCAAGCCTCGCAATATCATCTAAAAATGACGGTAAGGTGAAATTTCGAAAGCGTTAAGACACGCTGTGTGTCAGGATTCGAGGCACGGTCGCAATGATCGTTTCCGATAAAACGACCGAGCAAAGCGGACAAAGAGCTTCGCCCTTGGAACGATCACTCGAATTGCCAGGTTTTACCAAGTATCAAGAAGCGAGGCGCGTTCGCGTGCAACCGATTACGTAAGAAATAACAGGGAATAATGGATTCGAAGGAAATTGAAACGCGAGCACACTCGAACGTGAAATTGTGTCTGGTTTAATTTGCATCGACCAGCGTAGTTGTTAACAACGCGCGCCTCGTGTTAGACGCGAGCAAACTGCCGAATATCGGAGATACAGGGAAACATCGAATTGCCCGGAACAAACGGCCACCGATAGCAAATGCCGTGGTGCCACGCACCTCTCTTTGTTCCTTTAAAGAAAACCAGTCGCCATTTAACCCGGTTATTGCAAGCTGTTTTCGCGACGAATTCCCCTGGCTCCGTTTAGACGAGCGAGATTGAAGGCACGTTTTCACGCACGCCAGCCTCGATATCGCTGCGATCGTTTTTATGCTCTCGCTTCTAAATGCCTTTCGTTGGTTTAACGGTATCGTAATTGTAGCGTGTAAGTATCGTATTGTAAACCGTCGACGTTATTTTTAGCTGATCGTATTTTAGCGATAATTTCAGAGGGAAAACGAGTATGGCGCTATTTCTTTGCTTTTTACTAGTTTTTTTTACACAGTCTTGGATAAGAGTCTCAGTAAGCTACTTATCGGACGAAAACGTTTCGTTTTTACGAATGGATATGCCGGGTATTATTGCAGTTCTCTGATAATTGACGAAGAAACGAGTATAGTCGTACTTTATTTTATGCTATTTTCAGTTTATATTTCTCACGTATTCAAGTATTAAACCATCTTTCGAATGGAAATGAATAAATGTAGAAGAATGTTCGACGTTGTTTCAATCTTGTCGTTATTTCGTAAGTAGTATGTGATATATGAAAGTGAATAATCATTTCGAAAAATATAGGTTTTGTCGAATAATATTTTAATAAAGTTACTTCGTACTTTCTATCATGTTCACGGTATGTCAAAAACTTGTTCCACATAATCCCGCGCGTCTCCTATCGTATCCAGATCAGGGTTACATTCGCTGTAACATTTTTCAAGAACCTGCGAGTTAAAAGATGCACAAACAAAGATAATATTTAAAGATTCATTTCCATGCAATAGTACGTAGAAACATTTCCTAGAAATATGTTCGGCTTTCATTTTCAGATGCATAACGCAGATAATGAAAAGCTTTTGCACAGCTTAATTATTCTAATTTGAAGATTAAAATTGCATACAATTTTTGTTGCTAACTCAAACACATGCAAAAGCGTTTGCGCGGAGATTAACGACCAGTTCTTTAAATCTGAAGAGAGATCTTTCACAAAGTGACTCGCGGCCGGCATAATTAGCCTGATTAATTCAAATCCGAAGAGGAGGTAAAGAGACGTGAAAACCCTTTCAGTCAGACTGTCTCGCACCTCATAGACTGAGGTTTTATGTAAATAGACGTGTGTAAAGGGTAATGGCTCTTCCAAGTATTCCATTACGTTGTATTCGGCGGCTTGAATAAATTTAATCTCTAAACAATTACCTCCGTTAATATTCATGGCGAGTAAATAGTGTTATATCCGCGTTTATTGTCTGGTTACTGTTCGCTGATACTACTTACCCCAAGTATCTGCGCGATTCTTACACTTTTCGCGATATCGCGTCGTTTAAAACGAAGTGCGCTCTCGTTTCTTAATAACGAGGAGAAAGCAAGGTTTCCAAGGCATGGCAGAACACGGACGTGAAGCATAACCGCGCGAAAGCACGCGTTTGGAGAACTTGAAACGAGTGGTGTAGTTATACGTGCGAGTATACACGCGATAATCGTACTTTGCTGCAACGGACTAACTCCACGTTGGCAGCGTTTCCTTAAAAATCAACGATGGCCAGGCAAACGATCCCGCGTAATCTTAATCTTCGCGGACGGAGGAAGAAAATTGTCGTTAAGCATAGCTCGAGCACAACTCCGTGCACACAACTACACCGAATATCTACACGTGAGATCTGTGAAGACACGCACACCTGTTTAAGAGAAACTAGAACCAAGTTGCAACGTTCAAGCTCATTTCCTTGATCTAATCAAACTTTCTTCCTAAGGGTGTCAGGGAAACACGTTTGACGAGCGTTATCAAAAAGAGACCATCCCTTTCTTATCCTTTTCCCTCATCTCGCGACTGCGTGGGACAAAGATGGAGAAAGATAGAACACAGTTAACCGGTTCTCCTATCGAGCGCACGGAAAACCGTGCCGCCTTTTCGCAACCCCTTTTTCTCCGTGATAGAAAAAAAACACAGACACACAGACACACACATACATACACACACAACCGGCTAACACGAACGTTCTTTTATCACGACCGTTTCCTTCGAGTTGATCCACCAGCGACGAAATGCCGGCTGATTTATAGCGACCTGATTTCAGCCCGCCCCCCTCCGCGAGAGATTCACCGTTTGTCCGGTTTATTTACGGTCTGAAAAAAGCTGAACCGTTGCGGACGTCGCTTAGATAATTCGTTATTTATCCGGATACACGAGCTACGTACGAGCGAACCACGCCGTTTTCATCCCTTTTCATCGAATTGTCGCGATTCAACGACGCGCCGCGTTTTCCGCCCTTCAAAGCAAACGGCGGCTATTTATCTCCGGGGATCGAATGACCGGGTCGCGCCGCTTCCGGTCCTCGTGCCAACGAGATTTCCACCGCCAGGAAAGCGAACCACGTTGCATCGCGGCGATTCTTCTTCTCTTTTCAACGTGGCCGCTGTATAAGAAGGTGAAGAGACGACGAAGCCAGTGAAAAGGGATTGCGGAGGAGAAGGATCGTGGTTAGAATCGTCGTCGACGTACGCTTTGCGGCTAAGGAAGTTTGAAAGAGGACAGAAAAGGAAATGGCTCGGGGGAAGGGTGACGAGTAAGGGTTGTATTTTCTAAAGACGCTTACGCTTCAGCCAGCCGCGAAGTCGCGGCGAGGAAACCAGGCTGCCGTCTATATTTACTCATTTTCTTTTGCGCGTTTGTCAAAGGGAGCGTCGTCTTGGTCGTCGCTCGGCGTAAAAATGCGCAGCTATTCCGTCTTGCCTAAAGGCTTAAGCTCGCATGCGGTAATCCACACACCGGTTTCAGCATCTCGTTTGGCAGCTTGGCTGGCTGGCTGGCTGGCTGAGTCTCCCTCGACGCCCCCGCACACCTAGGAAATTTCGTTTAGACGCTTCGGGTTGGACGCGCGCGCAAAGGGAACGCAACCTCCGCTGTGCAATCTCGCTTACTCGAAAGCAAAGTGTCGATTCGTGGAATCCTCGTGGACAATCGACGGAGCATGCATCCGCAGGAATTCTTCTTCGGGATTTTTCTACTTTTGGTCATTCGATCGGTTCGCGTTAGTGATTTTTCTATTACAGAAATACATTTCTTAGCTCTCGGCTTTGGTTGAGTTTCCATATTTTTGAAATATCGATGCGCAGTCGAGCTTGGAATATCCAAGATTTCTACTTAAGATCGTATTATTGTCATACGCCTATTGATCCATTCACTCGTTGATCACAGGATCTTTGTACGATTTTATGTTATTTATTTACCTAAGGAAACGGAATTTCGTGAAATACAACAAATGCTTCGTTTTATATATTACGAAAATGGAAGGTAATTCGAGGAAAATGTAGTTTGTAAATTGTGAAATTTTATTAGATCGGCGGTAAGGTCGTGACGCAATATTCTGTAGGAATCTTAAATTGGTTTCTTCTGAAACAAAACTCTTTGTTCTTATTTTCTGTCTTATCCGAGACGTGAAAGAAGATGAGTAATAGGCAAAGCTGTTTCTTCTTTTTTGCCAGATTTTTTATGTCACTGGGATGAATGCTAAGGAAGTTTTCGAGGGGGAAGTCTTCTTTTTGAGAACGATTCGTCGTCGATGACAGAAGACTGCGCCCCGTATATTCGAGGAAATAAATGAATAGCAAGATATAGGAGGATTGATTCGGTTTCTTTCACTGCTAAAAAATGATCGCAATTTGCCTTAACGGGCAGAAATATGTAACGCGGTACATTTTCATACAAAGAGAGATCGATTTATATTTGCACGATAATAAGTGAAAAGGGGAAAAGGGAAAGGGATTTCGAAGAACTGGCAAAAGTATCAAGATCGTGATACGACGTATGGTATCCGAAAGAATTCGAAAAGAAAAGTAGAGACGCGTCTGGGACGATACTTGTGCAAAAATGGCCAAACTTGGGAGTTTCCTCGAGTTCTACCGCTTTCCTTGGCACATTCAACTCGTCTGCGCTTTAACTATTTCCGTCTTGCTGCCGCCCATAAAAATCGCCCCTACCGATTCTCAGAAGGCGGACGAACTGATTTAAAATTTGGCAGCATTTCGTGGAAACTCTTATCTTTGCCAATAATATCTATTTCTATTATGCCGCGCAACAATCCTGGCTGTTTAACGCGTCCCTCGCAGATCGGACAACCTGGATTCATAAATCACGGCCGAATTAAAAGAAATCCTAAGAAATCCTGTATAAATCGTGTTTTTTGCGCGAGGAGACGGCAGTTTCGAGCCAAACGGAGGAAAAAGCGGCGCGAAAACGGGCGAAACAAGGACGAGGAACTCGCAACGATCCAGGGAAAACGTCAAGCAGAGGTTTTTTCTCGCGCAACGTCTGGTCCTTGCGAGCCCCTCTTAAAGTCCACGTGTTCGCTAGACATTTTTTTGACGGAAGGATACAAAGTACCGTGTGAACGAATCACTCGAACATGCTGCAGAACGATCCTGTTAACTTCGCGTGTCGCGATAAAGTTCGATCGATCGATTTGGAATTTGGACGCATAGAGTTTTCTTCGTTCGCTTTCGAATATCAGAAACTTCCGAACTTTGATTTGCGCATCCTCGTACTTTCACCAACTAGACGCAGTCTATAATCTCGTTTAAATTAATTAGGACGCTCGAATGCAAACTGCTCGAAATCAAATGGTACGATTAATAAGAGCAGATGTAGAAACTAGAACGGATACTTCAGTTGCATACACCGAAGCCGTTTGAATTCAAGCTATTTGAACCACGTTGTCAGTGCGAACTAGGTATTTTACTTAACTTGAAATATAGATTCAATTTGCCGGATAACGTAGATAATGCTGTTTTCAGTTTCGTATTTGCCGATATTCGAATTTCTGATTTCTGATTTCTGATTTCTACTATTGACATACGCGATACGTATTTGCGTGAAACGTCTTACAGCTTCTATGTACATTTTCTGATTAGTTTCGAACTTTGCTAATGCAACCATGACAGACGTTGCTCGAGCAGCGCTAATGCGATTTCAGAATGTTCCGTATAACGCACGCGACATGTGAATAATTCAAATTCATATAAATACGTATAATTACATTATACAACGAAAGGTAAATTACCAGAACTGTCTGCACGCTGATTAGCGGCAGTCTAACTATCGCTAGCGAATTTTAAGGATACATCGCCGCTAACGTAATTCGCTCAACTTCGTCAGTTCAATTTCAACAGTTTCGTGTTTCATTAAACAAAGACACTGTCCCTCGTTCACGGAGCGAATCTTCGCTGTCGCTTCGCGAGGCTGCAATTTCGGGCCATCCACTTTGCACGCCGCGGTAAACGTCGGTCGAATCGTATTTCGGATTCGCGGCGAAGTTAGGTGGTCTGTCGAGATCGTATTTCGATCAAGCGCTGCAGAGACGCGGTTTTATGTGCTCGGCCGGCGATAAAGAAAATATGCCGCGGCATTGCTTGCAAATATTCTCGCCAGCTATCTTCCAGATTACTACGATAGAACGTGGACACACTTGGCTAAAAACCGAGATACACACGCGATTCGCCGATGGATTTTGTTGCTACTCGAAACTTCCTCGCGTGCATCTACGTGCCAAGAGCGGTTGCCGGATTGTAAAGTTACCGCTGAAGGGTCTGCGGTGTCGTATGTTTCGTGAAAACTTGCTGCTCCTGTTTCTCCAGATTGAAGTTAGCTTAGGAGAAGGAGCGAGATATCCACTTGCGAGCTGTTTCGTTTACGAATCGATGTTGAAAGGATCCAGCGAGGCAATCCTTAAGTCACGATTGCACTGCTTTGAAGATGTTTTGGAAATTTCGTCTTTGCTCGATGAGATCGATCCACATATACGAAATGAATTTTTATCATATTTTTATCGTACCTTCAACTCTCCTTGGTCGAAATTCTTTTTCAACAAACCATTCATTCTATTCTGCAACGAGATCGTTCCAACCCTTAGAACAGCGAATTTCTCGTACTCAAATGGATTTTGTAATAGTCAGAATAGACGATGGTGCGACTATGTTACGTTCGGTGAATAAACTCGAACATTACAGTTGAGATTCCCTATTCTTTGTCCATTCTTCGTCGATACATCAGGTCTTTCATCTTGTCGAAAAATGGTTCGTAACTAATGAATTCCGCATACCGTTCGTCAATTCGCTTTTAGTACTCAACTAGAAGCAGAATTTATCGCTGATATTCATTGAACTATGCAGGGTGGTTGGTAACTGGTGGTACAAGCGAAAATGAAACGAAGAAAGAAGTCGAAAATATAGAATAAAAAAAATATAGAATAAAAAAAGTCGGATAGTAAGTTAATAGGTAGGAAAACACTTCGGTCACAGTGGAAGTGTTTATCAACATAACGTCAATCGAGACAATGATCTCCGGTAAGATCCGTTATAACGAGACGCGATAAACTGCACGCGTACCGAGCGAAAATTCAAAGTTGATTTTCTCGAAAACAAAGCCTCGAACGAAAAACTTTTATTCTATATTTTCGACTTCTTTTTTCGCGTAGAATCACCCCCTTTCCGCTTGTACCACCAGTTACCAGCCACCCTGTATATTTTCCGCTTCCGCTAAATAAGGAACACGCATAAACTGCTAATAATCTACCAATGCACAGTGCTAATTACCGCGTTAATAGTAAATCATTTGCTGTATTCTTCTACACGTACAGTGATTACGAAACAATGACTAAATATTTTACGATCGCAAAATAGAGAAGAAAGAAACGCTAAAACGTCGGTTTTCTCGGATATCTTAAGGTGGTGGGCAAAATATTTTATCGAAATTGTTCTATGCGTGGCAACGTTGGCGAACGAAGGCCGAAATAGGAGGATCTGGAGCGGTTCGTTACCCTCGGTCAAAGAATCGTTGCCCATTCCCGAAACGAAAGCGATTTCCCAGCCAGGGGTTAGGAAAAAATTATGCGGCCAATCAAGAATCGCGAGTGTCGTTCTCCGGCCGATGTATCACCGAGGATCCGCCGCAAGAAATGGCCGGCTCGAGTCTCGGGTCAAGGGGTGGTTTTAGAAGGCAAAGGAGGGTGGCCGGAACGTGGAGGGCAACCGCAGCCCACATCCGACTTTATGAGCCGCCATCACTCATAGAATCTTCGCCGCAATCTTTCGTGAGAATCCCTTAGAGAGGCTTGCACGGGGAGAAAAATGTGCGACGGTTTGGAGAATCGATGAGTTTGCATTAAACATCTCCAACCGACCTCCGAAAGTCCGGAGAGAGGATACTCTCTCTCCCTCGAAAATGATAGCCCTGCATAGCCCTACAGTTTCTCAGGAATCACGAATCCACGCTTCCAAGAGATAGAAGGTATAAGAAGCGAGTTTGGAATCAGGAGAGAACCGAGCTACCTAAGAACCAACCTGGACTATGTAGGCCAGGCACGTGCCATTCGCATTGTTAGGAAAATGTTTCACCACTGGTGAAAGGGCTGAGAGAATAGAATTCTGCTCGAAGAGCTTCAGTTTGCAGTACGGAGAAGGAGAGTTGCAAGTGCCACGTATGCAACCTTTATGTGTCGATGGGCATGGCGATTCAATTAAAATTCTTTAATTTCGAAATAATTGAATCTTAAGATCTCGAAATCTTTGGAATGTCGAACTTGCTGACCCGCGAAACTTCAAGTCTTTAAAATTAGCAAAACTGTCAGATCCCTAGAATTTTGTAATTCCAAGTCTCTTTTAATTTTCAACCTTTCGACATTTTTCATTTTCAAATCATTGAGATTTCGAGTGCTCCACTTGCTGAAAATTCCAATTTCTGATTATCTTCTAAATTACGAATCCTCGAAGCGTCGAATTTTCAAACTATCAGAATTTTATATTTTGAAATTCATATCTTGAAACCTTTGAAGTTCTAGATCTTCGAGATTCCAAACATTTAAATCTTCAGCTCTTCGAGGTAACAGATTCTCAAATCTTTGAAATTTTCAATGTCCAATTCTGCGAATTTAAAAAATGTTTATCTGTGAAATTTCTTGTTCCATTGCTTCGACGTGAATAGGCTTCTGTGTATTTTAACGAAGGGTAGAACCGTGGAATATTTTTTACAAGATCGCACGATTTGTTTGGCAGGGTATACATATATGTGGTAAAACGCATTAGCGGGGTTTCAGCTACAAAGCGCAAGCCTCCCGCGGACACAGTGTTCCCAATCGATATATTTCATTAAAAGCGACGGAAAAGGAAGATATTAATCAAGGAATATTTGAAGAGAGAAAATACCAGGTAGAAAAATATTTCTCGTTCCACTGCACACTAAAAACGAGCCAGTTAATAATCTTCCTTTTTTTCTTTTTACAACATCCAACCGAGATACGAGATTGTTAGGTTCGCATTGCTGGAAAATTGACTTCCAAAAAAGGTCCGCTATTTTCTTCTGTTAGAAGGATTAAATAATGTTGTAGTAGTTCTCTTGAGTTTATGATTCTAATCACATAAACGAAATGCTTGAAGAATTCACTTTTGCAGCCTGGTGCTCCGATCGTAAGAAATTTAGGAAATTATTAATTTATTTAAATAATGAAATCTTTAGGAATTATCGTATCATGCGGTACCTTAGATCGTAAAGAATCGTATGCTTATAAAACTCTAAAAAATTCCTATAATCTATAATTAATATAATTTTCTGTTATTTAACGAATCTGTGATTTAACAAATTGGAAAAAGGTGAAAGGATTTTCAAAGAACGAACTTGCGTAGCTACTCGCTGTAACTTAAAACCCTACGAAGATATATTGCTTTTGAATCTTTTTTTAATTCTACATTTTTGAATTCTCCGTACAAACCAATAGAAAATTCTAATCGGTTGGTTATTACCTCAGCAATTTAAAACCATTATATTATGTTCGATCTCCAAAAAAAAAAAAAAAATGTGTAAAAGTTTTCAAATAATAGATCAACGAGTAACTTGTGCGAAATAAAAATAAATTTGGTGGAACGATTCTGTAGTGTTTGCAACGAGTTGTCATGCCAGTTGGTATCTACTGTGGCTGATCCCACAAATGCCTCTGTTGGCGACATTTTCTATGGGTCGTAGCTCAGTCACGTAGAAACGTAATGTGTATCGTTTACGTGTCCCACGGTATTTGTTCTTCCATTTCTCGAACCGTTCGTGCTATGTACCTTTACGCTATTATCCGTGGAACCGGATGCAAACGCGTGGACCGAGCATAGTATACGATGCCCAGGAGAATACGTTCATTTTCATCGAACGTTGGGAAAGGGGAGGCTTGCATTCGATGCGACGCCAGACAATGCTTTTTAATCGTGCGCCTCTTTTTTCAAATTGAATATCCATTGGCGATATACTTGCCACGAATTGTACCTGGGCTATTACATAATGGCTTTGATATATGCCGATATTTATTAACCGCTGTAGCAATACACCGGGATTCGTAGTACGATTGAAGCCAGAGACATTCTGTCTCATAAAAATTCATTCATTTGCTTCTCTCAAATATGCATTTATACCGTATTTATTTGCATATACACAAAAACGGCAAGCTATCGCTATTTTATCGCTGTAGAGGACGCGGGTCGGTTGGACTATAAAAATATGAATCTTTATGCGAAGTTTATTTCTGCTTTCGATGGAAGAATAATAAACGTGTTTCGTATAAAACAGAAAAAGGCAGAGAGAAAGAGAAAATACGAAATTGAAAGAAAAAAGAGAAACGGGGTAGAGAATGATGCGAACAAAAAATAAATGCATGTGGAACGAAAGCAGAGAAAAGGAAATTGTGGTTGAAACGGGAGAAGGACAAAGAAGAAAGAGAAGGAGATCGACTTGGGTTAGTTTGACTACCAATTACAGAGATGAGACACCATTATTACTATTTCAATCTACTGTTACTTGCTATCGAGCCAGCGTATAGTTACTCAACAAAAATCGAGCGGTCGACGACTCCATCAGCCATAAATTGTTGATTAATTCAGGAATCGTCCGGAGACTTGTTTCGAAAGTAGAATAAACCGCGGAATTTCTTGGGATGCCGGGGGCGGGACTCCGGGGGCCGTACGTGTCCTGCGGGTCGAAAGTAAGTAAAAAGTAAAACGAGAAAGGCAGCGGGGAAGAAAAACGAGGACGCCGAAAGTACAAGGCTCGCCCAGAGCAATAATAATATCGGAAAGGTCGAGCTTATACTGCGGCGAGGTTTTCCCGATAGTTCGAACCTGGCGAACTTTCTGCCAAAGTTGCGAAGCTTTAAAGCGAAGGCTTTAACGGGGCTTCGCGCCTCGCGAAACTCTTCTTTCCTTTCCTTCTGCAGTGGAAACTCGCGTGAAGGAGAAGGAAAAAGGACCGCGAAGAAACTGAAAGAGGTAAAGAAGGGGTTGAGAATAAAAAACAAATTGGAAGAAAGAAATGATAGGTATAAGAAGAATGCTACCGAAAGTAAGTTCCGCTTATATATATATATATATATGTCGACCTTAAGACACGCTCGAAGTTCATTTTTTAGCGCACTTCACTGTTCTACGTTCCCTTTGCAACTTTCATTATTCGCTGTATTTATCTTGCCGATCGGCAGTGGCCGGATGGAATAAATTGTTTTGCAAATGAGCACCTACGAATCGGCACGTGAGAGCCATATATCCCCCGCTGGCATTCGCGAATCGACTGAACGTTTAATTCGTTCTCTACGAGCACCCCTAAATAGGCTTTGTCTGGTGTGGCCAACTTCTCGAGCGTTAGCACGGGATATTCATGCGCGTTTATTCGTGCCTCTGCGCGAGTCTCGCCTGGCATGGACGCATTTAATAATTCATTCGGATTAATGCGAATTGCACTTGAATACATAAAGATCTCGCCGCGTGGACGGATTCATATTTGATCGTCATTTTAATTGGGCTTGTTTTCAGTTCGCTGGAAGTATCAACGCGCGTTAATCCCTGTTACGTCGTTCTGGTGCGGCGAGACGCAGCCGCTAGGAACGAGCTATCCGAAAGAATCGTCAAGCGTTTGTTATCTTCGAATAGTATATTACCAGGTTACTATATTGATAAATATTTAAACGTATATGTAAATGGTTAGAACCGAAATGGCAAAAATGGGCAACCACTTTTCCAGTTGCACCTATACCAAGCTTCCTGCCAATTTGTGTCGTCGATTTAACAATTAATTCGTACCGATTTTGGACCAGGGAAATTTTTAAGGTAATACAACTTGGTTGAATTTTTTTTTTTTTAATCTTTCGCTGCAACGAAACAGCGATTCGAAACGTTTGGCTGATAGTGTATGCGCTTATAAACTGAAGAACTTCGAATTTGAAAGCAAAGAGACATAATTATTAAGACAGTTAGCAATATTTTATCGTTTTCAAAATTGCGATATTCTGAGGAGCAATATTTTGAACATTTCGAAGAGGCTGAAAAGACGCACGTTTAGCTCCGAAAACAGATATAAATACAATTTTGTTATATTGATTGAAAACGTGCTGAATTTTGAAACAGTTTCCTCTAAAAAAAAAAAAAAAAAAAAGGAAAAATAAGAGATGTGACTTATCGCGCCCTTCCCCGTAGCTCTCGAATGTTTTCTACCCTCCAACAAATAGAACGTCGATATTTGAACAATACAGTCGATCTAGAGTCAGAGAGTCGCTGGATACAATCTCTTCGAAAGAGCAACCGAAGATTTCGATCACGTCGAAGCGTAATGGTCAGTAAATAACAAATGACCCATGTCTGAATGGGAGGGGCAGTCATCATCCTTCATCGGAGTAATAGTCGAGGAGATGCTTTGGAACTTTTGTGAGCGGGCCAACGAAGGCGCTCGTCGTTTCCTTATTCCCATTCAAGCGGCGCGAAGGGGAAACTTTTGCCACCGATTCCGGACCGAAGCTTCTGTTCTAATTTCCACTCGATGATAAATCGGTAATAAGTCTGTTCAACGGCTGCAACTTTTCTTCTCTCGCCCTCGTCGTAGAACGTTGCCCCGTGGCTTTCTTACTCGCCGAACAAACATACCATTGGTATGGTTCTCACCGAATTTCTCTCGCTCGTCTTTCTGGCCAAAGCAACGCGCTTGTTTACTCGGTGGAATTCCCGCCGATGGCAAGTGAAAATTGCTGGGTGCTTTCGTTGCAACTTTCATCGATTATTCATTCAGGAATATCCGATGAAACCCCGTAACGCGATTAAACAAACGTTTAATTTGCATGGCACTCGAGCCGAAGTCCACTGGAATTGGAAACAGAGAGAAACATAGGCGAAATCCTCAAACGAATCTACTTCTGTATCGTGTTGGTGTATAGCGTTTTCTTCGTCTTCGCGCGAGTATATTTTAACGTTAGAACGAAACCAGTCTCGGATCTACATTTCAATGTACGATATGGAAATGACTATTACGTGTTAAGATGACATTGATTACACAATCGTGTTTCGATCTCGCAAGAAGCTGTAAGAAATGAGTGTAATTTGAGGCTGTAAAAAAAGGTCCTGGGAAGTTGCAAAAGGACGCAGAAACTAGCTTTCGCCTCTAGTCGTGTTATAAAGCTTCAACAATTAGCCCTAACACATGTAGCCGTAGGAAATTGTAAACGTTGATCCTCAAAATAGCCAAATGCCTCGCCACGTACAATAAACTCGCTAACGCTGGCTACGTAATGTAATGGTTTCCTGATTGGAATTTCCTCGAGTCGATCCGTGCTCGATTTTGTACCCCCGCCCTCCCTCCCCCAGCCCCTCAATCGATTTGCGTTAACCGAACAACGTACACTGGCGGCCGATGTTTCGTTACTAGCGAAAAACAAATATCAGAGATATTTTGTTGCAACGTTTCGATACCATAAAGAATTTGTTATTGTTTTTTTCGAATGGCGAAACGATTTGATGAACTGTACAAATTTTACGAGACGTGATGAATGTGCGCAAAATGTACAACACAATCGTGCCTGCTGTTATTTATTCAATACAGTGTAGTGAGATTGCGTATCTATACGTATCGCGTGGCGACAGACTGTTCACGTTTGAAAATTTCATTAAAAAAATGTATCAAGAGACGAAACAGACACCGCAGATTGTTGGAATTTCATTGTGACAGCTAAACAGCGGAGAAAGTTCCGATCAGACTCGAGACTTCGCGATCGTTTTAATTCGTTTCTTTTGAATTTCGCAATAGGGCGGACAGACATATTCACGTTCGAATCTTCGAGGATGTACTTACACCGTCGTTTTGTACATCCTCGCGGGAGCCGGACGTCCGTGAATTTAACCGCTGACTTAGCTTGAGATACCACGTTCCCTCGATGCACGCTAATGGTCTTCGAAAAGTTTAATCTGTACTTGGGATATCGTATGCATTAGCGACGTACTTGTATTATAAACTTGGTTACTCTTACGCGGCAAGTTTGATCATCGATACAACTTGAACGTCGCTGGAATATCGTTAACGACATGGTAATCGGTTCTCAGCTGTTCCTTTCAGGTGCTCGATGTAACATATGATCCTATAATACGTGGGGTGCCGGAAAGATAGAAATGTCACGTATAGGATTTTAACATGTTTCGTTCACATCGAAGCAACGTTGACTTTCAGGCAGATTTTTCTGAATCTATTTTAACGCGTTGACTACGATAACTCTGGAAATTTTTCAACAATTCACATCTCCCTTCTTTTCTTTCTTCAACGAGTTCTCTTTCTACGTATGTGCAAAAGTTTATCCGTCTTCTGATAAAGATAAGAACAAACAAGCGATAACAACCGTGTAAAATTACAAGAGATTGACTCATTGGACATAAGAAAAAAAAAATGTATAAAACACTTCAATGCCATAATTATATACTCTTTTATTTCTCGATCATATCATCTTCATAGAAACATTACGCATACAGCACACATTTTTCCCATATCTCTTTTAAATTATTCTTCGCTGGCTACCAATTAGTCAATGGACATTTATTCAGTTCTCTGTCATTCGTCACCTATATTAATTCGCATTTCAGAGAACGTTCCGAAACGATTATTAAGCTTCAGATAATTCAGCAGCAGAATGTTGTTTGTTGTCTCGCGAGCAAATAAAACAGAAGCATAGAGTTGACAAACGCAAATACATTTCCGCGAAAAAGTGCAGTAGCAGTTGAGTAATTAACAGAAAGTTGCAACGTAATCTCCACGGTTAAAGACAATCCCGGTGATTAATGCACCTTTCTGTCTCGTTCTGATGACCGATTTTATACCCGGCAAGGGACGTACCATTATTAAGCGAACTTTCAACCTGAACGAATCCCACGGTTCCAGCTGCTGCATTTTAATCTCCAAAGTCCGGTCGCATAAACGGCAGTCGGATATTCCAAATAGTTGCGCATATGTTTGCAGGACAGTATGCCCCGTATAGTTTCGGCGAAACTTTCTCAACGTGGAAGAGAGTACACGTTCGTTTCAAGATTTAATAACTTTTTAAACTATACGTGTTACGATTTCCCAACTGTGAACTTTAAAATCTATGAAACTACCTCTAGAGACGGAAACTGGAGAAGACCGATCCTTCAGCTCGATATTTTTATCGTCGAGCATTAGGTACTTCAATAATAGAATAATACTTTGTATTCATTAAGAGCTTATATTGTGCTATTCAAAAAGTTCGTAGCCCTTTCTTCGTGCGTTTATATCCGATAATATTCAGCAGAACGCGCATTCATTGTATCTAGACTGCGTACTCTTGCATAAAGACTTATTTCGGCCTTTAAGTGTTGTAACAAGTTTGAAAATATTTCATTGCTTTGCACATTACACGCATTTTCTATCTTTCTACGTATTTCATGTTTCTCGTAAATGCACAGAAGTTCGCGATCTGGTTACAATGGATGCGTATTTCGAGGAAATCTACACGTAACAATAGCTTCGTTACGAGTTGCTCGCCTTTCCGAAACGCTTATAAAATTCCAAAAATCACCATCTCTCGTCTATGTTCTTCTTAGGTTCTTCGTGATATTTGATTTACCCAGAATTAGTTTCTATACTATTTAAGGAAAGTTGCAAGTATCATACGAACGATATAAAAATTCGTCGTTCGCGGAAGAAAACAGGAAAGAGAAATAAATAAGAAGCTTCTGCATAGCTCGTGCCATCTTTTCCTGCCAGGATGCATCGTCGCACACTGATGAAATTGGCGAACGAAACGGTAGCAAGCTCCGATGCCCTCCCACACTGTGTTAGTGCGCGAATCTGTTTACCGGTTCTATTTACGAGGTTTGGCAACCGTGTAAACCATCCTGCTAATAGAATATGCCCATATTCTGGCCCCGTAGGAAGCATAAGGGCTCAGACCCGTAACGAGCAAGCTCAGCACCGGCGCGTTATCGCGATTTTCCCCGGTTACACTCGGGCCGAGTTTCAACTTTACACACAACGAGCTATCCCGTGCAATCTGCCTCGCTCCTGGCCGAAACTATTGAGTTATTTAGCAGTTCCGGGACGATTATTGAAACGAACCTCGAATCGCAGCCTGATTTGTGGAACGGAATGCTTGCACTAGAGTTAACTCCACGGATTGGATAACGTCGTACCCAGTCATACTTTATGGATTAATTTGGCTTGTTTGCGAGGTTGTATGTGAACTATGATCTGCGTGGAAACGGTGCTTTGTTGGTCGATTAGTTTTTCAATATTTATTTCCTAACTCTGCCGTTTCTACTCTGGTTTGTGGCTATGTATTCGGAATTATCAAGTGAATGTTATTCTAGCCAGAAGCCAATCATAGTCGTATGATCTACGAGCTGCATGTAAACGAGACTTTGTTGGGGAATCGACTATTCAATATTTATTTGCTCTGTTGCTTTTAATTTTACATGTTCGCAATTGTAAAATGGAATGTCATGGAAATTTGAAACTAGTTATGGGATCGAGTTAGTCAGGAATTATATTGATCCAAATTCCATTAACCGAAAGGTAGAAAAAAGATGGTGACAATGGCGGTAATTTTTTTTTAATTTCACTTGGAATTTTCTGTTGCTTATACCATTTTCTTGCTAAGAGAAAAAAGAACTTACGAGCAAGTCATTTGTTTCTGGGGGATTGAATATCAATCGTATACCTGTGTAACGAAATCAAAAAATCTATGAGAAGCGAAGCTCACCAATCTGGTTCAGTTATACAGATATTTTATTTCACTCGTAAATAATCTTCTCGCGTTTTTTAATCTTCAAATATTTGTATGAAGGGACAGAAATATTATAGACAAATTAACGTTAGAACTGTTTAATGTTTTATTTTTGCAGCTGATAAATCAATCATTTCTGTAATTACTAGAATCAATGTTTCGTAGACAAAATGTTTTCTACGCAAATAAATGTTCACATACTATTATATTTGTCTCTCATCATATCGTTTCAATCATAATTATTTATGTGTGGCAAATTTACGTTCATATTAAACGCCGGTACTTTTTTACCCTTAAATATAATTCAGTAATGAAAGAGATGAAAAAACTTTTAAGCGAAGCGACGTTTTAGTATGGAAAAGGTATAAATCGAAATTAAACGAAATTTCGTACAAGGAAGAAAGGAGCACGGGTTGCGTTAAGCAGGAACAGTTTTAATTAGAATCACATTTGATAGTGAAATATACGCGGAGCAATTGAGTTGGTCGCGACACGGCTCTGTTGAATATTTTAATTGAGTAATTAGAATCCCCTGTTTCCCCTGGCTTCGTTCTTCTCCTGTTCTCTGTACCCCAGTATTCGTTTCGAAGGACGAACTGAATTTCCTGCTCCCAATACTACGTAGGACGGCAAGTACTGATTAGAAAAAGGGGAAACAAGCCGGTTCACAGGGACATTTATATCTAGTGACCCCTGTTGAATTACTAAAACGCGACCGATATTTAATTACCCCGACTCCATTCGCCCGACCGTTAATTTTAATTCAATCAATTAGCGGATTACGTGGCTCTAACCGTCGAATATTCCTATGAAATTAGCTTTTATTAATCCTACTCAAATAATATGAACAATATCCGAATCTATTCTATTACATCACTATTCACACTTTGGATATTAACTAAATGTTGCAAACGTTAAAGGAGCATCGTGCACGAATTTATTCGAAACGTGTACGAAGCGTATAAATTAACGACGGATTAATAACTAGAAGCAGCAGTTATTATTGGAATTATTAAAACTAATATTGTAGTAATATGTTTTATTATTTGTTAGATATATTGATAGATATATTTATCGTTATTATTAACATCAGAAGATCTTCTACGGGTTTAAAAGAATCTTGTTATCTTGCCTTGTAATAAAGAAATTAAGGAAAGTAGTTTTATCAGACTCGGCAATGATGAACTGCAATTTTATTATTTGGCTTTTGGCCTTTCTTTCGTTTATTGTTCTATTAATTATAACAAATAGGGAGTCATTTTACATCGTACAATGACTGACAAAGGAATGCTATGAACACTTCAAAGAACCTAATATTATGCGAATCGATCGTTTTGTATCATTAGCGATGCTTTCAACGTGAACGAGAAGATCGGTCTACGAAAGATGCATGAAAATCGTCGATTGCATACAAAGACACGAAGTTTGTAAGGAAAACGGTAATACGAAAATTCTAGCCGGTAGAAGAAAAGGAGAGAAGCAAAAAAAGACGAGTCGAAGGGCCGGCAATCGTATAAATAGCCAAGGTTCAGGCGTATAGCTGCAGTGAATCGGTGGAAAGTCATGGAGCGAAACGGTTGAAAGGAGATCCTTCGGCGATGCTCGAAGCGAATTCAATGCCGAAATCGACGATACGATCCTCTAGGAAAGAATCGACGTCGTAGTTCTAGAGCCAACTACCAGTTTCGGATAGAAACTATAGGTGCCGCGCGGAAAACTCTGCCATGAAACAAGAAGTGGGCAACAGCGGTGCATCCTTTGTAGGCATTCGATCGTGTTCGCAGGTATTTATCCCTTGAAACGATGGTTAAAGAGAAAGAAAGGAAACGCGTGGACTAAGTAAATTTGTTCGTAACTTCGAACTATTCATTTGGAAAAAATTGTAACGATGCGGAGGAAGAGAGAGGGAGGGAGGGAGAGAGAGAGAGAGAGAGGGAGAGTTTATATCATTAGAAAAACAGAACTCCGCGAGGTTCTCTAGATTTCGTCGATTTTTCTAACGTCAGATTGCAGGCGAGCATTGTTCAGAGCTTCAATTACGATTTCTTATCTCTGTGCGATGCATTCTATTGAAATTACAAGGCACGAACAGGGACGAAGGAACCGACGAATTTAAGGGGTCGGTTTGCGTGTCAGAGCAGAATACGTACACTGACTGGTATTACACCATAATTTCACTGCGCTTTTTTTTCCTCCTGCTTCACCACGCGACGCGGCACGGTACGAGGCTTTCCGTTGTTCCTTTGATTACTTCAGACCACCCTCCTTCGTTCTGCCGTCCCTCTTTTTCCATTCTAGCCCGCTTCTTCCCCGTTCATTTCCGGGACGACTCTAAATTCACGGACGAGGTAAACGATAGGAACGAGTCGAAAGGTATCGCTGGCCGTGCTTTTGGCCAACTTCGAATCTAAGGGGAAGATCAAATAACTGAACGTACGTGCTGTGACTAGAAGCCAGCGAAATTTGGAGAATCACCAAGCGGTCAGAGATTGCGGTGGACCCTGTGGAACGCGTTTGTTTAAAACACAGTTTCCTTGTTTATCGTTTCTGTGAGCAAAGAAAAATCAAGAATAACCAGCGGAGCAAGATTGCCATATAGTATCCTTGGAAAAATTCTCCGGATTTTCCTGGCTGTATTTAAATCGACGGCATTCATACGCGTGCTACGTGGCAGATACTGCCCGCATAAATTCGAATTTGAATAAATTTGAATAAACGCACCACGGAGGAACGCGTAAAGAATATTTCTCGCGTATCGTCCCGGCTCGTTCCTTCCTTCGTTCATAACTTCGTATTTCGAGAATCAGCCATCGTTCTCCCGGATCAGACGTGTGTTTATTCGTTCACCGTGAAATTATAAATGTCGCACCGCAGTACGAACATGTCAAGGTAATGAGGCACCACCGTGCGTAAGCTATTGGCACCGCAGATTATTAGTCGGACGAATTAATCCGATGTCTGTTTTTAAATAAATTTGTCGGTTCTACCGTTGGTTCGCTCTGAGGTAGAAAGAGAGAGAGAGAGAAAGAGTGAGAGAGGAGCGGGGAAGACAGATAAAACTGAAATTTCTGGAATTTTTAAGATATCTCTATGTCTGGCTCGTACGTCAAGTTCTGATATATCGACGATCTTCCCAAGTATTCCCTGGCGCAGGAATCCGATCGATAGTCGCTCTTTTTGGTCCATTTCCGCGTGTGCGGAGTAAAATTTCTCCTCGTGGTGCTCGATAGCGCGTCCCATCGACATTCGTTTCGCCGGACGCTTACAGGTTTTCCATTTCATCGGCCTGCCACGGGACACCATTAAAACGACTGTTCCGTGATAGTAGCGAACGACCATGACCATGGCGAGGGATGGACGGCCGTGACGGTAAATTAATTTCACGACAACTCGTCGACGCTTCGTTATCGGCTGCCAATCCCTTCCGTTACTCCTTCCTTCCCCGGAACGCATATCGATATCGTCTGGGATATCGTTGAGCGATTTCCAACAATTTCGCGTCTGCCTTGTAACAATTTCAATTTCTGCCCCGGCGAAATCCCATTTTACCCGTGGAATACAATGGGAAATTTTATCGAGCGCCATAGCTCTGTCTCGCTCTTTCCGTTCGCGTTCAACGCACCCTCAACCCCCGTCGACCGTTTCGAGCCTCGTTCGACACAGCGCCGTTTTTCCACCGTTTCCACCCACTCTCACGGGATTATGTTAATGGCGATTCCCTCATCTCTGCGATCGACGAAATCCTGTTTAATGGCGAATCGAGTGATTCATATAAATCAGCTACAGCGTAACCTAATTCGGCGGAAAGATAATAGTCACCATTTGCGACCCCTGAAATCGTTGGATGGTTGTTGAGTTATGTGAATGTTTTTCTTTCTTCGGTATATATCGTTTGGCAGACTTTAATAATAAACTCGAGATGAAAAGGATCGGTGAAAGTGACTGTTGCGTCGCTATGACACACGATAACTGTACATCATACGCGTTTATTTAATACGACCAAGAACGAAACTTCATTCACGTCCAAATCACGTTGATCTGGTGTATAATGAAGTGGTTGGCGAGATAAACGTCATCATAACGCGAAGCATAAATTATGTTGATCGAAGATCAAGTACAACCAGTGACAAAAGTCTGCATATAACTCGAGCTTTATGTAGGTCAACTTATTTTATTTTGCCAGAGAACCGTGTACATTTTCGTGTCAGCATAAAATGGCTTTGTATTTGCTCAGTATATTAACGTATTTCCGGGAAGAATTAAACGAACGCGAGACATTTAAGTCACAGAATTTATGACACGAAATTACACCAGTAATTACCCAATCTTTAATTTTATCAATGTCAAATAAATTGTGAGATTATTTTCAAGATATTAATTATATTTTAAAATATACATTTGAGTTTAATTAAGAGAATGTTTAATGTCACAGACATTGTTAAAACAACATGCACATCTTTCTCATGATATCTCAAAAAGTGGTGCATGCAAACTTTTATGATTGGCTGTATCTGCACGTTGAAATAATTTGTTTCTCATATGAGAGCCCTTTTACGCAATTGTACCAGTGTTATTAATCAAATTTTACAAGCCACAGATTTCAAACTACAAATGTCAACAAATACTCTTGCATAACAGTGACAAGCTTGATAATGAAATAAATCAAAATCTATAATTAAATTTTGCAAACTGTACGTTATCTGTCCATCCTATTTGACCAAAAATGGCATGAAAAACTACAAACTTGTAAAAGAGGTATTTATACTAAATGATTAGTTGACAAATTACCTATTGTACAAGGTTATACTGTTGTATTATTTTCACTGTTGTATTCATAATGAAATTACGATAGAGTCCGTTTTCGTGTACCTAAATCGAAGGTCAGTGAGGCTAGGAGCGAAACAAGGATGGAAGCATGCCACAGGAAAGCCAGGCATTCTCGAAATTATTAGTTGGCGAACTATTTGCATTAACGGTGGATCAAAGAAGAAGACGATGGGCTGTCCTGGTGCAGCTAACACGGTATTTCATGAACGTTAACCGTGATTGCGTACCACGGCCATATACAATACCCCGTGACGCATTAGTATTGCTGGAAGTTCATCCTTAATCAAGTGCTTATTAGAATTACCCGCGTGCGCGTCAGTGTGTGCATTTGTGTGTGTGTGTGTATGTGTGTGTGTACATTTCTGTTGGTAGAAAGCGAGTCGGCAACAACCAGCTCACTCAAGAGGTAGAACTTTTGATGTTGCAAAGCAGCTGCATCGTCTAACCTCGTTTGAACGTAAAGCTCGAAGAGTTTCCATATTCATCCAACTTACTTTGACTTTGCGAGAAATACTCACGCTGCTCTGTTGCCGTGACGCCTTGTTAAATAAGAATAGATTTCTCCATTATTTATGCACTTTCGCGGGAAAATTTCACCGTTTGCGTTCGTGCAACTGCGAAATTTTATGCTCTCGGAATGTTTATTGCGATTTCTAGGTGATACACTTGATATAAATACGCCTCGCCTGATAAGTACTAAGACACTTGCTAGTTTGATACGGAATGTAACAATCATACTACATTATCGAAATAAAAACGAATGATCAAGCAGAATTTTATATTCGTGCAAGATAACGATCTGAGATATCGATGCAATAAACGTTGGTAAAATTATTCGCAAAGGTTATAGAAAAGTAATCATTCGCCGTAAAAGAATAGTTTGCATGTCATACGTTTAAATATTCGGCGATCGAATCGCGTGATCGATATCGCGTGTATAAAAAAAAAAGCTAATCTATGTTCCACTCGAATATCGTCGTTTATTAAATAACTTGCATGCTTTAATTACAAATTTATTTACTTACCTCTGGTAATATGTTGCACTTCGCCATTAAACACCACGTGACCATTTTGAAACAGTTCGATTAAAATTATATATATATACACACGCAAGTTTATACGTAGGAATATACTCGTACATATTTACATACATACATTGTTGGATGATTCTCGCGACACGCCATCTGGGACGCCAGGGTATAACTATCGTCATTAGTTGTGTCAGTCATTAATGTGTCTCGGTCGCGTTATGTTTACATTTAGTGCGGCTCGATTCTGTTCGCGAGAAAAACCGTAAACATACAACGAATGTGGGGTTCGTATCGCAAATTATTACACAGTCTTGGTTTGCTTAGTTACCGGTTTCAATGTGCGACGCAATCAACCTCCGGTATGAGTCCCTTCGCTCGTTCGCGCGTAGTATTAGTTATCGGTCGCATACAATAACGATTGCGTAGTATAGTGCCGATGTTAATCGACGTTTTTACGGAAGGAATTCGGGAGAATGCAGTGGAATCGATCGAAATTATGGTAAGTTTTCCGCAACAATTATCGCATTAAAATATCGCGAATCTATTGGTATTCAATATACAATATGGCGGAACGGATGCTCTCGAAAAAACATACCGCGTACATACACATACATATTACGTACATTACTAACGTATTTTGATTTTTACGCGATACGATATACGTGTTGTTTACGATGCAAGGAACACACACTGATTGTTAACAGCAAAAACCGTTACCGGAAATTTGCGATGTAACATAACGATCGATAACGTTCTTTTCTCGAGCAACAGCCGAGTTAACCATTTGGTACGAAATTCGTTTGTATCTACATATATATATAAATATATATATAATATATATTATATATATTTATATATATATATAATTATATATATTTATATATATATTATATATATTTATATATATTTATATATATAATATATGTGATATATGTGATGTGATATATATATATATATATATATATATCAGTTTTCCCCAATGAGATAATAATCCTCCAAAATTTGAGCAATTGCCTAATAATCAATGGAATTCCCTCCACAGCTTTAGAATAAAAAAGAATAGATTGAACGAAAAGACAATTTCTTTAATGGTATCGTCCATATTCTTTGCAGGTGGATCAAGCTTGCCGAGCGTGGTCGCCGGAAGTAAACCTTTGAACAAGCCAGATTTCGACGACATCGCCCCACGAAATGTTACTGCCATCGTTGGTCAAACAGCGGAATTGAATTGCTTCGTGAAGCATCCTGGAGACAGAGTGGTAAGTGACGACTTATTTTTCAAAAAGATATTACAGCGTCCACCATTCTCCATGTAAATATTTACCTAGCGATGATCGTGGATCGTACAATTTTTCGATATATATCGGGCGTATCGATTTTCTCGCGACACATTGATGCTGTATAAATCATATATAATCAATATAAAATAGCCAGCATAACGAATCACTTTTTTCGCGATATTTCTATTATTCGATAATATTCGCGGAAAAACTAGGGGACAAACGTTTATCGTTTATCCTCAGAAACATTACGAAATAGTTAGGGAAAATAAGGGAAGGGGAATATTTTCATTTATATTTTACGGTATTCCATTTATCGATTAATTCCGTGAATCAATATACTCGCCACGGTTGGCTGATTGTATACATTTGTATTTTTCTTTTGCGTAATCCGTACATCAGGAGCGTTTACAATAATTGTATGAATACAATCGGGAATAATTTTAGGCTGGGTGAGAAAGGTCCGATAGGAACGGCCAAACTTTAACGAGCCGGTACCAATAATTTTCTAACACAATACAGTTCATTAAATGCCGGGGGGAGAACTGTTAAAATCGGCAGGAACAGCAGCGAACCAAAATCTTCGCATAATTATTGGTATTTATTCATTAGCATACGTACCTATAAACCGTATCAATATGCGTAATGACTAGCTTTCGTTTCGGACTCACGTCCGTGGAGAATGTGTAATATTTACTTATTGCTGCGTATACGCATATTGTTGCTACATTTTCCGGTCACCTGCTCACGGTTCATGGGATACGCGTGAATTATTAATCATCGCACGAATTAGAGGAAATTAAGATAATAGAAACACTGCGGTTCTAATTGCGTGCGCTTTATGTCAGTCTCGATTCAGTGCAATCAAGCATCGTCCGTACTGTATAATTTTATCGATAGAAAAGAAAGTTTGATGGGTAAAAATCGTCATTTGTTGCCGCGACCCGTATCGCTATAAACTATAAATCCTATTGCCGTCTTTCGATGCTCGTGAACGACGTTCCGACAATAAAAATCACCTTTCTTTCGATAGCGGTCGTGGTGAATTCAATTACCTTACACTACAGAGCGAATCCATCAGCCAAAGACTATCGCGTTCCGCTTTTATGCGATGCTCACTACGACCGATGTCTCTTTGACATCACGTGTTCAGCTCGAGTCTACTTTAACGCGTCACTGAACGTCCATCGGGTTAGCAGCAAGAAAGACAGCCCTTAAATCTCTTCTTCTCCTCGACTCGCATTCTCCAATCTGTGCTGAATACTCGACGCCCGTGTATGCACGTAAATACATACATGCTTCCCTGTACTTGTCAACAGCAGCGTGCCTGTCTTTAGCCCGTGCCGCTCAAGCACTGTCTTTAATTGCCGGACAGTAGAGTCTCTAGTAGCGGAAGAAGCAAGTGCAGGTTAGACTAGGATTGCCAAGGGTGATCACAGGGTGACTGTACCTTCGCCAGTGGCAAATGAACCGATCAGGCATACTCAACCAAGTGGTTACAGAGCCAACTCCCTTTCTCTCTATCAATACTTGGTGTACTGTATGTATACGTGAGATGTAGAAGCATGTGCGGTGAACGTAAATGTAGAAGCTGGGAAGGTGAACAAAGATCAAAGAATATATGTTAAATAGTGAATAGGGAATTTTTAATCGGGTAGAGGATTATGTAATTTTTGGAGATTTAGAAAATGTTATAGTACATAAATAAGGAAAGTTATATTAAATTCAACTTAATTTAGTTTTTGTCATGCAAAATATAAGTAGTACATGTTTATGATTAAATCCTCTATTGTGGAAAAAATAGAGATATTTTTAACACAATTAGTCGAATATGCGAGCGAACATTTGTCCACTTATACGCCCTTCGCTGTGTATTGAAGAACGAGGTAAATGATACAGGCGGTGCACAACCGACTAGCTTGGATTATACCGTTGAATTTTATGGAAAAATTGATATTTTTCTGAATACAAGCAAAGGAAGAGAGCTTTGTAGTTTACTTTGAATATTTAACGTACCTCTGGACATTCTGTACATATTTGAATATTTAAAATTCTCGTAAATTCATAAATATTCACAATACGAGATATAGAATGATAATGCTTGGTTATCAGTTTCGAATGAAATAAAATCATTCCTCAGGCAATGCGAAGGAGTACAGATGCTTTACATTCTTGTTTAAATACCTTTCACGCAGTCGAGATTTCTTTACCCTCCGGTTCTTTTTTAACGCTTACTACACCGCTCAATTTATCACCTCACTGCACGATCGCATACATTAATCACATATGTACTTTTTATTCAAAACTACATAATTTCATGTTGTTCTTTCCCCATTAAGAGATAAGACGTTTTTTGTAATTCACGAAAAGCTTAACTCTCTTTTTACTCTATTTTCACGTACACTTTTCTTCCAAGCAACCGTACTTCTATTTATTCTGCATCGTGTTTAAGGCGCATTAGTAACACCGCGAATTGTCGAGTGAAATCTATTCGGTACTTATTAGGGTTATATATTAGCCTGAATAATTCAGTAGGTTTGATACGGTGATATATGGGCTTCTTAAAATTCTGCTGGAAAACTGTTGCTTCGCGCTAGTTCTCTCCTTCGTGGAGAAAAATAGGGGTGGGGGTGTTGCATCTCGTTTGCAACCGGAGGCCAGCAGCACGATTGTAACGTGCCGGTTCCACGGAAGTGATCTGTTTAGTCGAGCCCTTCCCATCGCATGTACCGGCGCAAATAGTTCGAATGGCTTAGGCTTAATCGTGTACGATGTACACAGGCGTGATGCTAGTCCGCAGAAGGAATTCGTGATGCGCGTGGCAAGAGTGACCATTTAATTATTCTATTTAGTCGGTTTGCTTCTTCTCCGCTTAATCAATCGTTCGCCACGCATATTCATCGGCTTGTTTTCTATTGGAAACAGTTCGATCGTTCGCAAAACATTATCTTTCCTGTCCGTCGCGTTAACGAACACAGGAACACGCACGATCGATCGATGGAATGTAAACGTTTCGGTGTGTTGAACGAGCTGGAAACGTTAAATTCACTGCCCAAATGATATTTTGGAAGGAGAACGAAAAAAGTACGCGTTCTGCGGAAATATTTGTACGAGTATTGGACGAATGCGTTTGTGAATAAAAATCAGGGTAATTGTAATAATCAGGTTCGAGAAAGCATTCGAATCTTATACGAGTGTATTAAGTGTGTTCTATTAAATGTATTGTAGCTTCACTAGCGCTGTGACGAGATTCAATCGTCATAGTTATATTGATGAACCTTAAAACAAATAAGAAATTGCACAGAAATGTCCAGTTGTCGTGTCTTTCTTCTGCGATCTTTATACAATTACCATGAAATCCCATGTAAATTGCAATTGCTTTCTTTTCTATTTATTATCTAATGTAAACTTAAATCCAACGACAAACTTGAATTTAAACCTAAAAGATGTAGTACAGATATAGTACATGCTATCTGCGAATCTGAAACTTATAAATGAAATTACTCGGAACGTTTGACCTGAATAAGAAAATCAATAAAATCGGCGAAATATGCTCCTATGTAATTATGAAAATCAGTTTTGCAATAAAAAGTCAGACGGTTTATCGAGGCATCCGGGACGAAGTGTAGTCACGTGACACTGCCTGGCGCTTGTGTAACTCCGATAATTGATTTAGCGGCGGATCAGGAACGTAATACATATAACTGCTTTATACCAGGGGGAAGAGGGATCCGTTTAAACTTAGTTTAATTAAACCGTGGATTTATTGGGCGTCGCTTGATACGTACACACGAAGATACGGATGCAGTGTCTAGCGACAAGGGGCCCACGTTCAGTGTACCCGGCTTCCGAGGGCTGGTAGGGGTAGCTACGCCGTCGAATGAAATGTTGCATGTGTTTGCAGCCGTGTGTGTGTGTGTGTAACACAGGTATATTTGTATGCGCACACGCGCGATAAACGAGATAGTGAATCCTCGAAGTGATTCCAGGAGAGATAGGCGTTGTTGATAACGTCAATTGACATAATGGCATCGATGATACAGGACACAAATGTCAGCACGAAGAATCTATGGAACATGGAGTAACGACACGGGACGAATAATAAGAGCGAAACGAATAGTCGTGGAACGAATAGTCGTGAAACGAAATGTCGAGGAATTAGTCAGGACGGCATATTCAGTCAGGTGAATCGTAGTTTAACGAAGGACAGACAGCTCTTGCTAGCTCGTTGGAAATGGTAAATTGGCGTAGACGACAAGGGCGTAGTTAATTGAGATGAAGGAGTTGCCAGGGAAATTGGGTTGAAGTACGACGACCGGTTGTTTTGTGTCAGCTGTTCAGCACGGATGCCCGTGGAGTTTCTTCTGTTTGTCATCGATCACACGCCGTGCACGACTTTACGGTGAAATAATTGTCTTTGAATATATTTACCTGTTCCCGGCGCTGCTATGCGTAAAGAGAGTTTGCCACGTGAGCAAAGAATTCTATTTAGTCGAGATGAATTTGAGGAGAATATTTAAAGAGACCATATGTGCATTGAAATATTTACGCAGCCAGGGCAAAGTTTTAGAGAGGCACGTCTAATCGACAACTAATTATCCGAAATACCAAATACAACGAGGTCGATCCAAGAAGTTTCAATGATCTCGCACGAGCGTAATGTACCCTGTGTTGGAGACGAACCGTTTGCAGCAGATATCTTATTAGCACTATGGTTACGTTCATTAAAGTTCCATGAACAAATTAATCGATCGCTGTCGCTCGCATAAAGCGGGTTTTGCCTCTTCAATCGAAACGCTAACTAAAGACATTAACAGGTTAATTGCAGTAGCGCGTGTGTCATTGTCCAAAACTATCTCCAACCGTTGTTCGTTAAACAGGACCTAAAAATATTTCCAAGTTATCGCTCATCCTAAAGTTCGTAAAAATTCTTTTGATATTACTAAAAACGTAATGTCGTTTATAACACGCTCCACGCGCAGCTTAATTAAAAGAAAGAAGTATGAATAATAAAGGAAGCAGAGGAGTGCCTTCCCCTGGGAAGAACTAGCCAGTATGAAACAATGAATATGCTTTGTTGGCCGCAATCCGGCCAGGAAAAAATTTCCAGTTTCCGCGAGCCACCTGCAACCTGTGTGCCGGACACGGTCAGTAATGAACAAAGAAAATGCAAGTCAGCACGCTGGTGGATATAGGAGAGCAAAAGGACGAGAGGCAGCAGCTTTCGAGCAGACAGATGTTATCTTTGGACAGGCTGCTTTATCATAATCCCTCTAGCCGTGGCAAAAAGGTCTCTCTTCGTCGTTTCTTCTTAATTACCCGTCACTCTGCTCTCGTGTCTCCTGGAATCATTAGCCGGGCTAATTAATAATCGAAGATGATCGATCGACGAGAAGGGGGTTCGACGTGGCCGCCATCCGGCGATCGTTGAGGAAACCGGAAGTTGGCAGAAGCGGCGAGCGACTTTTAATTGCGGCGAATCCAGGAAATTGTTTTCCACGCCGGTGAAATAAGCCGGGACATCGAAGAACGCCACGGCGGGGGAAGGGCGGAGTGGGCAGGGGCAGGGTGGACTAAGTCCGATTTAATCTCGTAATCGACGCGTCGGTTCTCCGACCAAAGGGACAGAGAGTCGAATTGAAACAATTTCTGCTGGAAGAACCGAGAAATGCAATCGTCAGCGAGCCGACTGAGAGACACGGGATTCTTCCTTCCTAATCCCCGCCTAGGACGAGTGTTTGCGAACGAACGGCATCCTCGAGGATTTCTGGACTCTCGAGGAAAGCTCACCGGTCCCCTAGTCTTTCTCGATTACGAGCCTCTGTCCTACGGAGTTTGCACAGCGGTCGGAGGATCCTGTCCATCTACGAGCACCACGCGAGACACGCCCACTTGCACGCCACCGTTCATTTTCAATAGCGTATATTTGCGGATTCGAGGACGAACGAGGATCAGAAACCACGAGGAGTGTTAGTATCCTTTAATATACGAGATACATGTATGTGCGGGTATACTCATCGTCCGACGATTCTTCTAATACCATGGGCAGTGAACGCGGCTGGAGATTGGAACAATAACATAGTAGACTGTAGAGAAGGGATCAGGGGATGACGAGGCGCAATCGAGAAGAAGCTTTTATCTTCTATCCGGAGAATTAAAGGAGTACCGTCCGTCTCGGTCAAACGATTGCTCTCAATTAGCTTTATCTGTATTTACGGTGGACGGAGGTGAAACGGACACGAGGACCCCGCTAGCTGTTTGATTCTTCGGGAAACTGGGGTAGTGAGAATCCTCTTCGTTTGCAGTTAAAAGAATCCGAGGCTAATCGCTGAGAGGCCGCGAATTATAATTCCCAATTAAAACCGAGTAAACCGAGTTAACAATTCTTCTTCATCGACGAACAAAATCGCATTTCCAGTAGAATGAATTTCAGACGATAAAGTATGGGATGCAATATGAAGTTAAAGGCACGACACTGTAGTAGGAAATCGAACTGATGAATCTCGTTTCTTGTAAATTTGTTAATGTTAATACTTAATATGATTAGAAAGCAGAAAGCATAAAAATGTAAAATTCTGTGGACGCCGTAGACATTTAATTAATGCATCTTAGATACTTCCAAACGTATATAGATATAAATAAAAATCGATTATAAAACGAACGGTATTGAGAAGTACAATACACGGAGAAAGTAATCCGTAATCGCTTAATAAAGTCCTTCTACGAACATTATTATGAGATTCTCTTCAATCAGCTTCGTTCACGGCGACTTAGCGCGGATAGGAAACGAAAAACGAACATTACGAATCCGCGGAAGCGGCTCGACAAAGTCGCTAAAGGCACCTAGCAGAAATTATCGGGTTGACACTTAGACTGATTGTGGGTGTGATTGACTAAATTTCGTCGACCAAACTGCCTTTATTGCCGTTTGTATCGACTCTATGGACGGATTGAATTGACGTGGCTGCTGCGGTTGCGAATCAGGAAGACACGAGCAGAACGAGCCTGTCGATGGAACTCGAAAGGACGCATGATGTTGCCTTGCTAGAGATTCGACCGGAATGATAAGCAAGCCCCTTGTTTCGTTGAAATCTGACACGTGACAAATTGCAACGGTGATAGATACATGTACTACGTGCTAATTTTATCAAGTTTGAAAGATGAAACAAAATTGCGAGATTAGATCGTGACGAAAAGAAATCGTCGATTCTGCAGTAGGTTCCTTTGACTTTACGCGATTTTTTTACACTTAGGAAAGTTTGGAAAATTTTTAGATATTTAAGGAAAGTCAAAGACGCAAAAATGTATTAAATATTGAAATTTTCTCTTTTTTTTAATTATATTTATAAAAATATGAGTTTGCGTAAGTATCCGTAGTCTAATAATGACGCTTTGGGATCGTGTATAGCAGAGCTTGCGTAATAAATTTTGGAAAGTGTGGAGGATTGGTTTAGGAATCCTTGTCAATTTAAATCTGGGAATTCGAGGGTTCGAAAATTGAAATACTTGGATATTCGAACATTTCCATTTGAATCTTCAGTCATCGAAGAAAACTGGTCACTGTGTGACGAGCATCACCTGGCCTTATTACTGGCACAATTGAAGAATTCGCAGAAAGTTCATTAGGACGGGTGAAAAAGAAACGTATTTTTCAGTTGTAACAAATAGCCGGAAGATTGACTTTAAATGCGAAACTTCTTTAAACACTTGGCGAACGACGGTACGCTTCGTTAACTCGAGTAATCTTGAACCGAGACTTCTCGAGTTATCAAACCATTCTAAGAGCTGTCTGTTAAAGGCGAAGGGAGTCATTTTCCGTCGCATGGACGATGAAGTCTCGACAAAATTATTTTCTTTCAGCCTTTTATTGCCCAAAGCTCGTTCAGATTCGCCCGTTTCGAACCATTTCACGAGTACTGAATAGTTTCTTTCTTTCATTTCTTTCCTTTCCCTTCGCTCTATCGGTACTTATTTATTCAGCACGAAATAACATGGATAAATGATGAAGCGTAATCAAATCTTATTTCACTGGCTTCCGTGAAACTTGTGGCTTAACAAAATGAAACGCTTCCAAATTCCTCCTGGAAACTCCTCTTTACACGTCCCTCCGAGACGCTACGAGTTTTTGATTTGGCCGTTAAGAATTTTAAATCCATCATAACCCACTTTCCTACTCCAAGTTGTATTCGTAATACATCAGAAACTCTCCAATTTCAAAGCTGCCTGTCGTAAACATTTATCGCCAAGAAACGAACCCATTCAACATTTCGAGTTATTTTCTCCTTCATAATATTCTCGAAACTTTACTACTCGCTCTGTATATGAATCGAGGATATATAGAAAATTGTACGATTGACAGAAAATTAAATTTTCATTAACATTCCAACCTCATGCTACGTATCATAAGCTTTTTCGATAAATTGGATTTAAAAAAGGAATGAATATACAAGCTGGTACGTACGAAATGTTACAAGGTGTTTTTCGGAATTTACTGCTGATATTGAGACTTTATTCTTTTTTTCTTTTTTTATTTAAATTGTCAGAGGCCAATAAGTTAGAGCGCAACCAATTTTGCAAATTTTTAATTATATAGATTCCTAAAATGATATATAATTTTTCTAAAAATCGAGTTAAGAAGCCTTCTGTTTTTTAAGAAAAATTTCATATTTCATCGTACGAATTATTGTTTGCGATACAAGTTATTATTCTTTTCCTTCGAAACGTTCTCGAAACTTTACTGCTCTCTGCCTATGAGCCACAAATACACAGAAAATTCTGGCATTAGCAGACAAAGACAAAGATGCAATTTATCAATAGAGATGATTGACTAAGGCGACGGGATTTCGATAATTATTTTCCCCGAAAAAGAAATTATTATCATCTCGAGTAAAAAACGAAATCTGTCGTAGCGTGATCTATTAAACGGGGCAAAATGAGCTACGTCCTCGCTGGTCGATATCGAAAGAGGAGAGTTGCGACACGAGCCATAGAAAAAAAGACGCGGAAGCTCGAGTCGAGGGTGAAAGAAAAATGGAAGGGGGATGAGAACTGACGGAGAATGCTAGGCGTCGATGACGGTCGATGCTAAAAATGCCTTCCAGCTTTTATCAGCGGGTCGCAGACATAATTTAAGAGGGGGCACTATTAAAAATGTGGCCTCCGGGACTAAAAAGGAGAGAGTCTATGAGACATCGTTCGCGAACGCGGCAGGCTATTAGGAAAAATTTTTGAAGTAGGTAACTCTCCTCGTAATGAGTTCGTCACTTTGTTCACCCTCTTCTATTCGGGTAAAATGATGAGATCTTAATGACAATCGTTTCATCAGCATCTGCTTTCTATAATGGAAGCCATGTCCGTTAATGATTGATATGTTTGTTGTATTCATCTGGATAGGTTTGAATAGGTTGCCGGGTACAGTCAGTCACGAGAGTCTACTGACATATTACAAATTTTATATAAATATTATATGCCTTTCTGTATTTTACATATTCCACATATTTTATTAAAAGAAAAAATTACAAGCTTCTACTTGGTTGTAGAATTAGCTACGCTCGTTAGTGTTAAAATGTTTGCAGGAGGAATTGAGAGAAAACATTTAACTCGCAAAAGATGTAGCACGAATTATTAATAACGAGAAGATAGTTGATTTTATCGATATTAAGAAGGATATTTATTTCTAATTAACAGATAGAACGATTAAATGTTATCTTTATAAATGTGCATCTGATTCCAACGGATAAAATATTCGATTTCAAATGCAAGGAGGTGTACGTAGACTTTTGCGCCTGACTGTGAACGTATGTACGAATACGCGATACAGAAAGTGAATCAGTATAAGCATTGAAAGACACGTTGGCCATTCATTAATAAAACAAAATTAACGATGTCTTGATAATGAACGTATCGCGATAATTTATGAATTATTACCTTTTCCGACGTAATAAAAGAATATTAGTGGCTCCTTCGTGCATATTTCCTCGTTCATTAAGCAATTAATTAATCCACAATACAACGGGAAGGTATTTTAGTTACCAGGCGGATTAATTTGACTTGGTTCGTTTCCTCTCACATCCATCTATCAATTTCACGCGAAACGTTTGATTCAGGATTGACGTTTGAACAATTTTTACATACTCCGCGCACACGGTGCACAATAAAAATTGAACTACATCGTTGGTGATTCCCCGGCGTTCATTGCGCGCCGCTCGTAAAATATATACGAGATGCCATAGAATGCCTTGGGATACTTGAAAAATTTTCACGATAGCAAGCTACGTTCTTCGCTTGAAACAAAACGAGCTGGCTGTTTTTCATTCCCCGAGTTCTTCACGATACATTTCTCCGAGAAAAATAAAATTTACGCTTGATCTCCGACTTTTCTCATTATCATTCCGGTTGTATCGTTCGTCTGCTTCGACCACGTCCTAATGCACTTTGGTATAAAGAAAAGGCGAGAGAGGAAGAGGAATCTTATATAGCTGAAACTGGTAAACGACAAGAAGCAGAAAGGATTGTGGGTATTGTTGTCAACTGCGGCTGTGTAAAATGTTACGCGATACCGGTTGACTAGGTAAGAAAAGCCGGTATCAAGCAGCCAGGCTGGACTAATCGTATCCGCTATCCGTATCCTTTTGTTGCGGGTGCTAGTCTAATGATACGGCCATTGTGCCAGGATTCAAGCCACAGAGATACGAGAATCTTTTCTTAATGGAAACTCGATGTAAGACTGACGCCATCCAGTCGAAATCGTGACGATCGTAAGAGTTAATAGAACGTGACTTTACAGCGGAGGAAATGTTCATTTTTATGCTTAATAGCCACGTCTTCTTTATTCGGTATATTAATCGTTTGCTTTGCGATTTTATCACGAACGAGCTTTAGCTGCTCGCTGCTGTAACAGCGTCAGGTGCAAAATATATTTCGAACGCTGTACATAATTATCTTAAATTTTGCCTAAAACAGATTTAACGAATGACCCGTGAAAACGTAATACTACACGATGCATCGAATATAAGAGGATCAAAAAAGCGCAATGAAAATTCAAGTCGAAGTCAGATTTTGGTACAAGCAAAGATAAATTCAAGTTACTGAGAATTTCATTTCGAAAAATACTGTGTCAACGTAATGAATGACAAATCGAGATTCTTGCGTTTAACGTAATTTTCTTTTAGATTTGTATGTTTTATGATAATTTGCGTCTGAAATTGAAAGAGGACTTGAGGAAACGACGCAACGAAGTATCATATTTACGTATCTAACCCGAGATATTATAATTCCGCAGGTGTGTAGAGTATTACAGAAGGATTAGTTGTTACAGTTTATTTCGCGATACAAAGGGACAGATATTAATTTCTTGTCTTCAGTTTGTTTTTCATACGAAATAATACTTTCTGCCTTGGTTATTTACGAGTAACACGGCACTCTACAGATTTGCCAGATTAAGGGTGGGTCCGCCAGCTATAAATTAAAACCTTAAGCTCGTCTCTCCTTCTCTCTCTTTCCTGTTCAGACTCTGTCGAGGATCCGTTGTAAGTATCCGTTCCCAGCGTTCCTACCGGAACTGGTCGGGTTCAAGCGGTTTTATTCCGTTCAAGATTAATTGCGAACTGACGAATGTTTTCTGTCTATTGTAAAAAGAAAAATAAAAAAACCAAGAGGATTCCCTTTCGTACCCTGTAGCCTTAGACATCTGACACTCTGACGAATCGATCCGAAGAAAATACAAAATAAAACATCAAATTCTTCGCAATTTTCGAAACGCACTTAAATTCAATCGCGAATTCAAATATATTTCTTTAGTTTCAAATTCAGCTGTGATTTTATACATCAAACGATGGTGAAACGCTATCGTTATAAATATTTGACAGCCACTGAATTGAGCGTCAGAACCGACATGTACTGTGGCGGAAAATTAATCCAGATTTTCCGGAAGAATAATATTTTATATCATATATAATATGTATGATATTATAGTATTTTATATTATATGTAAAGTATTATTTCCAATTTCTTTCTGTGAAGCCCTTTCGCGAATTAAATTAAATTAATAAATTAGCGCCACTTAGATTTTTATGAAATGGCCACTCGTTTCACAGGATATTCGACAGTGCGAATAGCGGTGCAAAAATCAGAAAACTATTACATAATAAAATGTTCTTTTAAACATTCGACAGCGAAAGCTCATTCACTGTAAATTAAAACGACACTCGGTTTTTACTGACATCCGGGCTCTTGATTAAACAGAAAGTCGTTTTGATTAAATAGAAAGACAGTTCCGATGGAACACTATACTATACTATTGTATGCTGAATAAAATATCACAAAAGAGTAGGACACCGATATCATACGTAACAGTAAAACGAAAACTACGTAGATACTTCACAGGAGCGACTGATGTTTCCAGTGGTCCGATCCGCAACTCGTACATTCTTGTTGTCGCCTTGAAATTTGGCAGATCTTTTGCGACCTCGCAGCTCATTAGTCGCCGCTAAACGAATAAGTACACCGTTTGCTCTATCGGTTCGTTTAAATTTCCGTTCGTGTAGCCATAGTTTGAGAAAAAAGGAGACAAACAGGGAAATAAAAAAGGAGAGAGAAGAAAAAGTAACAAGGTACCAGAAATAGAACGTTAGGTAACCGTGGCGAGGAACAAAGGCACGGAAAGAAGAACTTAGGCGCATAGAGTTAATTAACGTTCGAAAGTCACGGGTCAGCACATTCTGTTCGTTAATTGAACCGATCCAAGGGTTTGCCTTTGGTGAATAAGGTTCGGCGCTAGGGAGTGGGGCCAAAGTGCACAGGCAACACTTTTCCGCGGGTAGAGTACACCAGGCGTCGTAAGAACTGTGGAAACAATCGGGGAAGTTCAATCGCGTTAAAGCTAACTCGAAAACGGTTGCGCAGCTGCGAGCCCTTGGATAGGTTTTGTGTGGATGTTTAAGAGGCTTTGAGTAAAATAAACTTCTGATCGAGCTGCGTTATTGAATTAGCTAGCGACCTGGGACTTGGTGTTTTATGACGAGCTGCACTGCATTCAGAACCCGCAGACGCTTTTACCTGACAACTTTCGCAAAGTTACCAAGATATTATAAAACGGGTATACGTATTCAGCAACGCAATACGCGTTGCTGAGTGATCCTATTAATTTACGACAATGGAAAGCCGGTTAGAAACTTGGACACGTCGAATTTTTTCAATTTCTCGTCCTACGAGTTCTTTGTCCATGTATTGGGATCTTTCGACGGTTGTTTTCAACACGTTTATTGCGTACAACTGTTAGCTTGCATCGTAAAGTTACATACGGTCGCAGGTTATAGGTACGAATTTCCTGTGTGTATGGTTATCGATTGAAATGTGGAGAACATGAATCGCAAAGCAGGAAATTGGAGCAAAAGTTTCGTAATTATTTGTGTTGAACTCGTGCGAAGACCAGAAGGGAGCGATACGCTAAATCATATTTCTCATTCTTTACATGGAAGTAATTCAAAAATTCTTCATCAATCTTTTTGTTTGTTCGTGGATACGTTAAAAATATATATACTGTACGTTGTTGGTCTTTCTTTTTATAAGACTCGACGATGACTTGCCACTTGAAGGGCTTATATCTTTGAACGAAACTGATTGTTTCTCTTTTCCAACTACGTATTAAGATACTCTCTTTTAACCACTAAGTAACGTTAAAACGAAATTTCGGAAAAAACTATTTGTTGGTACACGGCATCGCGGATAAAATGAACGAACGAATGAAAATCAACAGCTGACGTGTCAAATCCCGATCAGATACGACAACGATATCGTACCGTAACAGTAGCTTTGGTTACTTCCTTTTATGCGGTTGATTGATGACATTAAGTAGCTTTCTTTTATTCGTCCGCAGCTACTACCCTTCCAGCAGACGGTTTTTCAATGGTGACTGATTCGCCGGTGATTAATGTCAGCCGTATCTTCCGCCGGTTTAACGATATAACGCGGCGGTGTTCATTTATTACGGCGACGCGCGTTATTTACGATCAGCGCAGTACTTAATACTATTTCCCCGGAAGTGGCTTTCCTTTCGGCGGATTCGCGGGTCCGCGTTTACCCAGCGAACCAACGCCTCGACCTCTCGAGTGTTACGTAAGCAAGATTTATCGATTCGGCCTGTTTCTTTAACTTTTACCGTCCGCCCGTATTCCGCCCGTTGAATCCTTAATTTACTATCAATTCCGCGTTATGAATTGTAGCCTGTGGCCGCGTGACGTCTTGGCTAACCGGGTTCTGACCTGGCAGAGAGTCCAGATAAATCATGGCGGCTGTATACGCAAAATCTTGCCGGTTATTATTTTTCAGTATGACTGGCGGACCCGGCCATCGAATATTCATGCGATTGCGCAAACAAAGGCGATGTAATTCTTCTTTGAAATTAAACGCCAGACAGCAGGTCGAATAAAAAGTATATGAGAGCGAAGCAGGAAGTAAAAAGAAGGGAGAATAGTTCGAGTAGATGCAATAAATTCGTCGAAAAGCAGCATGGCGAAAGAAGAGTTTGGGCAAAGAGGGGGGAGCGTCTATTGACCCGTTTTCCAATTGTTATCGGTGTTCCGTGTAAGCTCTTCCGTCTGTTGAGAGTATTCCCGTTGCTGTACCGTCAACACTTCCGACGAATCGACGGAAACGAACAACGAGGAAAAGGGTGAACGTTCGTTTCTTCGCTGATTCCACTTAATTGGCCAGTTAGGTCATGGGTGAAAAAATAACCCGGGGTGGTAGAAGAGGAAGGGAAGATTTACGAAGTGTCCAGGGAAGCTTGGAAGAAGCAATTTCGTTGAGAGATGCCTGGACACTCGAATCCCGCCCACTTTTCTAACCCCGTTGACAGGTGGTGCAAATAGACAGGGGAAAAAGTTCGGCGTATCTTGCTTCACTAAATCACACACGAAGAAACTGAAACATTTACCGAAACTCACCTATCAATCGAACTATCAAACATCTAGCGAACTGAAACGTCTAGCTTCACTCTAGCTAAATGTTTTCTTCGGAGAATTCTTTTTACCTATCCTTTTTATTTCTACCAATTCCTTATACGAGATTCCTTTATCGGATCGTTCCCAGTTCGAAGATTTTCACAGTATCGAGCATAATACATCTGGAAATCGTAGCTTCCTTCGATTATAAACTCCGCCGGTCTCGCGTCGGGTGGTTCGTTCATTGCTCCCAGGACTCATCGGGTTGTCTTTTCCAATTCTGTCCTGCGAATCATCCCCTGGCGCTCCGAAAAGGAAGAGATTATGGGGTCGCGAAGAGGGTGAAATCGAAAACAGACCAACAAAGAGAGAAAAAAGACGGCCGTGAGCGACGCAATCTCGCGCACCGTGGAAACGATACGAACGTTAGACTGTTGGAAATCTCCTTCGGGAATCCTCGCCGCGGGACACCTGCGCTCCCAGATCTTCGAAGAAAAATCCACGGGAGAAGTTGTGGATCTGTCTGTGTGGTTGGATGCGCGTGAACAGTGAAAATGGAAAAAGAAAAAGGGAGAAGCAAGGGCAGAGATATTCGAATGTTTCGACGTCGATATAGACGATAGAACTCGACGTTTCAGTGACCGTCTGATCGATTTCTCGATCGTTCTCGTCGATCGTGGGTTATCCGTGACCCGATTTATGACGTGTATCCCTGAAAATGGAATGTGGACATTGTACTCGATCTTCTGGTCATTTTTGCTCGGCCACGATTCCCAACGCATTATTGAGCCGTACGTACATTTGTTACTAGGAGGGGCGAGAGGTCGACAAAATTCGATTCGCGGCTGCACGACACTTGGGAACGATATTGTGGAGAAAATCGAGACGCGAGAGGGGAGCATAGATTGAATCGTGTCTTCGCGAGTGGCTCGCTGTGTCATAAATTCGTCGGAAAATTGAAAAGTTTAGTAACAATAGATACGCGTTGGAAATACTTGGTATCGAATGGGAAACGATAGGTAAGCGAGAATCGAGAGGAATCGGTTCAGGATACGTCTAAATTACGATTGAACGCGGGCTCGAATATTTCAACGTGTATTCAAACTGTAATTTGGATATTTGAGTTGGAACTCTTGTGCCTGATCGTGTTTGGATTTGAATGTAAATTCGATTTTGAATGTTTTAATTGAAATTTTTGTGTTTAATCGTTTGGGCTTCGATTTAGCTTTCAATTGAAATTTCAATTGAAATTGTTGAACGCGTTCCTCCGGATTTTAATCGAATTCAAATGAAGCAAATAAAATATGTGTACTATATGTGTACAATACTACGTTTGCTTCTTTCGCGGATAATTCGAAAATCGACTGATAAGTTCGTTATTACGGCAAAACTGGAAAGTAGATGGAAGGCGTCGAAGAAAATTGCGCTTTACGTTCAAGATCGCCGTCGGTGCTAGTAGATTATGGTAGCTTCATTGATAGCTTCATTACGCTCTATATGATTTTAATAAAGGTGGAAGCAATTTGAAAGTTTAACAGAAGCGCAACTCCAGCTTTAGAAACTTTCGATATTTCAGGGATAACGATCTTGTTGAAACCTGGCGTGCTAGGCCAAAGCCCGACTTAAGGGTTAAAGAGGCGTGAACTTACGACAATTGGATGCCACTGGCAAACATATGGCGTTATTGGAAAAAGTTTCGAATATCAGTTACCCTTTCTACTTTACAAAAAGATACTTGTTCTTTCGCACTTTCTGCTACATATAATTTCAAATAGCTTCAGATCGCTATTTAAAACTGCAGACTAAAGTATGACATTTGCATTAAGGAAACGACATGAAAAAATATGATGTAACGCAAAAATATCAAAACCCGCAAAACCATACACTTCTAAATCCGTAAATTTATAGGAAAAATTACGAATTGATCATTTTGATACCTTCTTTGGCTTTCAACTGTAAAGTTTTCCAATTCTACTCGCCTTAAATCGCCTACTAATTTCATTATTAATTCGAAATTAACGAATTAATTTCCTTCGAAGACGATTTCACCTTCTATAATTACACCGCGCCACCGAAAACTCCACTTTGCTCGAACAGAATGTTTCGTAATCTTTTGAATTCTCCCAATTTTTCTTACAAGGTAGCAAAATTCTGAATTCTCCCTTTTTTACATTCTTAAGCGATACGAAACCTAAAAGCATTCCGAACCTTTGAACAAAGTTAAGAGTAATGCAGCAAAGCAGATTACGCAGCGTAGGAGAAAATGATAAATTAAGTCTTCTCCTGCAAGAATATCGTAATACGAAATAAAAAGAATAAAATATAAAAAGTATGAAAGCTAAAGCCGGCCTCTCGCGTAACGAACAGAAGGGTACAAAAGGAATGCACGATCAGGAAACTTCACTTATTCACCCTGTGAAGAGTCCAGTCCGTTCTAGTTTGGTCTGTCAGTTGCAACGTGCAGCCGCGGTGTCTGCCTCGCGTTAGTTTTCGCTGGCAAATCGGTCGCGCGTCCACGGAGATTGTTCGCGCGATTATTAACGGTGACGGGCGTCGCGGACGATAAGAGGAAAAGGGTGGAGATTGACGGGCGAATCGATCGAACGTACATGTAAAACGGGAATTCGTCGATGCGTGTAAATGTCCAGTGCTCGAGAGAGTCAGTAGAGACAGCACAGAAGGATCGGAGGAAGAGAGCGGAAAGGAAGGAGAAAGTGAGATGAAAAAAGCGTGGAGTCGATCGGGAGAGGGTCGATGGAGCGCGATCGGAAAGGCGGGCAAAAAGGTGGGGCAGTTGGAGAGCGTTGGAGGCAGCCCAACATCCAGACTACGTGAAATAACATTTTCTATATTCGGCAGGAGCTTGCGTGGACAAACTCGTCGCCGTCAACTTTTCCTCGAGCGTTCGCTTGATTTTTAATTTGATACGAACCGGGTTCGATCGAAGCTGGACATCGTTGCAGTTTCGCTCACCAGATTTTTTCCCCCTCGCAACTTTACTTTCAGAAACGAACGAGTCTACGAGGGAATGCGACGCGGTTGAAAATTCTTCGCAGGCCGGTCACGAACCACGAGATCGATACTAAGCCACTTTGATACCGACCACGGAAGAGGTCAAAGTTTTCCGAACGAGGACAAGGGACAAATAGATGCAACGATACGTAGAATTCTCGATAGCCAATGGGGTGTGTATGAAAGTTTCTACGCTCGGTGAAATCCACTTTTTCCTACCCGTTTTCTATTGGAACTCGCAGCACTACGTTGCTCCGCGATAAGCAAATTTAATTTGAACCCCTTAACGATCACGTGTTCGTAATTATCAATCGCGAAAGCTGATTCAGAAAGTTCGCCAGTCGCCGAGAATTCAAAGCTATCTTTGTATCTCCTGTGTGAAGCCGGTGGTTCGCCGAATAAAGACCTTTCGAAGCAAATCTCTCGAAAGAAGTGTTTTCACTGGGAAACTTGCAGCGACTGCTTATTGCTGTCTTCTACGACTTGTCTCCAGATCATAAAACTTGACTCGCCAATGAAAACATCCAGATACTCGGCGGAATTTGTAAAACCGCTAACTGAGAAACTTGAACACACCTCCAGAGGCACCTGAGAGAAGCTAACAGAGTTTGTACGTTGCAGAAGTAACGATCATAACTCGCGGTACGTTTTTCCCGTTAAATTTCTATTCCGAATTGAAAATCTGACGAATCGAAACGAGCATTAAAAGAGCAGGCGACGTGGCGAGAAGAATACGGAATCAGGTCCCGCGGATGAGCTAAATGGAGGGAACAGAAGAAGAAGAAGAAGAAGAAGAAGAAGGGGATGCAGGGTAAAAGGATGAAACAACTAAGGAGCAGAGAAAAGTCGTCGAAGGAGGATAAATTCATTGAAGTGGATAACTGCATTGTGCCAGAAACACTGCAGGAACACATCCGATTATTGGGAAGACGGGATTTCGGCATTTCTTTACCGTTTGGCTGCATTCCAGCGGATGTTGTTTCCTGTCGTCGGAGGCCGCTGGCTCGGAAGAATCGCTTCGGTTATTGAAATAATGCACTTTTATTGCTCATCGGAAGCTGATGGCGCGCAGAGCTACCTTCGATCTCCGCGGCTACGCGATGTACATATTGTACACAGGCCACGATTGGTGTAGAAGAGTGCGCGGGCGAATAAAGCTGCGCTTTCGGAAATACCGCGCGATGTTCGACCAAGAGGAAACCACGTGAGGGCAAATTATGCACGTTCAACTTTATTTCTTGATGCTCGCGACTCAGCGAGCATTGGCTTTGCTTTTTGTCTTCTTATCCGGCAACGAGTTCCCCCGGTTTCTTTGGAAGAATCTCGTGGCCGGAATACGGTTTCCGGCCACGGATAACCTCCCCTCGATTCCACTAGGCAGCAATATTGAGGCGAGCTAGCTGAAAGGAAGTGTACCAACCGAGATTACCGTAAAGATTCGATATAGACGACCGACTTCTGGAGACCTTCCCCTTGCCGATATCGATGATTCGCGAGCGTTTCGCGGCTTCCACCAGGAATTCCATTAGTGTTGCACAACTTTCGAACGACGCTCGAGGATGAAGCTCGGGATGAAGCTCGGGATTCGTGCTTAACTCGCGTCTACTCCGATTCGCTGCATCTGCTCGCCACTTCTGTCTCGCGATTTTTCTTTCAGGATTGTTGAATATTTCATTATTGATACAATTTCGTTCATTGCATCATGCAAGTATTTGTACGGATTTCTGTACTATTTAGTCGTGACAGTTGGCGCAGTTTTAAGTTGTTCCTTAGAGATGAATACAACAGCTATGGAATCCTCTTGTTTGTAATAATTTCTGCGAAGTTCGATTCGCGCTTTTGACGAGAAAACAAGAGACGATTAAACAGTTGTTATTTCAAAGGAAACAGATATAAGCTAAAAACAATAGCACTGTGGAATATATCCGCGTAGAGAAGGGAACTTCAACAAGTTTCAGAAATGTTCAGAATAATTTGGTAATTGAACTTTGGACGGCCTGTTATTTTGCAACAATTAATCACGCGATGTCCAGTAAACCCGTAACAGTGTATAAATTTTAAACATAGCGGAACAAAAATCCAGAAATAATCAAGCGGTATTGAAATATTTCAACAGAATGTCTCAACTAGAAAAGCTTCGTTTTTCGAATTACGATCAACGGGGCGCGTAAAAGTCGAACGTGTTTCGCGTGGGGCGATATAATAGCTGGCTGTTAACGGTAACCTGTGTAACACCATAGATCGGGATGTAATTTGGCTTGGCGGAGGTGGAGATTTCACGGTGTACTGGCCAGTCCTGACGTAATATCTCGCGTCGGTAGATTATACGAACAATGTGGGGTTCGCGTTTGGGAGGACGGCTGGATTAAAGAGAAATTAATGAGAAACCTGGACGCAAAAACGAGTAATAATGGGCATGTGAATTATGCTGCAGCCCAGGGAAATGAGCTCGTAATATTCCGCCTTGGCAAATATTTTAAATCGGTTTTTCTATGGATTGGAATTTCATAATGTGCTAGGCAGACACACGTACACGCGCACACATACAAAATATTTTACATAACATCTTCTATTTATAATTTAAATCTTGTCCCGATAGACCCTTTGAACTTGTTATTTCATGCAAAATTTTCTGCTCATTTTTCTTCCTCTTTTTTTTATTCGTTGCTCAAACTTCGTTACGTTGCGTTAGTTTGATAAAGCGATTTGCAATTTTTCTTACAATGGCATGGTTAGTCGTTCGCTGACAAAGGAACTTAATGCACAGATTAAAGTTCTCATTAACTAATTGCCAAGGGATTAACGAAAGGCTCCATATAAACGAAGCTCGCTTACCGGAGGGCATCTTCAAAGTAACAATTCCGAGTATTATTTCGGTCTAACTAGTTGTCTAAATATTTTCTAGAATCCTATTTCACCTGACATCTTGGATAAATTTTAACAGAGGGAATTTTTCATCTGTGCATCCTCGTCCATACCTACAGTCATTAACGCTTACCGCGAACGAATTCGTAATTAATAGAACAAAGGTCTGGCGCGTAATTGGATCGAAAATGAAGGTAAAATTCGCGAGAATTCTTCGACTTGTTCGCAATTAACATAATGAATCGTTGCGTAAAACGAAGGTACCACCGGAGCTGCCAATGTAGCAGTTGCAGCACGAAATTTCTCGTCAGAAGCGATTTCTATTCGAAACTCGAAATGTGGCCGCGGGAACAAAGAGAAACAGAAACGATCCGCGGTCGCGTATGAATCTTTTTGAACAGCGGCAATTTTTCAGAGATATCGTCAGCGATCGTGTCGCTCTCCCCGCTCCTCTCTCGTGTGCGAATTTTTTTCTATCTCTCCTTTTTTTTCTTTTTTTTTCGTTTCACGTTTCAACTCTACTACCATTTGAACGACGCGAAACGTCACGGACGAATTCTCCGCATCCGTCGGCGCCGAATCGCCGGCTTATTCACGTTGCAACGATGAAAGAGGAAAAGTGCTTCGTACCGGCAATAAATAATAACGAGATCCACCCGGTCGATGTGCCTCGCGAACGATATTACTCCGTTTTCCCCCCTTTTCCTTCTCACCAAGCCCGATTCCTTTCTTGTTTTCTCTGACTCGACACAACCCCGGCCACTTGCTCGCCTCTCCTTCTCTATCGCGAAATGACCGGCTTCGTTCGAGCGAACGTGATAATGACTGGTGAAATCCACGGCGAGAAAACTTGTACGCTTAAGAATTGGTCTTTGGGAAGATGATACGTCTCATTTGTCTTACATCTTTCCCCTTCGTAATTTATGGAGTACGGTAGAAATCTTTTCTCTAACGAGGGTTGAAAATCGGGGGTAGGGATGATGGAAGAATTACAGTCAGGCGAGTTTATTTATTCAGATTATTTTATTATTCTATTCTAGAAACGATACATCTAATTTGTCTTCTGTTTCGCTTTCTTAATTTCTCAACTGTAGGAAAAGTCATTCCTGTAACGAGGGTTGAAAATCGGGGATAGGGATGCTGGAAGAATTACAGTTAGGCGAGTTTATTTATTCAGATTATTTTCTTATTCTATTCTAAGAACGATACATCTAATTTGTCTTCTGTTTCGATTTCTTAATTTCTCAACTGTAGGAAAAGTCATTCCTGTAACGAGGGTTGAAAATCGGGGATAGGGATGCTGGAAGAATTACAGTTAGGNCGAGTTTATTTATTCAGATTATTTTCTTATTCTATTCTAAGAACGATACATCTAATTTGTCTTCTGTTTCGCTTTCTTAATTTCTCAACTGTAGGAAAAGTCATTCCTGTAACGAGGGTTGAAAATCGGGGATAGGGATGCTGGAAGAATTACAGTTAGGCGAGTTTATTTATTCAGATTATTTTCTTATTCTATTCTAGAAACGATACATCTAATTTGTCTTCTGTTTCGATTTCTTAATTTCTGAACTGTAGGAAAAGTCATTCCTATAACGAGGGTTGAAAATCGGGAATGGGAAGCATCTATTGTCGTTACACGATATTTCAACAAGTTCATTTACTATATTTATATTCTAAGAGCGACGCGTTTAATTCTTCTCGTAACTCTCGTTCATAATCTTGTATAGGGTGCAACAGTGGATGTAATAAGGAGACCGAAAGTATCGCCAGATATTTTCAAATCATTTTATTTCTCTATCATAGAGATAACACGTGTACTTTGTCTCTCTTCATAATAAAGAGTTGGGATGCCCGGAGTCATTAAAAGAGCCCTAAATTATTTTATTGCTATGTCGTAAAGATAATTCTCAGTTCATAAATCGTGCCTGTTCATTTCACGATATAGAGCAGCAATAACTCGTACGGGCAATAAATAATCACGGATCTACCGACTGGGTTCTCGAACGACGCGCCATTTTTCCCCCAAATCGTGCTCGTTCAATGCTCCTTCCATCTCTACCTCGAAATGACTACGTACCGTCAGCGGGACGTAATAATGGGCCCGTGAACTTTACGCTGCCGTTGCTCCCAGCCTCGTTTCTCAGACCTTTCTCCTCCGTCTTACCAAAGCCACGGTCGTTCGTCTGCCTCCGTCCATCAAGCTCCATCTGTATTCTCCTCCACTGCCAACCGACAGCCAGCTCGTGTTCCGCCTGTAACGGATAACTCTTTATTACCAATGGGAATTCCAAGTTTCGTGCTGCTGCCCCCTGGAGCCAACGTCTGCCGATATTACGTATGCTAATGCCGAAACCTGGAAATCCACGCCACTTTCTCACTCTCTCTCTCTCTCTCCCTGTCTCTCTCTTCTTCCGTTCTCGTCTCTTTCCCTCTTCAAATTCTCCCGTTTCTTGGTTGATTCCAACTAGCTTGTAGCCCTAGCAGGTGGAAATCCGTGCACTTCATCATCGAGCTGCATCCTCCGCTAAAGTCTTCTCTTTTTCCACTCTCTCTCTCTCTCTCTCTCTCTCTCTCTCTCTCTCTCTCTCTCTCTCTCTCTCTCGTGGAATTTCCATTTCTTCCCTGATGTATTCCTCGTTCGCGTGTCGTTTCGCACCCAATATGGTCAGCTCCGGATCGAAATCAGCGTGAGTGAAAAAAGCGATGGGGAAATTCGAGTCACGGATTAAATTTGCGCCGAGAGATCTAACCAGCGCGGTACGCTTCCGTGTCAACGGCACGCCGCAATCCTCTTCGGTTTCCATCGTCGAAATACGAGGCAGGTTTAAATCCGCATCGACCATGCCCTCCGTCTGCCTTCTCGCCGAACGCCCTGACAATTATGCGATGCTCCACTCAGCCAACTCTGCTACGCGATTCTCTCTGCGTTTTGGAAATATGGAATTGGGTTTATGAGCCGCTGTGTCGCGGACCCACGGCTCGCGGATGCCAGTAAGTGCAACGTGGAATAAATAAATGCATATATTCGCTGTTGTACTTGCAATGTTTGGGGCTAAAATGAGCAACGATGATTCACGCTTTATGCGCGCAAATGTTTCTCGACTTTTTCTCCATTTTAGCGCGCTCTTAAAAACTTGACACGCGCGTCAGAGTGCATACTCTTATCGCGAGTAACATAAAATCTTCGTGCAGCGTGTTGGTTTTTTATTCGCCATTAATTTTCATTCGCTAGCGATTTCTATTCGTTCGATTTCCAATCTCGTATCATTCGTAACTGTCGCTCTGGTCTCTTGTTATAACGCGCAAGTATTTACGATTCTAATTCCCCCGAAGAGAGGAAAAACACAATAAGGTTCTCTATTCCTTCCAAGAATAAAATTCAGTACGTTATTAATTCATTTCGCGTTGCCAAACCTGTTTTCCTACTGGGTATTACATCCTCTGGATAATTTCTACGAATCTTTGTTGATCTGTCAGCTACTTTCAAGAAGCATCATCTTTGATCCTAATAGATTCTTTCCGTTTTCATCCGGGTCACATAAAAAAAGAAAAAAAAAAAAAAAGATACTAGTTTTCAATCACAAAGTAACGTCAGAAGTCAACAAGATCGACAAACATATAGTGGTCAGATTTTTCTCGCGCGATCTTCATTTTTCTATCTAAACAAAATAATATATTATTTTATGTTTTCCAGTAACTTTTACGCTCAGTTCTCGATAGTTTAGCCTCGCGCGAATAAAATTTCGTTATTGAAATGGGAGAGATATCGGACAGCCGGCACGATCGTTGGTAATTAAAAGAGCAAATAACGCGCGCTCTCGTTTTATGAGAGGCGTTTCGGAAAACGACAACCGTTGAATTTCGTTGAACTGATTTTCCTGGTCGCGTGTCACACGTGCGTCGACGATAAATTATAATAACTGGAGAAAATGTAATCCGCTCAACAAGTTCAAAATGTCAAACATGCTGGCAGGTAACAGTTAATAACGTTAATTCGCCAGTCGACCCCCGTAACTTCGGTGCGGCGAATGGCATTTCGCAGTGGTGATTAAGTCCGTAAGTAAAATTCGCGTATCCGCGGCTCTCGCCACCGTTCAAAACTGTTTCGAGGCATTTTCTGCCAGCCAACTGTACGATCAGCTGTCATCCAGTTTGCCAGGAACGAGCGGAATTTCAGCCTGTTCCGTGCAATTGGCGATGCAATGGATTAAATGCATCCAATTGCACTCGGAAATCGTAATGGCTCGTTTCCATCCCTTTTTTAGCCTCTTGCACGGCGTGTTGTGCTTGTTTCATGGTGGTCGATGAATGTCTCGCTGGCAAACTTTCACCGAACATTTCACTCGTTAATGTTTCCTCTTTATCGTCCTTTTTTACCTGTAATATGCATATAAATATTCCGTATGTAGATGATTTTAATTCAAATATAACGTATAATGAACACAAATAAATGTGTATAATCATGCTTCTACAATATCTCGATAAAAGCCAACATCAATCTTATCCAGCGTGTGTGTATATTTCTGCGAATTGTAAAAGAGGCAACAAATTTTAGATGCGTTAAAACGATGAGTTTGATAGATGCAGCGTTAATAAAAGATATCCTTAAATGAAGTAAAAAATTACTATTTTCCTAACGATTCGTATTTCCACGACTATCAAGGGTCTTTATTCCATTTCTAAAAAAAAAAAAAAAAAAAATTCCAACAGTCTGGCGGACTTAACAATTCTAGTGTCATTAAAAGATATCTCGAATGTAATTAAACTTACATTTTTGTGGGAATTAACGTTTCCTCGACTAGAGGAAATCTTTATTTTATTACCGGCGAAGATTCTAGGATTGCAGCAACTTTGGTAATTGTATTAATTACTTAAAGATATCCGTATACAGATTGAAATTTACATTTTTATTTTCCCGGCCAGCAAGAATCTTCGCTTCGTTTCGAAAGAAGATTCTTGGATACATTTTGCTGAAAGTAACGTAGCTGCATTAAGAAGGGACTTTTCCATTAAACTCTTTAGCGAGCCCCGTGCGCTTCCTTAACACTATCCCGATGAAAAAGAGGAACAGATAGGGAAGAAGGAAAACGGGGGAGTGCTTCAATCGAGATTCATTTTCTGCAACAGAATCGTGTCGTTTAATTAATAGTCGATCTTGCAGTGCTTCGTATTCATTTGGTCTCTTCGGTCTCGGCCATTTTCCTCTCTCTTTTCATTTCCCTTTGATATCGTCCGCGTCTTTCCATGCGCCGGTGTCTCCGCGTTTCTTTTTCTTTTCTTCCCTCCACTCTCGTCGAAGATACCTTTGGTCCCCGGTTTTTGTAATCGAATAATAGTTTAGCGGGCCAGCTGATTGGCGTTAATTAAATTTCATCGGATCAATTTCCATTCATTACGCGACCCGCCCCCTCCTTTTCTAACCGAACGTCAAATCTTTCCTCGTGTTACTGCACTAGAGATCCGTCTAATGAAAGCTCATCTTTATTAAACGCCGTTTGAATCCCTTTTTGCCGCACGATTTTAAAATTCATTTTTATTCATATCGTAGCGCGATCCCCGATGAAATCTCATTCCGTTATCAATATTTCCAACCGGATTATTCCCATGGAACACTGTTTTCCGTTAATAAAATACAGTTGCTAAAACTATCACGACTTGCCTGTCTGCCTCGTAAATTTCATTTGCTTCCCGTTACCGAATCAACGAATTATTTTTACATTTTCCCCCCGTTCTATGTTACCCCTGTTGCCTTACGTGAGAGGGTAATGGAGCAGAAGGCACGTTAAGCGTCGAAACGAAAAAGAAGAAAGGCTCGTTGTGCGCGCAGATACGACGTACACGTGTTTCGGGACTTATTGCAAAGCAATTTGCTCGAGCAACATGTTTTATTAACTGTTTTGTTGGTGTTCGTGGCTTGGTATCGTTCGCCTAATGGTATTTGTGTTATAAATAGAAAGAAAGAGCCCCGTGCAGGGCTGCTCGAACGCACAAACGGAGAATTTATACGTAACTGTTTCCTCGGTTAAGATCGCTCTCTCTCGAAGCTTACCAAAGGTGAAACTTCACTGGATTCTTGGATTATTTAATTAAGTGCTCGGTAATGGAAAGGCAGCCGGTCGTGAAGCACAGGATATTACCATCGATGAATTCTCTCTCTCTCTCTCTCTCTCTCTCTCTCTCTCTCTCTCTTTCTCTGGGTTTTTCAGTCCTATTTAGTAGCGAAATTTATGAAGTTGACTCGATTTCGCCCTCGAACTATATTTAATTAATATTTCCTTCCAGTGAAATAACTTGCTCGTGCTCGAAAGCACTTGCAATGAATATAATTTATTTCACACCGCAGCGATAAAACGTCGATGACCATTCCGCGTCGAAAAGTCGGACGAATAGAAACTCTCGTCAAATGCAGCTACCGCGAAGGTGTTACTCCAGTCGATCAGCGTTGCCTGTTGAAATTTTTCCGCGTCCTTCGACACCAGCAAGCGTTTCCTCGGGCCAGGAAATGTTCCAGGACGCGATCGTTACATGCGTGCGTTGCCTGACCAACGACGACGCCTCTCTGAAAACGCTCCCCTTGCCGAGGAATTTCGTGAACGCGGTCTGCCAGAGGGTGAGAACAAGCCACGAAGAGGTGTTTCCGCGGCTGCTCGATTCGCCAGCCGCAAACCAGTAAGACAATAAACGCCGCACCGCTATCCGAAGCGGCGTGGGAACAGGTTATATAAAATCTCATAAATAAAATTCTCATAATCCCCGGAACAACGGAGACTAGACTAGACTTGGAAACCGAGGTAACGCCTTATATTCTTCCTTAATTGTTTCCGGTCGTCGGCGGCGACCGTTTCGCCGACGACGAGGGGAGGGCAGAGGGTTGAACGTGGTCGTTTAAAGCCACCGAGAGAAAACGTGCCATACGTTTTGGGGCGAGCTTGCAGGGACATCGACATAGATCGTGCCCAGACTACGACCATTGGTCCTACAGCGAAGGGTAAAGGGTAGGTAAAAGCTTGCCACACGTGGTGCGGTGCGTAATACCGGAGGGGAACTCACGGTATTTCGATAACGAGCCTTGCATCGTTGCACCATCGCCCTTGCAACGACCGAGTCCACGTTCGTTGGATTTTTCTACGACGATTCTTGAAGCACATTCGCTCGGGGCTTTGCGCGACAATCTGACGCGAATTGTTTCTCATCGTCCTTATTCCTTTTCGAGGATACGTTATCGTTTCGACGCGCAATTGCTGCGTGTATTCTCACCCTCTTTTTTTTGGGGGGGGGGGGGTTGATTCTGCTTGTGCGTTTAAGGTCTTCGATCTTGGGAAAATTCTGGAGTGTAGATAGGAATTCTTGAACGAGCGGTTGTGTATATTTCGTTTTTCATATTTGGTGTTTTGCTTGTCATAATTTGAACGGTTTTGTCTTTCGCTCGGTACTTTGTAATTAGAGGGTCAAGTGGAGTGATCGGTGATTTTACGCAGTATGTAGTTATTTCATAATTCTTCTTGTTTTTAGT
>JACXIV010000020.1:3836672-4148606 GCA_014737475.1 Bombus confusus | reverse complement strand
TTTTATAATTGCGACGTTTTTGCCAGTCTTATGATTTTTCCTGCAGTCTCATTCCCTGGTGACTGCCCCGATTTCTTTTAACGAAGCGCCATTCGTTACCCGGCCCCATTTACCCTCCGTCTCGTCGAACAAGAAACAAAAAAAAAAAGAAGAAAGATGTTTGGTAGGGGAATGGAAAGGAAAAGCTGAGAATAAGTGAGCGAGGGGAAAGGAGTGTCGCTGGCTACTCACTAAACGGCGTCTAAAGCTCTGTCCGCAAGCTAAGTAACGAGCTTTCGACCAAACTTTTTTCCCGAACGGCTGCCAAGTGGTCGAGCAGGTCCCAAGGCGGCAAAAGAGAAGGTTGGGAGCCAGAAACGGGGGAAAGTAGAAAAAAGAAAGAGGTGGAGGAGAAGAGAAAAAAGGAAAAGAAAGATTCCGCCACTCTTTCGCGAACATTCTTGCTCTCGAGCCAGCTTCTCTGCCTTCATAAGTTTTTTTATTCGTGACAAGCTCTCATTAAGCTCATTTTCCGCTTAATATTAAGTGTCCTTTCTTAAGGAAGGTCCAAGGCACGCTCGCTCTTCTTACGGAAACTCTGATTCTTCCTGCTGCTTCCTTGAAATTTGCATAATCGTAAAGTTCGTCGCTCTGGAACAATCGTACGCCTTCGAACGAACCCTTTCGCGAACAAAGCTGCTCCGAAATGCCACGTCTCGGGACAATTGAACGCGATTAATGTTAATCATTCGTCGTGTTTCCTGCAGATTTCTGCCTTACTGCCTTCGATAATATGCCGAGCTCCTTGCGAACCATAATTTCGCCAGTGAATCGCGGCCCTTCTCTCCCGAATTCTGCCTCAGCTGTTTCTACATATAGAAACGAAGCAATCACGCGAGATTCCGAACGTGCGGCTGATCAGCTGGACGCGGTACACCAGCCGGCGGCGTTCTATGCGAAATCGTTGCCAACGGCGTTTGTTTAGTAGTTCAATATTCGAAGGCCAGCCTCGAGCGGCGTGTTGCACATTACCTGCACCATATGCGTTCTATTGCTCGTTACCAAAGTATAATCCACACTTTCACCTGGCTATCGAACGCGTCGATTCTCGCCACACAATCGCAAGTACTTAAAAGTCGTTCAACTATCCGATGGAAAATATTTCCGATACAGATGGATTTATGACGTGTGATTAACTCCGTAAGAATGGTCGATAGATGCGCGTGTACACCTCCGTTTATAAGTATTACGACACTTCTGGAACCTTCAGTAAATTAGGAAAATCATTAGGAAATTATCTAAAGAATCGTTTGAAACGTTAAATTGTAATTGTGATAATAGTTTCACCAATTTGGTACAGCAAGAAGAATTCTCTTTTTGTCTATATATATACAGGGTGGTGGTACAAGCGGAAAGGGGATGATTCTACGCGAAAAAAGAAGTCGGAAATATAGAATACAAATTTTTCGTTCGAGGCTTTGTTTTCGAGAAAATCGACTTTGAATTTTCGCTCGGTACGCGTGCACTTTATCGCGTCTCGTTATAACGGATCTCACTGTAGATCGTTGTCTCGATTGACGTTATGTTGATAAACACTTCCAACGTGACCGAAGTGTTTTCCTACCTATTATCTTACTATCCGACTTTTTTATTCTATTTTTTTTTATTCTATATTTTCGACTTCTTTTTTCGCGTAGAACCACCCCCTTTCCGCTTGTACCACCAGTTACCAACCACCCTGTATATTATATAATATATATTACGTCTTTTGCTTACCATTTTCATCGACTTTGACATTAACATTCCTGTTACGTCGTATTTCTTCATGATCTTCGTATCTGCTAAACTTTGCACCGTCTGAACGCTACCACTTAGACGGCTAAAAAAAGAAAACGAAAGTTGGTCTCTCTGAAAAGTAGCAATTCGTGTGACAAGTGGTGAAACCGTGTCGTAAACCATATAGTTGGGTTCCATGGTACATTGAACGTGGGACCGATTAAATGACAGCTTAAAGAGATCGAGAGAATCATAGAAAACGACGCGGTGAACGTTGATTGCAAAGTAGCCAGCTTCCGACGGGATCTTGGAGAGAAAATGAGCCGGGGGTAGCCCGACGATGGGCAATGGTAAAAAAGAAACGCGAAATGCGGAATGTCTGGATGGTCGTCCAAACGGCGAGAGAATTAGAGGCGACGTCGTGGACGGTGCAACGAGGTAATAGCTTGAATTTTGGTGATATTACGAAGCCAAGTTGACGACTAACGAGACACATTCATCAACCACGAAGATACAAGGAACGAGTTTCGTTTCCCTTCCCTGTCAACCTGCTCCAATTCAACCCGAATAACGCATTTCATCCCCCTCTCGCAACGTGAATACAAACACATACGTGTGTGTAGCCTGAGAGACTCGTCGTCGTGTCCCCGTAGTCATACAATTTAAACGATATATACAAGTGCACAGCTGCGCGGCTAGCTCGTAGGATGGCGCATAGTTTCGCAAATTGTGTCTACGTGTTCATTCTAGCCTTATTGTTGGTTGGCCCATCTTCTCGTCTGGATTTCCTGCGGTTCTTCATATATATTCTTTTCTCTCTCTCTCTCTCTCTCTCTCTCTCTCTCTCTCTCTCTTTTTCCTATTTCGCGGGAAAATTGTGGAAATAATAAATTTCTATCGTTCGCCAGCTGCCGGTTGCTCGTTTCTCGGTCGTCACTGATAAAATTGGCTTAATTCGCTGCTCGCGATATTTTTTCCCCCTTATAAATGGCCTTCTTCATAACGTATACGCTCGACGATATTCGTCAAAGGGATTTGCGCTCGCAGGATATCGATAACTAGTCGTGACTATCCAGCAAACGGAAGTGTTACGATTAAAAGGGATAGAAGAGAGGAATTAACGAGTTGTGTATTTAATCAGCGGAACCAGTCAAAGAGGCAATTATCGCGGTAATATTTGTATCGAGGCTCGTTCTAAACTCATCAAAGCCGTTATAATTAATTTCCCGATCATCGATGACGAAGCGAGGTCGATTACGCGAATCGAATTTACCCGTCGGATGAATTTTTCCTGTTAACGCTCGAGCAACGTCCCCGGATCAAATCGTGGCTCTTCGACGGAACCACACGCGCCTCGTTAAGTACGTTCACGTTTCTGCCGCGGAAAATCAGGTACACGACTATGTCAGCCGGCACAATTACATTATGCAGGTCTCGTCCTTTTTCTTAGTCGTAAAGGAAAAAGAAGGGCGGCAGAGGAAAGACAAAGATAAGAAGAGCAGAGGTCGCACAACCACCTGCTACTGGCCTGTCCCACAACAACCCTCCGTAGTTCTTCAGAACTCGTAGACCGACAACCCTCGTACCCAACAGTCCCAGTGGCGTAACATTGATTTCATACGTCCTACGAATTTCCCTGTTTCCAGATATTATTGTCGGTTTTTGTACGTCGTCGTTTGGTAACCTCGATGCTCCACGAAACTGGCTGGAAAATCTTCCGTTTCGAGAACGATCGGTTGTCAGTTGGCAACTTAGGCGAATAGATTCGGGAACAATTTGCATCGATGGCGCGAGATTCTCAACTTCGTTTATTTACCATCGTAGCTTGCAATCTCGTCGCGTTCCTCTCGTTTCGCGAGTCTTACGGAAAGTTGATACGGCAGTTTCGACGTTCATTTTTCATTTATGACCGGAAAGTTTACCGGTCGGGATGGAAGTTGGCGCGACAGAATCTCAAATTACGTAACGCAGACAACGAAACGGCGGAATTCGGATGATTTCTGGAGCGGCGAGCTGGGAAATCGATGCGACGCGGAAGAAGATTTACGCGGTAGTTTTAGGTTTACGCGAAACGAAGCGCGAAAGTTGCACGGTCGAAACCGCAAATGGCTTCGCTGCTTAATTGTATCGACGAATTAGAAATTCCGGTTAGGACCGTCGATAACGCCTGCCATTCGCCTGATTATTCAGAAAGTTCTCTCCACCGTGAACGAGGGAGAAGCGTAATGGTGTATGTAGATAAGGGGTGTCGCGATCGTTACTACGCCAATTTCGCTGATAATTGTTCCCCTTCGTTTTGCGCCACCGTCTCGCGCCACTGTCTCACGGATTTGACGCTTCCAATGTCTGAAGAAACACGCGCGGATCTGCTGAATTTCTTAGCGAGTCGACCTGCGACTTACGTCCGATGTTTCGCTTTGTCTTGGCTTCCGATGAAATTGCACGGGTGGAGCTCAAAAATGGATAAAGTAATCGGTGTCATAAGATTGTCATTTACTTAACAGTATATTGTGCGACTGAGAAGACTGAGTTGAGTCCAATACTATTTGCCGAACGCTCAACGTATCGACGTGAACATTTTAGCGCAAAAACAGCATCGTATTATATATATATATATATATATAATATATATATAATATATATAATATATATATATAATATATATAATATATATATATATATATATATATATATATAATATAATATATATAATATTTCTGTGATTTTTCGTGTCATCATATTTTACACGATTCATGTCATACGAATGTCATAGAATCCCGTGCTCGACATAATTAGCCTTTCGCCTTCTAATATCAAATTACGTATGTGGAAGGAATTATTAATTGCGTTTAACTTTATGCGCCAATAAATAACAGTCATGTTGCAATCAGCGTAAAATCAACGTGTAATGGTTGCTAATCATCAAAACGTTTAAAGCTCTTCTGCAGAGATCATACGTAGAGCCATCAAGAGTTGTTGCGGACATGTGAATGTATTTATTCGAACTTGATGCGGTAAACAGGATACGTCAATGTTGGTTCGATGCCGTTTATGCGCGCTGTTAAATACTCGAGAGCTTTTATTCGTTGCGATTTTCGCGGTAAAACCAGAGACGAAATTAGAAGACGCGCGGATAGAGCTGAAATTTGTTAAAACACAGCGCATGCCGTTTCCTTCCCGGTGGTTCTATTCTCTCGGCGAAATTCTTTTTTAAATCGACCAACGAAGCGAAAGAAAGAAACCGTGTTACGAACTTGTTCAATTTTCTTGAGATAACATTGACGTTTCTCGTAGCAGAGCGCAGCGAAGAAATTCCTCGAAATTAGCTACGTTCTCCGGAGCGCAATTACGAAAACGCATTTCTCGTTCCTCACCGCGTCTCTTTCACTTTTCGCGCTACTGTGCCCCGTGGCAGTTCACAGATGAGCACGATTTCCACGGAAAACCGTGCGTGAACCTTGTCTAGTTAAAATGCGGTCGCCGAGACGTCCAAGAAGGTCCAAGAAAATGGATATTGGTACGTGGAACGTATGTAACTTTGTGCTCAGGCCCGGCGTAAGCCCTGTATCTTGCCTGCAGTGAGTCTGGATTTAAAGTTAAATCCGCCGGGCTAATGCCTGGCAAGAGTTATACGCCATCCATTTAATAAAACCACCGAAGAATGGAGTGCGCCGCGCGCAATTTCTGTAATTGGCCGAGTTAACGTGCTGCCCGTTAATTAGCCATACGCATACCAAACTTCTTTGCGTTCGTTAATTACCAGTCCGGGCTAAATACCGCGTCCTGCGGCTGATTTATATTTTTATTTTACGTAGAATAAAGTTTTCTCGCGATTTTAATACCTTCGCTGTAGCAGCTATTTCTCGCTGTTGATTGTAGTAATTGTTAAGAATTGGACAGATGAGACGTCGATTGGTCTGAAAGAAGCTTCTATCGCATTTTCGATACGGAGGAAGATTTGTTCGGATACAGGATGCGACGCAATATTTTCAAGCCAGTTGAATCTGTGACACGACACGAGTTAAGCACGGCGTGCGCAGAAGTAAAAATCTGCCTAGCTTTACTTTAATCCCACGGCACACATAGTTGGAAGTTCGAATGAGAGATCTCGCCTCGTATGTGCCATATTTCAGCTACAAATTGCCTACCGTCTTTTTCGTAATCTACAAAATAACACGGTGAAGAAACTTTTAGTAAGCGCGCAGACGCACGAAATTATTTCATTTATAATTTTACAAACGAAGCATAAAACACGCACGATCGTTCCGTGGCGCCTAATAGATAACATTACTCGTAAATAATTCGTCGTTAAGGAAAAGAAAGTCACTTTATCGGTGGAAAGTAATAGGGATACATTTTAAGTGGAATAGCTCCACGCGTGATCAGACACGTGTAAGTAAGGCGCGTAAGTGATCTCAGAGATGCAGTGTTAGAAAGAAGAGACATGTGCTACGCAAGTATAAAGCAACATCAATGAATATTAAAAGCACTGTAGTTCACAAACCAGCACATGATAAAAGCATTATCAAGGAAAAGACACACACTTTTCAAATAGATACGAAGCAAGAACAATACGCGTTATATAGGATAGTAGCTACGCGTACTGTCGGCCGCTACCAAAGCAGCGTAAATTGAACGGCATCCGATAAGCAGACGCGATTCGCCTTTGATCGGACATTGCTAACGAAAGCTTAACAAAGCGTAAATACAAACACAAAGTCAATCGTCAGAGTTTCGCAACGCGGCGTCGTTATTCAAACAAGAGACTATCGATTCTTGTTTTCATCAGCTGGCGACTAATGTCGGAAACGGAAGCTCAGATGAAAATTAAATCGCGTATCCCGCGAAGGATCTGCCTGCTTTCTGGAAGCAGCGATCCATTGGATGCCAATTAGATGCAATATCGGGTCAGCAGGACAATTCTCCATCGAACTGTCGGCTCCTACGTTTTCAATAATCCGCTTAATACCGCGGATGCGCCAATGGGAAGCGCACGAACGTTAAAGCGATCAGAATCGAATTATTCGATTTCCCGGCGCTTCTACGAGTCGGGGATTCAACAACGGGGATTCAGCGTTCGAACCACTTGAATGGAGCAACGCATAACGATCATCGCATGAATTGCAACATTCGGCTCGATGCCGACTCGAGCCATACTGCACCAGATTACGCTGATATTCGTGGCCATACTCTACTGTCATTACAATTTCAAAGCTGCTGAATAGCCCCGCCGATTCAACGGAGAGAGACATAGGTGCTTACTCTCCGTCGAACTTTTTCTCTTTCTCTTTTCGTTTTTTTTTTCCTTCTCCTTTTTTTTCTTTACATTTTTTGCATTTTTTCCCTATTCTTCCCCCGACGCGTCTCGCTTCCGGCCGCAATCAAGCGGCGACTTCAAAGCGATTTTTCGTAGCCGTCGACGGTATTCTTCCGTGAAATATCCGCGATTCGTTTCCGTGGTTCCTGTGAAAGTAACGCTGGCACAGGGATTTCCGTGAATGCGCCAACCCTCTTCTGAAAGGAACTTATTTACATAAAAGAAGGAGAGTGGAAACTATCGGAAATTTATTAGGCAGAGGATTATACATGGAAGCCAACTTCCTAGCGATATAACTCGCCAACCTCGTCTGGCGTGATTTCGTCGGGGTCAATTTCAGTTGTCTTCGAAAGACTACTGGTACGTTGGAGCGACAGAAGCTCGACAGCTCGATTTTCGCAGTCATGTCCCGCCTTTGATCTCAGCACCGATGTTCCAAGACATCGCTGGGCGTTACTTTCCTTAATCGTTGCTCCGTTGGTAACGCGGATACGATGTTTCTCGTCAGCAAACTGGAACGGTGATGCGGAGCTTTCCTTTAATGTCCCCGTGTCTAAACGCTCTAAACAGTAATCGACCGTGATCCAAGCTTCGTGCTACATTTTCTACGTGTGTAAAGCATAAAGCTGTTGACGTAAGCTTACTCGTAGGATGACTACCCCATTATACGTGCAATCTGCTTAGTATCATGGTGCTGCTGGGCGCATCCTCTCTAATGGGAACTCGACTCTCCTCGAATTACGTAACTCTTCTTTGTGCAACTTTGCCCCGCTGCCTGTCGTCGATTTTATGAAAGGCGAACGCCTTCCATCCGAGACATGAGATACCGCCGACGTGTAACGCGGGCTTTCCTATACTGTACGTGCAAAATTACTAAACGAGAGCCTGAAGGAGGCGGAGAACTTTGCATATCAATCTCGCGCATATACGAAGGACTATATTAAGGAGTTAATTGGTTTGCTTAAGGCAAATTTCTCACGTTTATGCACTCGTAGAAAATTTAGGGCTGCGCAAATTGCCACAACCTACGTATTGTAATGCGAGAAACAGAGAAAACATTCGAAATATAGCGCGCGCGTTCTAACATGTGAAACAAATCTCTGTCTGAGCTTGATTTCGTAATTACGACGCGTATAAAATGCCGAAATCAACAAGAACCGACCCGATGGCGATGAAGATCAAAGCGCTTTCATTCGAAACATATCGTGATAGTAAACTTGCGCATTTTTCAACGCGAGAATCTTGTACTTTGGAACGCTTATCCTTTCGTTATCTTTCAATAAATACTATTTAAGTATTAAAGCTGGCTCCTTATTGCCGCAAGCCGTTCAATTACACCTCGATGAATAATTGAAGGCAGGAAAATTGCAGTGGGAAATTTCACGGAGTAGGGAGCGCGTAAACGAGCGTATAATCGGCAAGCATAGTTCCCTAGGGCGCGTTTTCAATGCCGCAGTCTCCCGTCGGAGGAAGATATCCGCATCGCGCATTTCCAATAAATTCATCATCGTGCAAATGGAAGTCATCGAGCGGCGAAATCCAATATGGACTTGCGAACGGAGCCAGCTATATCAATCGAAGATACCGAAGCTATTCCGCCGTAAAGATGAAATGTTCGTGAGAAGAATGCGCCGCTGTAACAAGAAGCTGCCTGATGGCTGGCGTCGGCTGAAGGGAAGAATCGCATAGGCTAAATAGAAAGAGGAAGAGGCGCGAAATGAGATGTTTAAAAGGAATAGAAACGAAGCTACAGAGGTAAAACAATACGCCTAACTACCGTGTGCCTCGACGTCCATTTGCACGTGTATATATTTTAGAAGATTTGTGTCAGCAGTACACGAATGTTAAGTAGAATCTATAGATTAATACGAAACTAATAAAAAAGCAATATTAATAAAATAGTATGATTTTATGGAATCAAGAAATACCAAGTTACGAAGAGGATGGAAAAGTGTTTGTTTAATTCCAAAATCAACTAGAAGACAATGGAAAGCGTGATCTATCCCTGTAATCTTCGTATCTGTTAGTCATTTAAATAGAATTTAATCGCGAAATAACAATGAAATAACGCAGCGACCATTTATCGCTATACAATTTTTTAATTAAATATATCTTGTAAAAAATTGAGCCACTGTCCGAATAGTTTTAAGAAGTAGTGTGCAGTTAGATATATCTTGCGATGTTAGCTTTGCCTAAGACAACTTGACACGTTTGCCGCTTTCCAAGGAGTCGTTCCCGGCGTGTTTCCAAAGCTCACGGACCTATTTCCTTGTCGTAGGCTGCTCTCTTCACTTTGTACCTTTTTCTCAACCCCTCGGCCAATGTATTCCAGGGTCGACGAGAATTCTCTCTTTTGACCTAGTAGCTTGCTTATCGCTTACATGGCTCACGGCCTCGTGTACGTGTATCCTACAGATGCATTGTTGTTGCCTTATGAAGGGTCTGGGCGCATTAGTGGCGCCTGTACTCGTGTAATTGAAGTTGCATCGTCAGTAACAGCTATAGTGTTCTCTGTGTACGTTTACTAACCTTCCTGTTATACCTCCATGTATTAAGAAGCTTTGCCGCGATTATTATGCTGCTACCGTGGCTTTTTAGCGATGGATGCTTCTTCTCACAGATACGAGAGGTTAAAAACTTCTAGAACATTATAATCAATTTAGAAATTATTATTATTTATAACAGCATTATTATTATTTATAACAGTTATATTTCATCCCCATTTCGATACTTTCTTAATGTAAATCAATCGAAACTCTTACGAGTACGAAATATGTTTCACAGGCTACACCTAAAATCTTCAGATAGTCTATAAAGAAATTTCCAAAAAGATCGTAGTCAGGCTGTGAGTAATTCGTAGTTTGCGCATTTATGCGAAATTTGACAGCGCGAAATTTTTGGAACCTTATTGGACAACGATATCGAGTCGCCGAGGCTGACCACGCGAGTTCCTATTCTACTTGCGTGTCTTTACTATGCGCCTCACTGCTTAGAACTCTAAACATAATGCTCATAATGCGGAAAAATACATAGAGTATCCGAAGTAAATTGTATTATTCAGAAAATACAACAAATCTTTGTTTAGGTTTCATATTTTTAATCACAATAGCAAGAATATGATCTTAATAAATATTCGTATTCTAGATTCGGGTTAGGTTGCTCATGATTTTGCTGATTCATTCCATAGCGTTTTCCAACGTCTTTCAAGTTCTTTGTTCGATGTTCAGATTTCCAATCGTTGAGATTCATAGCGCAGAACAAATGGGCTTCGGCAATCCGATATCGTTATCCCACAAGGTGCTAAAATTTTGTTGCCGTTGTTTCTTAGCATCGAGAATGTTTCGACGTTGAAACGGGAATACCGTGGCGGCGAGATGAAATTCGGACGCGTAATCAATTTCGGCATCTTCGACTCCCTTTCCATGCATGCCAGCATTACAAAGCTTTCATAGATATTGTTCCGCCAATACTTCCGTAATTGGAGCTGCTTTGTGTGTATTCAGTCATGTAAATGCGCGCGTTGCCATAATCAAGTCGCATTAAATTACATCCCTCGGTAACGTGAACACAACTTGAAATTGCACACTGCAACTTGGTTACGTCGCAGCTATACCGACAAGGTTTCTTCCACTCGTTTTGCCTATTAGCTCGCTCGAGCTATTCGCGTTTGAAACATCATCGCCTGTCTTATCGTCGAATTATTTATCATGCGCGTTGAAAAATCGATCGACGATAGCTATGAAAGTAGAATGGGAGACGATAAATCAAAAGTTTGGCCTGTTAGTTCAGTCGATCTATTCACGTCCTGTGTCCTATCATCCAATTATTTAAGCGTCGCGCGCGTAGAATCGATCGAAGATAGTTATAAAAGTAGAATGGAAGACGATAAAGCAAACGTCTTTAGTTGTTACTAGAACTATTCGTGTCGCGTGTCTTGCTATGGAACCACTTATCGCGCGTGTGGAAAGTCGATTGGGAAGAGCGACGAAAACAGAATGGAAAACAGCGAGTAAAAGCGAAATCAACGGAGAGGAAATTTCGTCGGCGAAACACTTATTTACAGCGAACAAATGGGCGTAGAGCGGAAGATTGACAGGAGAAACGCGAGAAGGTGGCAAGAGGGAGGAGTCAGGAGCGCTGATCGAATCTGTCAAGCAATGAAAAAATATCGGTGGCTCGGTCAAACGAAAGATGAATGCATTGGGACAATGAGTACGGCCACGTTGTTTTTCTCTCTATCTCTATCTCTCTTTTCTTGCACGCTGACACCTAATTTTCCGCACTTCAACCCTAATCTGACTGATTCTCCCACTGTCCGCCTCGAATATACGGAGAGGACGCGAATCTCAGCGTTTCCTTGGGATTGTCTTGTTCGTGGTAAAGCTCCTGGAACGAAATTTGCCGAGTGTACTTCAATTTCCTGGTTCTTCCACCGTGGATTCTACGGATTACCCGTGATATTTTAAAAGTAACGCGCGTAACCTCTTAAATTATAGCGCTATCAAATCTGAAGCTGCAGATAATAACGAACAGATAGGAAATACGAACGTGAAGTTTATTAAGTTTATTACGACACTCATGAAAACCTATTAGGGAATTATCAAAACCTGTGAAAACGATAGTTTCTTTCGAAACGTTGGTCTACGAAGGATCCATATATTCGGTATTATTATAATAATCTCATCAATTTGATATATCGAGATAAATTCTCTTCTTGTCTACGTATACTCGTCGCGTCTTCCGACTGCCATTCCAATTTTCAATTGGCTCCACGCATGCTACGGATAATCTGATAATACGGATTCGAAGCTTAGATTTCTTGAGGTTTCCTACGTAACTCAGCTTAACTCTTTCCTATAATATTTGTACTGGAAAACTGTTGCGGCCAGCGCACAGTTGCTTCAGCTTATCGTATTATATTAATGTAATTCTTTGGAACGGTTTTAACAGATGCTTGTTCGTTACACACGAAGACGGTGATTGAGGGAAAGGGGAAAAATCATGGCTCGATCAGGGTGGAAATCGCAGCCCGGAACAGCGGCAAATTATTCGATAAACCAGTCACGAATGCGCATTTTTCTTCCAGGGCAACGACAGGGAGTAAGATCGGTGGCAGAACTCAATTCCCATGGTTCGCCGTGAGGCGAGCCCGCGTACTATCTCGAAATTTCCAAGGAGCAATTTGTTAAACTTCATGGTACTTTTCAACCCTCGCGTTTCTCTTTCTTCCTTCTTTTGCTATTTTTTCTGTATTATTTACGACTGGCATAAATCGGCAGGGATTGTCGATCGGTTCGCGAAAACTTTCGCAACGTGTAGGCAACGGTCAGGGAACGTTGGTGGATCGTGCTAACGCCCACACCTCGTGGACATTGGTCTCCGGAGAGGGAAAACCCCCGATATGAATCGCAACAGGACCTCTAATTCTCACCACAGTTTATATGTTATTGCATTTATCACGCGTACGTGCCGTGGATTCGTGCACCGGATGTGAAAAGCACGTGTACACACACACACACACACACGACACACGTACTAAGGAAGACCTTTAGCTGCGCGATAACATACATTATCATGGTCGTTACATGCGATCACATGTATCGTGCCGCCGTGTAAACGAAATATTTCCAACGAGAGTTTTCTGATAGAGCTCCGTGCGTTGTACGATTCGCGAAATTAATTAATCAAAGGCTGCCGTGAAACGTGTTCACGATCCGCAAAATGTTTCGCTATTGTGTGCATGTTCTAGCAGATAGTAGTTTTATTGCGCGAAATGTTATACAAGCGCGTAGCGGGTGATTCCTTGTACATATAAGAACGAATTAAAAATATAGAATGAAATTTTCCGGCTCGAGACTGGCTTTTGGAACAATCGATTTTTAACATTCATTTCGTATGCATGCGTGATCATGTTCTTTAATCGGGATCTTCTATGATCATGGAATTGACAATCGGTAAAGACAAATCGGCTTCAATTAGGTTTGTTTCAGTTCTTGTAAACGCACATGTTTTTTAATTATTAGAAATTAATTATATTTTGAATTATAATTGAAATTAATTCTTAGAAATTAATTTGTCCAAGAAATTAACAATTTGGGTGACGAATAAACTTGCCTCCCTTGTTAACAAATCGATTGATAAAATATTACCGGTAAAATTTGTTCTCCTGCTGTTTTCAATCCAGCAGCTCGTAAGAATCACATGGACCGCATATAATACAATATAAAGCAGTGTGTAGGAATACTAGCATAGCGTGGTATATAAAAACAACGCCCTATATACGACAGAATCTCCTATATTCGTACTTAAAACGCAATCAATCGCTATGCAGACGTATCAGTTGCCCTCCTTTCATTCGTCATTCGAAGCAAACGAGAAGCAGGGCAGTAATAAGTTGGATGTTCATCAAGTTGCAGCAGGGAATCATAAATAATTTATGTTAGAGCGGGCAAGATGAATCACGGGGACAGGTCGCGAGAAAGAGTCGGGAAAAGTTTAACGGTCTACGTGGCCACGGTATAATCATCGGACAGCCTAGCCTCGTAGTCTAAATCAAAAGCGGAAGGACGCCAGGAATTTTCGCAGAATACTTTGGCAAACTTATCTCCGTCTATGTCGCTGGCCGGCGCGCGAACCGAGCTCTAATCAATGCGTAATTACGAGCCCAAGCTCGGCCAAATGAAAATTAAGATTCGAAATGAATGCAAGAAATAAATTGGGTTCCCGGCAGGTTGTCCTCGGCTTCCCATGGCGGTATTATCCCGAAACGACGGTGAAGACATTATTTCAATCATAGCATGGCATCATGGTGGTAGTCTCTCTCTCTCTCTCTCTCTCTCTCTCTCTCTCTGGATTTGCGCGGTCCAAGTAACTTCGTAAAAGTTGTCCTTCCACTTTCTTATTCCCGCGCTTAACCTGCCCGAGCTACCATGAGACGTATCGTGAAACGTGGCCACGATAGAAGACGTTATCGAATATCGTAATAAATTATTGAAATCCGATCGGGAGTCTGGCAAAAGGTGGGTGAAATGGAATATGAATATGTAACAGAGGAGAGTATAGCGAATTTCAAGCATTTTATGTTTGATATCAATTTGCCGCGACCAATATTTTCGATGCAGACAGAGAGGTTGTTTTAATCCTCGCCGAGGACAATCCCTCTTTTATCGGTCGATATAGGCTGGTCCCTTGATTATTTTCTACCGGGTAGCATATTATTTCATCCCGTTTATGCGCCTTTTTAATTACTTTGCAAATGAATGCCAATGGAAATTAGCGCGTGACCATACATCACCGCTGTGGTTCGGTGCCTCGTCTTTCGATGCACGAACTTCATTTTCGTTCAGGCAAGAATTAATTAGGATTCGTGATTGGGATCCAGATGATCGTGTAATTTTATTTCACTCTTGTTCGTCGGCTTTCCTTATCCGAGTGGCAGCAACTGACGTAGGCGAGTTGACCGCTTTAAAATATCCGGACGTTGAGGTGTCTTTAATAGATCGTAATTTTATTGCGATATTATACAAAAGGAACTTCATTGATCTTACCCTTCATTATTATCGTTATCATGATGCAGAATAAATAAGGGAAACGCTATTATGAAAAATTGTATTTAATAGATTCAACGACTCGTTTGAAGTCATAGATCGAGTAACGTTTGGAAGCGATTGGTTCGCTTTACGAATTCTAGCGATTGTAACGTTTCATTAAAATTATTCGTGTTCTCGTGAGATGTTTCTGTCAAATACAAATTATAAACGAAGGCGAGGTAAATTTGAAGTTGAGTATACTAAAGTGTTCAAATACTTATACGTGATGTTTTTCGCTTGTGCGACATTCGTGGATTTTATACGAATCTTGGAGGAAGCTTTGCCATGGAGATGCCTAGAGGATCAAAGTTATGAACGTGTTAATAATTTCCGTAATTCCGGCTGCTCATGCGGCGATATAAAAAAGAGAATTTATATTCTCCAACAAGGTATATGTTTCACGTGTTATATTAAGGCGGTCTTATTCTGTCCTGGTACAGCCAGCGATTCCAATTTTGTGGCTGCTTTTGCCTAACCCCGATATTAAATTTCTCGGACGTTTCTCGTACCGTGTAAACACAGAACATTTAAAGCAAGAACTACCAGCAATTTCTCGCTCAAAACTACCACCACTACTTATTTACCAGAATCACGAACTAATTCTTAATATACTGGAAGTATATTATACATATACGATTATAATTAAATTGATATACTAAATATAAATAGCAGATGATATATTACATATTATATCTGCGAATGTTTATGCAAATTCATGTTCTTCCAAATACAATAAAAAAGATAGAATCCAGACAAAAATTTACCTTGTCCATTTCGTAACGAATATTATACTTTGCATACTTTTTATATCTTTGCATATTACACGCATCCTGCGCGTTTCCGCGTTTTCGGATTTTCCCATGAAACATACGTGTTTTTAATAACCATACGATATAAAAGTAAAGGATCGAAATCGTGTTATTTAACGAGTTTGGCAGTTGCAATATTGAAGCGTTATGTTGCTCGATTCGCTTCAGGAGTATTCGTCGCAATCAACTCGGCACATCTCGATGAAAGCGGAAAGCGAAAAAGGTCTCATTAATTTTCGCCGGCAGTCTGGTCTATAGACCAGCCAGACGGTTCTGTGCAAGATAGCCCGGCATTTGCCAACAGAAGTGGGCCAGAAATTGAAAAATCAGACAATCTGACACAAGTCGCATCGAGGCATCGTCGACGGTATAACTCCCCATAATTATCGCCTCTTTGTATAATTGCAAACGTCTCGTTATCGCAGTGGCTGGACTGCCGAGGCGTCCAGGGGGTGATGGACTTTGAACGTGGCTGTTAAATGGAAATAATTCTCTCGGGACAGCTTTCCGTGACCCGTTTCATTCTTTCTTCGCGTTCAAACGTTTTAACCTGCCCGTGCCTTTTCTTCTATATAATATCCACGCGTTTCCCGTGCTCTTTGTTCAACGTGTCCGACCGCGTTATCTCGCTTAACTTATGTTAATACAACCACCAGAGGCTTGCAGAGGAATAAGGGGCAGGAATTTCGTGTCACACGCGGATTAGAATAGACGTACAGTATGCATGGATGCGCGTGTATACGTATGCATGGCCGAACAAGTATGCATCTAGTCGGCCGCTTAACACCGTACCTCGTCTACACATCGCTCGTGCTGCAACACATCCATCCAGACCTGCAACGTGTCCACGCGTTTCCATCTATGAATACGGTGTTTACTGACGCAATATGCCGAATCCTGTGTTTACGTCGTCGGCGTACATATCGCTGGCCGACGATAGCAATCACCGACTGTGCATCCGTATTTCCAACCAGGACACTGTTCGCGTTTCACGCCCGCAGGAGCTACGGTTTTCACCCCTGTAACGCGTCCTGTTATTCCCTCCAGTTGTGTTCGATACCCTTCGAACCATGTGTTCTCAATATTTACAACGGATCGCGTTCAACCGGCTGTAAGAGTTGCTTCCTTCTTGTTCGATATTTTGTAGATCGTACTATTTTTGTTCGAGGAAGATTTGGAACACACGACGCGGTTGATACCTGAAAACTAACAGCAACTCTTTGATCGAACGATTCAGATAGTAATTATTTCGCTATCGATACAAATTTCTGGCATTTCTAGTAACTAGTATCAGGTGTTCAAGAAATGCGTGTATTTAATATGTGAAACATATCGGATAGGATAGTATAAAGGATCGTGAAAGAGTTGCAGAGTAAGATTCCATCTGGGTAAATTTTCTTTATTTCGAAGATCGCTAAAGTCAGACAAAGACCGCTATTAGACGAGCGGTAGAAACAGTTTGCACTGGCTATAAATAAATTGGTTACAAATGTTACTGCGATAATATTAAAATAACAAAATTCCAATGGAGCGAAAGTTCACCCGCGATAACGTTAAGATGACGTCCTCCGACGATTTCAAGGGTCAAAGTGTCTGAAGTGCAGTCGAGGAGTTCCATTGAGTACCATTTTCCTTAGAAGATGTTCCAGTTCCGTTAATGCCCGGACGCGTACATCTTTCCGAACTGCTGCACTTGCATATATTCATTTTATATTCAGCCATCAAGGTAAAAGCCATCGATTCTCATCTCCTGTGCCTTCGAGAGAACTTAAAGAAACGAACACGTAACTATACCTACGTACGTGTCCAAGCAACGATCGTCGCACAACTTGCAGTCCATCGATCGAAATCACGAACATCGAACTCGAACGGACGAAAAAGGGAAAAGAGGAGGAGCGTGCTGCCTGTGTTTTCCACTCCATTTGGTATTTCTTTCGCCATACGTGCACAGGCGTCTTCTTTATGGCGAGGGCAGTTGTCCTGAGTACCAGGTTCCATTTGCCCTGCCTTTCGAACGGGTAACTTCCTTTCCAACCGATGTAGTCGATCCTAGAACTATGTATCTGTCAATCGAATTCTCTCGCGTATGCTGCTTTACGCGTGCATTGTTCTGTTTGCGCGTGTACCTTTCAGAAACTGTACATTTCTTGATGCCACTTCGTTATACTGGCAATGAATAACAGGAAACTGAANAGAACAAACGATAATAGTAGTAGTAATTAATATTACTTATTTTCTACGTATGCTTTACGAAATTTTGTACATGAAAATTCTCGATAGATCTGTACATTCCTTGATGCTACTTCGTTATACGATGAATAACAGGAAACTCAAAGAACAAACGATAATGGTAGTAGTAATTAATATTACTTATTTTCTACGTATGCTTTACAAAATTTTGTACATGAAAATTCTCGATAGATCGGTAGGATAAAAAAGAAATTCTAATACGACGTATTCTCAGCGTTAGACGACCGATCGAATTTTGTATTACATGTAACGATGCGAAAGAAAAGATCGTAATGTTAAAGCTTCGTAGAACATAGGAGTTGTGGATAACGGATAGTTTTAATTTAATTTAATTAAGCAATCAATTTCAGGCACAGTTTAGTCGTAAATAATTGGCGTGTAGCCGCGAATAAGAAGAGTTTGTTGGAAAATACAGAGAACTTGTACGGTATATATGAACGTAATAAGACACACCTGACAATTCTACATGAAAATTATATCATAGGGATTAGACCCTTGATGCTCTTTAATTGTTATCGCTTAATACTTAGTGGCTACAGGGCGAAACTTTGAAAGTTACGCAACAAAGGACCAGCAACAGGATACCTAAAATAGTTTGTAGGTAATCCGCGCTGGAATTTCATTCCGGCTGATAAGCGGAGGCGCGTGGTATTAATCATTAACGTAACAGTTTCATCAGCTCAAACACCAATGAGGATGACGTTTCATAGGAAGAGGGCACTTAGTGGGATATTCTGACGTATCCCCAATTACTCAGACCTTCCTGTCTGATGGTACGTTGACTGCGCGTTTCAACGATACAGCTTGAACAAATAGAGCCAAGCTAGGGATGGATTGTTCGTGGCGAGTTCCATAATTCCGGGCACGGAGGGAAGCCCACGGAAACGTCGGGAGATATACACGGTGTCGCGCGATTCGTACAATTCCCCGGGCTTACAAATTTCTCGTAAAATTCCCGGAAGTATGTATTTCGCGTTGTGCAACTGCAACCGGGCGTGGAGCAAAACGAAGTAATCGCGAATGCGCCCCAATGCGGCGGACCGCAATCGCGTAGAAATACCATGAAAATAAGAATAATCCAGACTTCCCTTCCATTGCCCGGCTCTCGTTTTACCCTTAAGGTATTGTGGAATGCACAGAAACCCAGAGTTGGCGGGATCGTTTCGTGCTGCTCTATTAATGGAAGAGGATGCAGATAGAGTCGAGTGGAAAAAAAAATCAAAGAGTCTCGCTGAATTCTTTTTATTGAGCATTATGCTCGAACAGCTGCTATTCGAAGCGGAAGAGCTTCGAGTGACGTTCAATTTTTTTCCGCCCGCGTCTTCGCGACTGGTTTCCAAGCTAGTGGTATTAGACCGAGAATAGTCTGACGAGAGTATCGGTGATATAATCGTTGGAAGGGTTAACAGGCTAATCAAGTAGTACGAGTCAACGTATAAATGTATCGAGTCGAAGGCGAATCTGAATTCCAGGCGTCTGACCATGAACGTTTGTTTCCACTGCGTGCTCTGTCGACTAGGTCCGTCGTATTTCATGCAAAATCATACACGTAACGTATTTCTACGTGCTGTGCGACGCTGACAAAGGTCGTGAAACGAACGCGAGGGACATGCCTAAGTGATTAATTTTCATATTGTGTGGATTATGGCGGACGTTTCGTTATCTTCGAAAAATTATACCGACTTATCTTCCGCGTGTTACCAAGTGTAACACGTTATGGATTGTTTGCGGCTGAGAGTATCGTGCTAATGAATGCTATGGCACGCCATATCTCTTTGTCAAGAACACGCCAGGGGCTAGGGGAGCGGTTGCCGGTTGAAAGACACGGTGGCAAATATTTTTCCCTTAAATATGCACAGGGGTTGGTGTATTTCATTGATAAGGCTGGCAGCCCCTACATAAGGAACTTTTATTCCCTCGTTCTCCGTCGTTTCTAACAATGAATCCAATTTATCGACACTAAGAAATTACGGCCGGAAATTTCCCTCGTCTTTATCTTTCTTCTTTCTTCTTCTGCCCCATTTTTTTCATCCCTCGGAAGGGAACTGAAACGAAACGTTGCGCACGACTTCTAATTAGGGGAAGTTGTTCTCGTCGATGCTGCGCAAGTAGCATTAATGTTTGATGACGATTCCGATAATTCGTATGTAATGATGGCCGATGGCATCGTACATTCAGGGCAAATCGAATATTATTTCGAATCAGCTTACATTACTGTGTAAGCATGTGTTCCATCGTGTGCACCATCTAAACCCACTTTGCTTTCGATCACCCATATAAGCGATGCTGCAGTCTATTTGCTCTTCGTTTGTTTACAAACACCGTTTCACATTTACGTAACTCTCGAGCACATCGATCGGAATTCCGCAATCCGTGCGCCGAACCGTACTTGAAAAACATTTATGTCGCAATAAGCAATTCCCTTTAACATCGTAATACGTATTATACTTTTCTTTATTGAAAAGGGGATCCTGATCGAGTTCCATACCAAAGCATATCCTGTCAGATACTTGCGGATAATGCGGAAGGCAATATTCCGTCAAGTGAACGATGAAAATTTGATTATTTATCAAATTTTTCCGCCAACTATTACGCGAATTTATTACTCGAACAATAGCGATTCGATCGCAACGAAATTACGTTCGAGTGTCCATTATGAGACTTGAAAATAGTGCATAAAGCGAAATCTCGAATCTCCGATACCGACCAACTTTCACAATTACTGCTTGTACGATGAAAACGTTTACATTGGATTCGTGTATTATATAATCAATTATAATTAACGAGAAATGATTGTATAGAGGAGCATTGAATTATAACAGACTGATTAACAGCGATGGGATCGAACCGAATTTATACAAGATTGGCGCGCTAAAATTTATCAATTCCGTTGCCATATCCCGCGTATTCTACTTATAACTAGTAAATCGATGTACATTGCGACTCTACATGCGATACTAGAATCGATCTATTGCGCTTTCATTGATATAAAATGGAAAAGAATGGAACAAAAATTTATAGACATTTCTATAGGATTTTAGAGCAATAGCCGGAATAACAATAGCGTTATTGCAAATAAAGTACACGGACATTTATTTATTTATATTATATATATTTTAAAGAATATTATTTTCAAAAAGAATTTCTATTTACGAAATTCTGTTTCCCTTGGAAGAACGTGCTGAGACTTGAACGATATCCAACAAATTTGAAGTGCAACGTATTAATGTATCACCGAGGATGCAAACCGTCGCATTGAATAAAATTCGCGATGTTGAAATTGTGCGCGTAATCCAATCGTTAAGTACAGGCATTACAAGTGCCCCGAGAGAATAAATTTGTCGTCGCTGCAAACAACTACGTATCTTTTATTATCGGTAGATTATTTCTACGGTAGTACTTATTATATAGTAGATTCATATTTGTCATGCGCGAACTCTACAAGAAAGTGAAAGAGGAACAAAAATCGATGCTTTAACATCGCTTTTCGTATTTCTTTTTTCTTGCTTTTTTCCTCGCGAAGCAGCTACATGGGTGTCAAATGATCATCTCGGAAAGGATTACGCTTCCCTATCAGATATTCATGAGATTCGTGCCAGGACAGGTGCGATAAAAAGAGGTAAAAAAATTGATAACAAGATTACCGTCGACTGAACGTCATCAGATATACCATTAATCACGTTGCTTTCGCCGGATCCGAAACTAGGCGCAAGATTGGCGTGAAACGGAAAGCTTTTATCGCGGCCAGTGTCAAAAATCGCTGGCCGTTTTCGAATCAATCATTTAAATGTATTCTTGCCGGAAATCGACTCGGACACGCAACTGAATTTAGCGGCTTGTGATTCGACACGTTTTTTGAGGCCGCTAGTGGGCGCAAATTATTTCGCCGTTTATTCTTCCGTGAAACAGATATTCCGTGTGCCGTGCTAATTTCGTCGATGTGTATCGGCCAACGTGTACACGCGCTCGTAACAGCGTATTACGTATTTTGAACTTCGTGGTTTTCGTTCCGTTGAAAAAAACAGCACTGCAGCGACAGACGATGATAGATCAGCTAATAATCTTTCGAATTCGTTACTAGTCTTCGAGGCAAAAGTTGAATACTTAAGGCGGAGGTACATTGAGGTGTACAGTATCGTAAAAATGTTTCCGATCAGATAGATATTCCACCTGAAAGAATTTTAATTGATGTAACAAAATTAGAAGATTAGAAGAAGGAAAATAGATTTATCGCTTCTTTCCTTCGTATTTATTAGACGCGGTATTTATTAGAATTTTCTCTTTAGTATAGGAAAGTATTAAGTTGAAGCTTGAAGCTATCCAAACGCGAAACAAGCGGTGTTTAGTCGATCGTTTTATAATAGAGAGCCGGGTTTTGTGACGAAGTGGATCATCAATCCACGTGGAATTCGAGTGGATTATTTTTATAAAACGTTAAACGTCGAACTGACGCCGTTCGATAGCATTGAGATTAAAAAAATCAACAGAAACCTTCAACCAACGAAATGTTCGACAAAAATGTGAAAATCTGCGATCCTGTAAATGTCCGTTCTAAGAAAACATTCAAATATCCGCAAGAGACATCGAAATACGGAAGGTATTTAACACACGAACGAATCTTACATGGAAGACCACGTGGTCCACGTAAAGAAAGCAGAAAGCAAAGGCTGGTTTGAAAGGACGACGCGATTTCCCCGCTATTTACGAAAGTGTCTCAATTTCCTGACGAAGTTGCGCGGAAATCGGATCGCGTAGGTCGCCTGGTCCCGATTGTACACGTGCTTAGCACGCCAACCGACCGTTTCTCCCTAGCTCGATCTTTTTAAAACAATCACAACCTGGCACGCGATTCTTCGACCCCTGCAATCTTCCCTCGTCCTCCCTCACGGATCGTTCGACTTTTCGTTGCCTGGCTTCTCTGCCGGCAAGCTAAGCGAACCGCGGTGAGTCGTTTCGAAATTTTCATTTAGCTTTTGCCCCGTGGCTTCGGCTACGCGGCGATGGTCTCCTCTCGTGGTCGTCGGCCGTTATAGTAAATCGTGGTGAATTTATAGGCGCTCGGCGTTACAAGCCGCATAGACGGTCGAAGCGTACACCGACTTTTCGTTATTAGTTGTCTGGATTTGCTTCGCTAACGCGATCTGGCAGTTGGCCAATTTTTTTTACTCTTAATTTCCGCTCCGGCCACGGAATCAACCCGCCCGGATGGATTTCGCTTTGCGCCGATCCAGCGTTTTCTTCCGGTTTTTTTCTTTTTTTTTTTTTTTTTTGCTGCGCCCTGTCCCTCGAAAACGCGATACGACCACGCTGCCTTTCCCCGTTTTTCTAGTTACCCTTTCCCATTGGAATTTAATCGAGAGATGCGCGCCGATTCGCTAGATTCTATCCATTTTTTGTACCAGCTACCCTTAAATGGAATCGGCGAACATTGATAGCGTATATGGGGAATCATACTGAGCGAAGATGGTTAGATACACCTTGGGTCGGTTCGTTTTAGTTCTCGCGATACACGCACAGAAACATTGACACGATCGTCCATAGATCTTCCCCCATAGGACTGCATAAAATCGAAGCTGTGTTTAGATCGAAAAGCTTGATATACGTAGGTAATTGACAGCAAATATCAGGCAAGCTGCTGTTCGCATTAGCGTTGATTTGATCGATATTGAGCGATTGTTGTCGTTCATAGAGACGCACGGTGGTCATTTGTTTCAACAATTTGCGTTAACCAGTACGATTCAGTACGAAAGCAAGTTCACGTAGTTTCAAACGAGTAATTATCATTCAAAGTCGGCTGAATAGAATATGATGAATCCGATTACGCGCAGATCTTTCTTTTACAGGCACGTCTTTTACAACAATGCATCCTTATACAAACATGAAACCTAATCTGTCGGACGTTGTGATCTTTATCTTGATAGAACAAAATGGATCATAGGTAATTCGATAAAATAATATCAAACGACAAATGTCGCGCGTCCATTATTTCCTTATAAAACGAAAGAAACTTTTCGCACGACCTAATATGTCTCATTATAGCACAATAGCTTCCTGAAAATCCTGGCGAGGATCGCAGGTTTCATTCTAGACCACCCTGTAGTTTATCATTCAAAAGGTACGGCCATTGCTGAACCGATATTTATCGGAAATATTCACAGAGAGACGAAAGTATGCGAAAAGTAGACTTCATATGAGTCGCTTTTACTCGCATACTTTCTTCAGCGGAATGCGTCGTTTCTGTGGAGCGCGGTTATGCATCAGACCTGTGGCTGTTTTTCTTCGAGAATGACTGCAGAAAAATGTGAACTCTCTCGTAGCTTCCCTCTTATTATCCCTGAAAGTAATTTCTCGTCACCGTTCGACGTTATCCTCGTTCTCAGACCAGCTCATCGAGAGACGGAACAAGAGACAATTTTTTCCATTCTTCTCGCGATGATTTCGAACTTTCGAAGGCGCGTGCATCGGTTTCAATCTTAAGTAACGAAGGTTATCGGCCGATGGGATCGACGAAAGCTTGCCATTCGCACGAATTCGAGTGGATTTCGTGATTGTTTTGAAAGACAGGTGCCTTGTCGGCTGCCTTGTCGCGTTGTTGCGTTTATTCTTCCATTTGTACTTTATCGTGCGATATATTTGATTCACGAGCGGTAATATGCAGTTCTCGAACGTACGATGGCCATTAATTACGAGGGTGGTAATCGATACGGTTATGCCCGCGGCTTGTATCAGCCGAGAAATAAAATTACGCACATCGTACGTCGCACTGACGGGCAGGTTAGTTGTACGCTAAATATACATAAAGCAGCTGATACTACGATCAAATAACCTGTAATCAATGTGTCGAGTGAGAGGCGTGACATTTTATGGATATACTCTGCTCAATGAGGCGAACCTGCAACGTATGGGAAGTATTCGAACATTTTGCTAAAATATCTTCAGGGTAGACGTTATGTAAAGCCGTAACATACGTCGGATGAGATTATAAAGCGTGATCCTCGTATTCATAGATTGCACTGGATATTGTGTGAATGGGATATGTGGAAGTGTGAATAATACTAAACATTTGTACGACGCACTTGTATCATACGTATGTCGAACAAATATTTACAGTATAAATTTGGTATCATATTGAATTGTAGCTAGATGGAATTGTCTGCTAATATTATTAATTTGAAATTAATACCACGATACATGTAGACGTATATGATACAAATATAGTACTACAGTAGGGTTCAAGATTAAATAACATTTCCTTTATTACGCAACTTTTAACGTAGCAGAATCGAAGCGAAACTGTTAGCCAAATGGCGCGTTCCTAATATCTTTTGGAATATTTTGTAAAACCGTTCTAAATATTCTCTATTTGCGATTTAAACGCAGTGTGTCGATTGGGTTTTTAATGGATGCATTATAATAATAACAATAAGAATTTTTCTTCTTGTCGTGATGCGGTGATAATACGCTATCTTTGCGATAATACAGACGTTGTGACATAATAATGGGTTATCGTTAACCCTTTTACGACACATTAAAGGATCGTTAACAACCCTGGCGCTGAATTTTAAACTCCATTACAGGTTTTCCTACTGAACTTTCCCAAATCACGAGCGACCAGGTTATCGTCAAAAAGATACAACAGATCGTTTCATTTTCACATATGTAAGGAACAATAATATCGTTTGCAAAAATCATCCCCCGTGACAATTGTCTGTGGTGTAACCGTAGCAGAACTACCACAACGAACGCAAACTCGATCGTACTCGTCTTGCGTGTCCACTTGCAATTTTCTTTCCTTCGTGCGTCTTCTTGCTATTCAGTTTGTCGTCGAAAGGCAGAAGAGGATACGCGCAGGGAAAAAAGCAGCTAACACGCGGAGAAAAGGCAATGGCAATCTCGATTCTAAGTAAGGGACAGTCGGTCGGGTACAGACAAATGGTCTCGAAGCGCGAGTACACGCAAGAACAAAAGAGACAATCGGTTATGATTTGCACCCTCGCATCCAACCTCGCCATTTACCACCTATCCCTTTTTCCTCAGACTATGCGCTACTACGTTCTAGGTGACGACGTCGCCGCGAAACACAGGAACATTTCTCCGTCCTTTGTCGTGGTAGCCCTGTTTGCTTTTGTTTCTGCCGTCTTATCTCCGCAGCCAGCATCGCGAAACACGCGTTGTTGGTTTTGTTAAGGTGAACGCGGCTCTGATTTACGGGGACCTGTCTCGCGAGAAATCGAGCCTCCTACCCTTCGTTGCGATCTCTCCAGAGATACGATTTCAAGTAATTGCTCTGGAAGGGTAACGAGATGCCTAGCTTCTTTTTCTTACCTTCCACTTCTTCTCGTTTTCGTTTTTTTTTTTTTTTTTTTCGAGCTATTCCGAAATCTCGGGCTTTCTTACGTAATTCTTCGAAGTAGGTACTTTGTCACGGCGAATCTTCCTTTTCTGCATTATCTTCGGTATTCGGAGAAGCTTATAATTTTGTAAGGGGAGATGATTGTCGTAAGGATCTTTGTTCGAGCATCTTCAGGTAGGTGAAAAATAGAAGGAGCGTGTGAAATGAATTTACACACCAAGGAATATATATATTTTAATAATTCTGGGTATAAATACGTTTAAATAATGGAAGGTTTCATGAACGATTGTTGTAAGGATTTTTATTCGAACATCGCGAACAAGCAGAAAAAGCATGAGCTTGTGAAACGGAGTTTCACGTCAAGCAAAATATATAGTTAGATATATCTAAATAATTCATACATGGAATAGTAGAATTTGAATACAATTAACTTCGTGGCGCGTTGTAAGTCGCAGTATAATTCCGAGTATAAATACGTTTAAATAATGGAAGGTTTCATGAACGATTGTTGTAAGGATTTTTATTCGAACATCGCGAAGAAGCAGAAAAAGCATGAGCTTGTGAAACGGAGTTTCACGTCAAGCAAAATATATAGTTAGATATACCTAAATAATTCTTACATGGAATAGTAGAATTTGAATACAATTAACTTCGTGGCGCATTGTAAATCACAGTTCTCATATAACGATGCTCAACAAAGTATTCAATCATCCGGTAAACGACTAAGTTTCGAGCAACCAGGAAATACCTGCAGGCTAGCGAGGTTGTTTCTATTTTCCCGTGGTTGCTTTTCTCGCTTTATTTTACGTAATTCTCGCCGAGCTTTAAAGGGGCGCGCTGTTACGTAGGCCAACTATTCAGATATTCAACGGCGTGTTTCGTCAGCAGCGCGTAGCTTCAACTATACCGTGAAAGTTAAGAATACACGGTCGCGATTGTTATAAGATTTTATGGTGTGAATATTACAGGCATCCGGTAGAGAGAGTCAGGCCAATGTTCGTTACGAGACTGCGTTAACTTATTATTGTATGGGAAACTCCGTTAAGCCATAACATTCTCCGCGTCCTACCACCGAAACCTGTTAACCCCAGCTGCCATAACACCGGCCGTTATAGCAACGCGCAAATACACCATTATGTTTCACAGTGTTTCGGTTATTTGAAGCTTTCGTTACGCTGCACCGAGTCGAATGAATGTACCACGCATCAGATTTGTGCCCTTGCATTATTTCCGCCCTTAATCGTCGCCTCGTACTTTCCGCTGTAACTTGAATAAGTAATTGAATTTCCCGCGGCTGCACGTTGCATCGCCAGAAACGTCTCATTTGTTGCGTTTCAACCGTTTGAGACGTCGGTTTCAAAGATTTCTGTTATACAAAATTCCACTTTGCGAGACTAATGCAGGCAAATATTAAATTTAACAGACAATTGTCAGGTCGAGTAAGAAGTAAACGATGGATACGATATTTATATGATACTTTTATTATATTTATATATGGAAATTTATGTATATATGGAAATTTAGGGATGCGCAAATGCGCATAATGCGTAGAATCGCGTAAAATGTTCGAGATAAAGAATGGAGTCTTCTCATGGACAAATACTTGTTCGCAGGTAAAATTACCATACTGCTTACTATTCTAGGTTTCCAAAAACTCTGAAAAAGCTCTAAGATACCGATTAACGTTTCTACTACACTCATATAACTATTCGTAGAGTAAAACGTTAGAAATTTCTTTCGATGTGAATGAATATTAGAAAGAAAGAGATTTAAATAGTCAGCGACCCATAAAGAGTTAAAGGAATTCGAACGAACCTGTTATGCAATCTAACGGCTGAATAATTCTCTCTGAAATTATCGCTCGAACAGTGCGAAAAATCTCGAATCCCCAAATTCCAGCACCTCTATGATCGATACCTCTACAGGAGAGTCGTAGGCGACGCACATTCACCGAGCCAATAGCGATCGGTCAAGACTTTCGTTTCCACGGGCAGACTTTCATTCGCAAAAGTGGGAGAAAGACGTACTATCCTCAAGAAGAAATAGAGAAGCGAGAGAGAGAGAGAGAGAGAGAGAGAGAGACAGGAACACAGAGAGGTAGGCGTTCGTGTTCCGTCGAGGCTGGTTTATCCGTCGACGAGGAAAGGCCGCCAGCCGAACCACGAGAATTTAATAGAAGGACTTTTCAGAAAAGACAATTTTCTCTCCGTATCTCGGACGATGTACGAGCCAAGGTTCCTCGAGCAACGGGAGCCGTGGAGTGGAGAAATGTAGTTGGACGTAGAGGATGGCCAGATATAGAAGCAGAAACGCCGTGGAATCTGTAAATTTGAGATGGTGAATGGCGGCCACGACAGAAGGCCATTAAGAGCGGAACGCGTATATATGCTATAATTCCTCCGATATGAAGCTTACGAAGGATTCTGCCGGTGGTTTATGGTGTTTCAATTACACATGCAATCGTAGACCGTGTTAGAGTCAGCTTTCGGGGCCAGGCAACGTTCAGCTTCCAGCGAAACATAAACTTTCGAACAGGTTGGGTAACAGTGTTGAAGGTGAAGCGTCGATGTGGAGGGTCGGTGAATGGTGACTTTGGCTACGAAAGGGATGGATGGACGGAGACCAAAAGGGTGGTAGAGTGGTGACGGAGGGGGCGAGCTGTCGCAAACCGCACGCCTCCGCCACTATTGGTAGCAATTCGACCGGTGTTCCCCGACCGTAGTTCCGCCACTGGATTCGGCGCTATTGCCGGTGGCATTGTAATTGGCTGTCAAATGAGAGCGCGACCTCCCCTAAATCTTCCCAAGTTGCGCCACCATGGAATTAGGATGGCGCTAGTTCGTTCGGCTCGAGAAAACGAGCTGGCGCCTCTTGATACCTTTTCATTTCAAACGCTCCATTTTCAAACTCGACTCTCATATTTCATGGAAATAATGGATAACTCGACTGAACGTTTTGGTTCGTTCAGACGATTCGAGCGTGACGATGTGACAATAGGAAGAGATGAGAGGAAGATATGTGAGCAGGAAACAAGGGTGCATTTTGTTGGAAGTCTTTTAATCGATTACAAAAGGAAAGCCTACGACTTGTAGATTGTTAATCCACCGATGTTGTTAGTCGATTAAATATAACGCAAGAGGATCGTCGGATAATAAATAAGAATTGTTGCGTGTGGTATAGGGATGTTGAGTTTCAGGCAATCTATTTGTACGTTCTTCACTCACGCTTCGCTCGCTACCAATGCTTTGGAAGTACTTCAAGAAATTCGGAATTTTTTTTGCTCGGTGTCTCCTGTTACTCGTCCTTCTTATAAATTCTCATACTTGTGCATTAATTAAGTAAATACTTTGAAAAATTACTCTTTCTGATATGCATTCCACTGGTAGCCAACGTCGAAGAACCGTCATACAATATGCATGGTATGTACTTCATCGAGGAAGAACGTGGAAGATCTTTATTTCCCATGAGGTTCGTACGTAAAACGAAAAATCCCGGCGTCGTACAACGAAGAATCTTGCTGGATTTTTTCAAAAGCACGATCAGCCGCGTAACAGAATATAGGCTCGATGAGATGCTACGCGTAGAATAACGAGTTTCTGGATAGTCGAGGCAAGCATCTGCCTGGCTCGAGAAACTATAGACAAGACACGATCAAACTTTTACCTGGCTGAAAACTTCGGACTTCAATTTTATACTAAGCACCGAGTCTCTCACTTGTGCGAGGAAGGCTTCGTTAAAGCTTCATTCGCGAGGACGATGCGTTTCGAGAATCGATCCACAGGGAGAGAGAGAGAGAGGTGTTCGAAACGGAGTCTAGAAAAGATCTTCGCGCAATGACGAACGCCATGAAAAAGGAACAAAAAAAAAAAAAAAAAAAAAAAAAAAAAAAAAAGAAAAAAAAAATTGGAACGAGAGAAGAGGTTTAACGAAGAGGGGCTTTTGACGCCGCTCAAGCTCGCTTCGACGGTCTTCCATGAAGCGTTTTGGCCCTGCGCCCTTCCGTTTAATCTCAGACAATGGCTGGTCTGCCGAAAAAAGGGGCAACCGTGGCTCGCTTTCGAAAGGACGAACGAACCGCGACGAAAGTATACGAATTCTCGTGCCCGCCCTTCTATTCCCACGTCGGTCTACGCCGAGCAGTCGCGTTGACTACCGATTGAAGGGGATTTTTCCCTTCGAGTTAGACACACAGACACCGGACAGACCCGTGCGTATTCACAGACACAGGGGACGTTTTGTGCTCGTACTGGCACTCGTCTGGGTCTGAGCGACAGTCATTAACGGAGATGATGGTTAGGTGTGCAGTCTGCTGCTCGAAAATGATTTCCATCGGAGATACGCGGTTCGCAATAACGTTCGCGCAATATTACGGGCCGGCCCTCTCTTCTCTTCTTTCATTTTTTATCCTCCTCCCTTCGGTGAATCGCGTTCAGCCTGCGCGTTGCCCACGCTGTGTTTCACTCGGAACGCGTCTGCATCCTGTGTGCGCCGGCTGAAAACGAGTTTGCTAATCGATTCTGTCGCGACTGCACGCCAGACGTTCCTTCCGTCACGAGCCTGAAAGGTCTCCGTGACCAGGAGGAATGGAATATCGCGATTAATCGAAAACTACCCTCGCGTTCCAAGCGTCGCCGTCCGAAGAGACGTCGCGATTTACGTCGATCACGTTCCTTTGAGTGGCGATGAAGAATCATTCTCTTGGGCGTTGACTAAGTGTGCGTCGATTGAAAAAAACTTTTCTTCTCGCTGCTCGCGAGGAACCTGCCGGGAAAGGGTTGAAACCGTGCGTTGGGCGACTCGCATCATTTGCAGCATTCGTGTCAGGGCTCTCGTATCGACGATTTTCCTCTTCGCTGGTAGAGAACGCTAGACGGTTGATGATGGAACCGCACAGATTTGTCGAAGATTGTAAAACAGAAAATAGGTTCGACGGCATGTGATAGGATACGATAGCAGAAGTATTTAGGAAAAATACTGTTAGGTTGTAAACGATGAATAATTGATATATCATCTTCTCTTATTTCTCCAATCGTTTGCTATTTTTCTATTTAATCTCTAGTAACCCCCTTTTTATGGAACTTTGGCATCTATGAACTCGTTTCTCAAATATATCAAATTACTTGGTTTTTTTCAATATTTATTCTGATTATATTACCTGAGTAATTAACGAGAAGAATATTACTGGATGATTGCTAACGAATCTCACGAACTGTTAGTCAAAGTCAACTGGAAGCACAATTGTACAAAATACACGGATATCGAGGATTTCGTCGAATAATTTCCAAGGACAATTGATTAAAGGAAAGGAAAAGAAATTATTCTAAGCGTTATTAAAATGCCTTCCGGTTTGGAAATATTTATCGTCTCATTATAACTCGATTTCGTCGGGATTGTGCTTGTAATTTAGGAGAGGCTATCGTTAGTCTCATTAATCTTTCATCGAAAGCTTATACTCTGGCTGGAGCGCTGAATTTCCGCGTTAATTATTATTACAGTAATTAAAACGCGGCATCTAGCCGTGGAAGAAGAGCGCGCCGGGTCGAGGGACGAAAGTTTTGAAATCGAGAAGCGGATCCGACTCGCTCTAGCGAAGCTCTGGCTGCCTGTAATTACGTAATAAAAGGAAGTGTTTAATAATGTATCGCCTGGGTACGCGAAGGAACGTCCGAGGGAACCGGTTGCCGGGGTCGCCGGTACCAACCTGATAAATTGAAGGTACGAATGCGCTTTAAACTTTTTAATTAAAGTGAATTTAAAGGGCGTTAAAACGTTGAATGCAGACGGTCGGAATCTTTCATTCTTGACATCCTGTTGCCGCGCGTTCTGCGTTGCAACAAAAATTTTAATTTCCTCCAGTGGCCTCGTTTCGAAAACGCCGTGCCCTGGTGCATCGAAGAAATAAATTCGCGGTCGCGTGTTCTCGACCGATGAGACAGGGAAGAACATAGAGCAGGTGACTGTCGGTTCTCCGCAAACGACAGGTTTGGATAATGAACGAAATTAAGGAACTCTTGGGAGAAACCGGTGGATGCTGGGCGCGCACCCTAGTTCACGTCGACACGAGAAATCCTTGCGCGTAACAATCGTACAGAGATGGGGTGTGTTTTGAATGGAAGCGTCGTAATTGCAGACAGACAAAAGAAGAAACCTCAACGCGAGCTACAGCCTGCTATTTCTCTTGGCGGCGTCGTGGAACGTCGCTTACGGTGATGACGTCGACGTCTCGACTGGATACGAAAGGGGCTGGAAGGGTTGAAAACCATGACGCTCCTGTCTCTGGCTAGCACATAATGAGACCCGTTCGCGTGGTAATACTCCTAGTCGATCAAAGAAACTCGTCGTAATCTGGGTAGGTTGAAAAACGACACGTCGAACACAGCAACATCAAAGACGCGAATATATGGAATATATTTGAAGTCAAATAGTCACGTTGTATGTACGTTTAAAGCGATGGTAGAAGTGATGAATGTAATCGTAGAGGATCGAGTTAAATCTCGGACGTTTTTTTTTTTTTTTTTTGAATTTTTCATGAGAGCTCTCTTCGGGATAGCTTTCACGCGTTTACTCTCTGCTGGCTTTTCACTGACTTTTCACCGGATTTACGTACAGGCGCGTGCAACTAGGCTGGTATTTTTAGGGGAACACGAGGCTATAGCCGAGGCTCATTATTTCTGCGATACGGCAGACGCCACTTTTGCGAATTAAAATTTAATTTGGGTTATTGTACCTTTAGTTTTTGACGTCCAATTATTTAATTGTATCTGCGTTGTCTCTTCAAGGCGATAGCGAGAGGGGAAATGACGAGAATGGGGGAAGGAGGTATTAAAACCTAATAATAAATTTAGATAAATTGTAAGTCTTCCTATATCGCGGAGTCTTGAATTTGTAATTTATGTTTTTAAATGAGAAATTTTATTTGCTGGTTGACTGTAGCGCAGATCTCGCGCAAGTAATAATTCAAGTTATTCAGTTGTTAATTAACACTCGGTTACCATAGAATATGATATGACCGAGTTTGAATGAAACGATAAAATGTAGAAATACGTAAAATAAAGAATTGTGCATTAGTTTTCGCCTCGTTTTGAGTGTACAATATTTACCGAAGGTAAACAGTATATATTTCTAGTGGAAGCAGGGAAACAAATAATTCTTTGTGCCGAAGAGTATTAAATTGAACGAGCGAGCAACTATGATGTTAAATAATTACAAGTGGCCATTGCCGCGGAAATTGTACAAGAATATAACTTTGGTCGGTTCGTAGCGCGAATATCAAGAAAAATAAAAAGCAAACGAACCGATAGGAATAATCGACGAAGAAGTAGCTTTCCGAAAGAATTAATTGGCTCTCGACAGCGTTTGGATTGATCTGAGCTAGTTATTACAAACACTAAAGAACTTCGATAATTTCGCTTCGACAATGATCGAGCAAGAGTTAACAGACAGTAGATCGACCCGTTCGTAATCAGACGCAGAGGAAAAGATCTTTTTCTTTTCTAGACACTTCAAGCTACGGTATCATTTTTAGCTCGCAAAGTGTAGAATATTAAGTGTTAATCGTTCGAGTCGATCAACTTCTATTTTGTTCTTATGCAAATGAAACGACGCAGATTTTAACTCCTTCGGGTTGTTCGCCCTTGCAAAATTTCCTTCGTTTTGTCAGTTTCTATTTCCTACTCGACTAAAATCACATAAGGAGGCGAAATGGATAATACAAAGGCGATTCGTAACACGTTGAACTTCAAAATTGCTCTCATAGAGAATCGTGACTCGTTATGTTTTTCTCTCGTGAACTACATACTGTTTAACAACGTTTCTTCAATACTAAATTCTGTCTGATTTTACACGGCTGTAAAACTGGCTATGTCGTATTGACGATAATCTAATATCTCGTCGAGCTCGTCCTCTTTTGCCAATTTGTCGTTCCGTGACTTACGAAGCCATATTCGTAGATTCTGAGAATTCAGAATAAATAGGATGGAGCAGAGAAAGAGAGGGAGAGAGAGAGAGAGAGCTTTCTGGGATTGTGGTGCTGTTCCTGAAGGCCTATTAGCGAATCCTCTGGCCGTCTGACCGGCTGAACAGGCCAAGCACACTCAACTACAAAGCTGCTCTGGCAGAGGTTGGAATAAATGCGTTGTCTCGAAACTAACTGTCCACGTAATTGCACGCGAGTCCCTTATTTATCCCGCGACTTTGCCCGTTGACTCCGGCGCTCTTTGTGCGCGGTTACGTGAAGAGAACGCATTCCCTGGAAAAACGAATCTCTGTTCGAGCGTTTAATCAAGATAAAAGGCAATACCCTTCAAGAAAAGCTGCGCTTTGCAACGCAACGTTGGATTATAAAGCGGTTATGCATTACAGTTCCTTTAAGGAACCCTTGCTTCCTCGCAGCAAGCCAGAGTAACGACTATTATTAAAGATTCGATAAATGCTCGCTCGGTTACTCCTGCTTCTTCTTCTTCTTCTTAATTTCCTCATGATAAAATAGAAACTGTGACCGAGGATTTCGCGACTCGATGAAGTTGTCACGTAAATTTCGTGACTCACACACACACACACACACACACACAAGAGTAAAAGAAAAAAAGACTAGTCCGATCTGCAGCAATCGTTATTCCTCCTATTTATTTATGATTTTAATTTACAACCGGTACGATTAGTTCATTGAAAGATGATACAGCACTAAAGTGTTCCGTAATCGTCCCCGATCGCGGTCTTTTCTGGTAACTGCCTTACCGAAAGACCGACGATACAGATCAATGGGCCGCTTGGTCCATTCAAGTTTCCCGACCTTTCCGGTCTGTCGGCACTTAGACTTTCTCGCAACAATGTATATAATTTGTCGGGTATTTCTAGACAATCTTTCATTATACTTTACTTTGAAATTTATATATAAAGTTGGGACGGATATTATATAATTCAGCCGTTATGAGGATGTCACAAAGTCGTTGGCTTGAGTAGTTCGTACCACGTGTCGGCGTAGAATCGATCGTTGTGAGGTGGTTACGGGTGCAATAATGAATTAGTCGGTTTCAACTGAACAAAGTTTGTTATATCTATAGTCGCTGAAGTCGCTCGGTATAAAACTGTTCGTTAGACTGTTCGGCGTGACGGTCGGAAATATTCCGTTACATATACGATTGCCTCTTGCCGAAGACGTCTCGGTGGACCGCCAGCTAATCGTTGGGTTCGGTCTTTGTCGCGAGTGTTTTGTTTATTCTTCCCGCCGTCTAGCTGTTACCCAAGACGACGGTTTACAATGTATCTATCGCCGCAGTTGTAATTTCTATGCGGAGTCAGGAGTCGGTTTAATAAACGATCCGAGATCGCGTTGTGAACGAGGATAGGACAGAGATGCAGCATTGTACCGTTAAATAAAATTATTCCGAAGATTACGAAGGGAACGTTCGGTCATCGTAGCATTAGGAAGAAAAACTACTTCAAGCTTACTCTGTAAAATTGTAAAAGTAAATTGTATTACGGCTGTGTACATCAATGTGCAAACCTCAATGTAACTGCACGTGCACGTGTTTTGTACGATCCTGTATATCGATCATATGGAAGAGAGGAAGAGAGGGAAATCTAAAGGACGACTGGCTGTAGAAGAAGAAGAAGCGGAAGCTGAGAGCTGGTGATAATCGAAAACTGTGCCGTTATATCAGTCTGTCGTGCTACTCTTCGAGTACGGAATCAGCAATCGTTCCCCACAATCCTCATTGGCGGGCATTGTGCCGGTAACATAATGGCCTTGAGTGGAAAGCTGTGGGAAAGGAAGTAATAAAAAAAGAGAAAACGAGCGGGAGAAGGGAAAAGAAAGAAATAAAGGAAGTAACCGAGCGGCGAGAAAGAAGGAAGAGGGGAACGAGAGCGGCAGAAACGAAGAGGGGAAGGGCGGAGGATGAAATTCGTACACGAGAAACGAACGACGGTAATGACGAGCCGAATATAGACCCCGTAAAACCCGTAAGGCTTTCCTCATTATATTCTCCCCGAGCCGCCCTCCTACATTTCCCTTTCTCTCTTTCTATCTTTCTCTATCTGTCTCTCTTCTTCCCTCGCCTCAAGTTCTACCCCTTCTTTTCACCTTCTCGAGAGTAGAAGCCGGGTACCGACTGTCGTCGCCCTCTCGGAATGCTCTTGGAACAGACGATTTCTTTGAATGCGGGCCAAAGATTGCCCACGGTAATAATTATTGCGGAGGCTTTCTTTTAAAAATCACCGACCTGTGAATAACAAATGAAAAAGACCAGGAACGGGCCGGTGTCTACAAAAACGGGGTCATCGACGAAGCTCGGCCGACCAACCGGGCAGAATGACGAAGAAGAGAGTTGACGCGATGTCTCGGTCTTGGTGAGATCGATTTGCGACCGTGGTAACGCGAAATCTCACAAAGCTTTCTCCTCTCTTTCTCGCTTCATCCGTCCTCGCGCCTCTTTCTGACTCACCAGCCGCTCTGCCTTTGATGTCTCGCCTGAAGTACACGCGTTTAACTCGGCGATATACGAAGCTTTTTGCGCGTTACGTTACGAATCAATTTGCAGATCCGCTGGAAAGAGATAAAGAGGATTCCGGCGGAATATTTCGGCAGATTATGCCGCGATGCTGTAGTATCAACCGATCGGTCCGAAAGAAGTCTTCAGAGTAATAAAATATCGCCAAAGGAGATGATTAGACGAAACAGTGAATCGTTTCATTGAAATGTTAATATTTGTCTGTTAATATTTGTAGTCCACGAGCATTTGCAAGGACTAGTTTTATCATTTGGAAAGAGCAATCGAAGTGGACCGTTTGACACGAGATATAACATCCGTTTTGCGTTCCAAAAAAGAGCCCAATTAATATTCGAGATATTTCGTTCCGTTAAACGACGTGCGCAGCTAGCCGCGATTTTTCGTCTGTGGAAACGTTCACTCGCGTATTTACCGTGAAAATTCGCGGCAAATACGCGGCGGTAATAACTTGCGCGAAATTACAAGTAGAAAAAGAAGCCGATCTGCAAGTGCCATTCGAGCCAGAAAAATATAATCAGCGGTAAGCGAGAGGCAGTCGGTCAAAAACGCGCGGTTTTCCACTGATCGATTTGATCGATAGAATAGTCCGTTTATATCGTTGCGGAAAGATGCATTTTTCTTTCCAGGCAGTTCCGTCCGGACGAGTAGAAAAGAAAAGGAAATTCACAATTTTTCTCCTTGAGCGTATCGTTTCGCGGATAAACAGTTCTCCTTGTTTGAACGCTTTGGCTGTTAAATTAAGCGACATTGGGAATTCCTTCCATCTGAATAAAACGCTGGAATCATTATTTCTGTCTGGATTCATAACGATATTGTCTTTCGAACTACCTTCTGTCTATAGACTTTTAATTTCGTTACGATTTAACGAAGACGAATCGTTTGCTAAATTTGAATCTCGTTATGCAGGGATTTATCGAAGCCAGAAGAATTGTTTCTAACATTTGAATAGAATTATCTCGCACTTTTCTGATTGTCAGCAGAGAGACGATCGTCATTCGTAAAGGAATTTCGTACAGGTCGGATTATTTATTCATGGCAATGTTTATTACATTCTTTAGAGTCAGTTTGAAGTGTCCACGTGTTCCATAAAACCCAAAGAATTGGGAAAGATATCGATTTAAAATTCTACTTCTTCCAAATCTTAGAAAAGAGAGACGTTTGCTGACAGATGTTATCAGAGTGATACTGAAATTAAGAATCTAAAAGTTTATTAAAGAATTTAAGAATTTACAGCGCGTATCAAAAAGTGATTCTACTTTCATCGAACTCGAACTGCTTTGCTTCGACAATTCAAAACTGGGACTGTCCCCTCATTGCGACGTCTCCTTCAACTACGAAATGTTCCAAATATTTTTTCACGTTTCCTTCAAAAAAATCACTCGACACAAAATTAAAAAATTCATTAACACGGAACGCATGCGAAACGTTGTCGCATCGTCGTAATTTCGTCTTGGCGAAAGAAGAGGACGCGAACTCGAGGATCGGGAGGTTGACCGGCGCGAGGCGGTGTACACGCGCGCCGAGGGATGTTTATTTTTAGGGGATGCTAGTACGAACACCAGGCGTACTTTCCTAGGTACTCACTTGGTCGTGGAAGCCGTTTGTCGAGTATCATATCATACAACACTCGACCTCTCTAGCCTGGCTACACTAACCTATCTCCAGCTAACTCAACATCGTCGAAGCCAGGCCAGCCCCTCTGAGCTACCCCCACGGACAACGTGGATACTTTGTTTGCCTAGTGCTCGACCATTACTAACCCCGCTACACCCCAGAACCTGTGTTACCGTACAATACTGCACGGATGAGCTACAACGTTGTACCAAGCTATAACCGGCGGACAATTCGAGACATGGCAGCGTGTTCACGTTGCACACCGATGAAACACACGAATCTGGGATACATGTCCGTATTTATTTATTGTATCCTGCAATACTTTTACAGTTCTAGCTTGCCGTAATTCGAAATCAGGACGGCCGGGCTTGTTTACTGCAAATATTGGCTGCTTTCGTTTCCAGGTCGAGATACTACGATGCTTTTACGTAATTGATAGCGTCGTACTCCTGATGAAACATCTGTCGTGATTATTGTGTACGAACCTGTCTTCGTAAATAGAATACGATCCGGACGATGAGGCCTTTTTATCGGCTTTCTATTGATGGTTAAATGCGATCTTTAGTGTTAGTAGATAGTTTGCGTCTATGCGTTATGCTCTGTATAAAACATTTGGGAATTTCGTTAGCATCGTAGCGAGACACGAGCTTCGTGATTATATACCGGTAAAATATGAAAGCAAGCTGGAGGAGTTATTTTTGAATCACGAGAATGCTCGAGTCGAGCTAAGTAATTTGCCCAGGCTAAGCAATTAAGTTAAGTAAATATTTAATCGCCAAATTCGACTATGAACAAGTTTCAAGCGATCCACATTTGTGCGCCGTTTAATTATTTTCTACGTGCAAAGTCCAAGGTTGGATGTTGAGACGTTGAAATCTTGCAAAATTCTTGCGTATCTTTGGCTCTATTTTTTTTTTTTTTTTTTTAATTCAAAGAACGTATCTTTCGTTTATCAATTGTGTCTGTAAGAGAGATACGTATGACTATTTTCCCACTGGTTAACCGTCGCAAACATTTCAACATTCAAACCGCATTATCCCTCCTTTATGAATATTTCCCCGTTTTCCAAACGCCGAGTGGACGTGCCCAGCGTTCTCATCTCGTACCATAAAAGCAACTGACTTGCCTGATAACAACTGCTTACCAGCCATCGAATGTCTTGTATATATTTGCGATACGCTTTTCGAAAGTTTTTGTCCAATCTCGACAAACTTCCGGACTTGAATGTTTCTGAAGAAACCTGACCCAGATCGTCTAGGAAGGAAGGAAAGAAAAAGAGAGAGAGAGAGAGAGAGAGAGAGAACGCGACGATCCTGGCATGTAACGAACGAGTTCCTTTTCGTTGATCTTACAAAATTGAGTTCAGTCTACTCGTTCCTCCGCTTGTACACAGAATATCACGATGGATTTTCCTCTTTCTTCCAGTCGCGCTAGGGATTAATATCTGTACACACAGTCCAGGTGAAAATCTCATGGGTGGAAAGGAAAGGTACAAGCAGAGGAAGCTTAGTGTATTTAAGGTAACATTTCCTGCTGGCGTGTTTGAGACCCTTCTATTTGCTCCTTTTCTTCCTCCATCCTTCTCTTCCTTGCTACACGACACCATCGACCTAAGGCCTGAGGGCTCGACCCTCCCTCTTGACTTTACGACCTGTGCCAGATTAGGATTTATTTTAATCCTAAAGGACTGGTTTGCCTTCGTGGTTTCACCCTTCTATCCCCGTGTATACACACAGCCACGTTTCCCTCTCAGGACTCCCTCGATCGAGTGTTCCTCTACACGCACGAAGCGATCCTTTTCTCTTCAACAACTTCGGAACGCGATTTTCTATATCAATTTATAACCGAGCGCAACTTTCACGCCCGTTTGGAACTTTCTTCGCGACGCTCTACGGGTAACCGAAGGGTTCGCCTGCAAACTAGCACGCGTATTTTTTCTTACGAAAATGAGATTACTATTTGTTTGCAGGATCTTTTCTAAATTGCAAATGCAATCTTGTGCTTGCATATAATCCATGCGCGAAGCGTACGAAGCCAGTAGACTGTAGTTGCAAGTATAACACACGGTGTATTTTTATATTTAACGGAGAAGGCTTTTTATCGAATTTTCTAACTTCACTCGCGCCTATGTTTAGACCGACTAAAGAGATCTCTAACTCTTTGCACGGCCGGTATTTCAATTTGCCTATTCCCTTTGTATGCCAAAGGGTACCTGTATCTCTACTGTTGGTATTAATAGCCAGCTATTGTTGATATTAATCAATAAATAAATAAATACAGGCTACTTGCCTTACGGTAATCAGTTGGCAGGAATTTGAAAATATTACAATAACTTTTACAATAAAATAAAATTAAAAGAATACTTCCACAATTACTTGTATCGCTTCTACTTCAAATCCGTCGATTTCTGAAACGAATATTCGTGTTTGCGATTAGTTGTTCTATTTTACGAGAAATAGCGTGTACCTGAATAGCGTGTGTCGCACGAACAGAGTATCAGAGGTATTTATATCCGGTTCGTCTAATTTATGCACGCGCGCCAGGTACCACGAGTTGTGCGTTTCTTCCTTTTCCCTGATTCCTTTCATCGAGGCAAATGAAACGGTCTCGCATCGGTTCCATCTATCCCCGACATTGTTCGAAATTCACCGATCACGAGACCGTGTGCCGTTGCTCCTTTGAACGTGGTGCATCTCGCCGAAGGTTTTATAGGAAATCGATATCGGGACGCGTGGAATGTTCCTTTCAAAGCTATGATCGACGGCGGGGGAGGCACGCGTGGACAGGCTGACGAAAAGCAGAGAGGTCGACAACAAACGACGACGACCGAAAACAGAAGAGACGGAGAAGGGAAAGGGGGCGGGGGGGGGGGGGGGGGAAACACAAGGAGAGAGGAAAAACGGGAAAATAAACTGGCGTAAAGTCGTGCGATCAATCACGTGCCGCGCTAGACCGCGCGTAATCTTCGTTAGAATAAATAAATCCAGTCACGTAGAATACACGCGTGTTGCGCGTCGTTGCGAACGAGTGCAAAGTGAACGACGATGACTACAGAGGGTGGAAAAAGAGCAGTGTGTCACGCTTATTAGAGACAGGCAAGAGAGAACGTTCACGGCAATTCCATTTAGTCGATTCGATTTCCAGCTTGGTTACGTTCCGCTGTTCGTTGCTAAATTCACGATTAATGAAATAACCCGGGTATCTTTGAACCGGCGCTCGCTGGCCGTCTGTATTCGTCCGCCTCGTAGTTTATTTTACACCAACTATGCGACCATTAATTACATCGAACGAACGCGTGTAAACGTCCGTCCCACTTATGCGAATAGTTTCATTTTACGGCAGCCAGCCTGCGGTGGCCTGTTTGCCGCGTAAAATATCCGTAACGAGACTCTGATCTTCATCCGCCTCGCTAACCAACGGCGTGTAATTTATTTCGTCGATCGTTTACTTTGCCTGATCGTTATAAACAGGCCGCGCTCGTTCGCGTAAATACATATCTGTTTGAACGAAATTGGAGAAACGCGAGCTCAGGGGAGATTCGTTGTAGCAGTATTCGGATATTTTGTATATTTCGTAAAATGCTGTTCGTACAGCGTTCTTCGTATTCTTTGCTCTCTTTCTCAAAGCTTCTTTCTTGAACTTTCTTCTTCGTTGTCATAGTTCGGTCACGTTCTACCGCTGAACTTCGAGTGGCACATGTATACACGCGCGAATTCTCCGAGACTGCGACTTGCAAGTTCGCTTTACCGACGACATTTACGCAAGATTGTGCTAATTGATAGACGTACGGCGAGTTGATTGGACCGACACGTATTAATTGATGTATAACGGTCGATACGATAAGGGCCATTCGCTCGTATTCGCTGTCAGTAAATAGCAGTGTGACGTGTGTAACTACGTACACGTAGCGTGACAACGGTTAAAGGGGGTTAACAATGTTTAGAGTACGTTAGAAGACAGCTGTTTGGGAGAATGGGGCGGCGGTGAAATTGATATTTCCCATACGCTAAATATTCACGAACACGATCACGCATTTCCATAACCGGCGACTGTACACGCGTCGAACATAACTTTTCCATTTTCGATTTGCCCGGCCTTTCGTTCGCTTCGACACGCGGATGATCGATCGATTACCGATGGAAAATGAAAGTGATGCGACGAAAACGAAAGAAAAAGAATCGACGCAGCCGGAAGACGAGTTACACGTATCAGAAAGACGATAGCAACAGGCTGCGAGTTGTACGAAAACGCACGCCTCGCACTACGAGTACTCTTCGTATTCTTTATATTCAAAACAGCATCGACAAAGAAACAAAAAGTTCCTATGAATCTTGAAGCGAAGTCTTTTCTCCTCTGGTATATTCATAGTCGCGATTTCCTTCTGATTCGCGCTTGTATCCAGCACACGTGTGTATCCGAGAACGGAGAATACGCCTTACCTATACGCTATATCCACTGCCACAGTGACTAGACCCAGATAGATCCGCAACCTCAACATTCATGCAGCCCGCAAAGCCCGCGTCGAGTTGGCGCTTTAGCGTTGCTTAACATTAACATCAACACGAGTGCATGAAAGTGGCTGGTGTTCCCGAAGGAATGGAATAACGTGGAGGTGCAAACGCATCGCGAGATTTGTCGAACGAAAAGGAAATTTCGAAGCAGCCGTGGCTGCGTTCGAGGGCGGCGCGCTCGACCAATGTCGAATTTCTGTTGCGATGCACGCGGCGACTTTATAAATTTTTATTGTGAATAAATCTGAATTCGAAAGCGATAGACGCCGAGGAAGTCGTAGTAGACACTCGGCGATGATCGTGGAGGGAGGGCCGGGCTTGAAGGCGAGGAATGGCGACACGAAGAAACGCGAGGGAGCAAGAGGAAGCGTAGGAATATGGGAAAAGCGGAAAGCGGAAAAGGGCCGTGCTCGTCAGACGACGCTACGAATGCAAATTTAACTTTTCCTTTCGCGCGAAAGTCGACGAGAGAAGGTTGGATTGCAGACGTTGCTGGATAAGGCCGTGGAAAAACTACAGCGAGGCTGAGTCGACGCCACGAAGCCAGCCCTTCGATCCGACAAGCGGAGCTTACGTAAGCGACAGCCGTGTGCTGTCTTTCAAATTATTTCGATGTCCCAGCGAAGACCGGCGAAGTTTCAGCGCGACCTTTCGCTCGGCAAAATTTACGACTACGACGAACAGCTTTTCTTGCGACCGATCCGTGGATACGTTTCCCTCTTGAAGGAATCGCTTCCATCCGTCTTTTGTCCCTCGCCGCAGAGAAAACACGATGGACCGATTCGGGACGAGCGGTTGCTTTTTTTTTAAATCGTGCAAGAGAATGCACTAAGATGTTTTTCGGAAACTATAGAAAAAAAAGTAATTCGATTAGTTCAGTAGAATTCACAGTCGTTCGGAAGAGATAATCGTCTACGCTGTATAATTTATTAATTAATAACGTTAGCGACTTGGAAAGATACTGGTTGCGAATGATAAAGGAGTTTTTTTTTTTATAATCTTACAATATGATGGAATAAGATGATTACGGGACTTGTAATTTATGAAACTTTATTTACTTCGTAAAAAATTGTTTCTGTTATACAAGATATTGGCACTGGTAATTTGTGACTCGTCGAACTTTACTTAGGTTAGTCCAATTACGCAGCAGCGATCTATATTATCTATATTTTCCCCTCTTTGGTCGCAGTATTTGAAAAACTAGAAAACGCAGACGGTGGAAGGCAATTAATTAAAAACGAAGCACAAATGCTAATTCCCGAAGTAAAGCCAGGCCGACTTTATCGATAACTTCGAACAAATAACACTATTACTGTAATTAAAATCGCGATGCGAAACACGATGTTTCAAAGCGAACTTTAGAATCTGATCTCGCAGAACTCTTAATTGCTGCACCTTATCGCTGCCTGTTATAGGATGCCGATAAAACTATATTCGGTCGTGAAGTTCTTAATTGGGTACGTATGTACACACACACGCACAGACACACACACAGAGGAGAAACCATAGCAACTCGAATTACAGCGCAGCATGGAAAAACAGCATAGCGAGAGAAGATTAGATTAGCGTTTCGAAAACGTAAGAGACGAGCTGAAGAAGAAGCGAGCTGAAAGTACTACGCGCATAGGAAAGAGCTTGAACGTTCGCGCGAGAAAAATGTTCCGGAAGAAAGTAATTGCAAGAGACGCCAGTCCGCTCCCAGAAATAGGAATAAATTTCTACCGTACGCGAATACTATTTTCACACGGGCAAAACATTGGTTATACAGGGGTCTTAGGCGAATTGCACTTGCTCGCCGTTCCAGGCTGCGCAAGACGAAATAGGACGATTTCTCATTCAGAATGAAGAGTAACGTTCCCTTCTTGACCTCGTTGTTTCACGCTTGCCGAATATCGACTCTACCCTGGCATAATCGCTGTCTGTCGAAGCTTTCCTCGAAGCTTGTGCAACCTATAGGTCCGGCAAATCGAGAACCACCAGTGGATAGAACGACAAACGACGGATAAATTATTCGAAATAGCTGTTGAATGCATCTCCGATTCAGGCGCGATCTGTCTGCCAGATTACAAGCAAATTACATCGAATTTGACGTCCGGCTAATGCGGCACAGATCAACGTGTCCTATCTAATTTACGTAACACCGTCCATCACGTTACTTATTAACGTTTATGCGAACAACGGCCATTGAATTATCGAACAACGTTGCCTGTCGCGTGGATAGTGGAATTTCGGCTATTGGGCCGGAATGTGTCGAGTTCATTCGTTAGCCAGTTCTTTTATTTTTCGAAAAGCAACGAAACGTATCCAACTGGCAAAATATCGAGACGAAAGGCAGCACCGGGCAGGTCGTAACAGGCTCTCTGTCCCTGTCTTTGTCTCTGTCTCTGTTGCTCTCGTTGGTAGCTGCACTCTACGCGTTCGCTTCGATCGCATCAGTCAATTTACGCTCAGGACTGTCGATTAAACCGAGCGCGATACTTTTAATGGCGACGGCTTGTTTCCTGTCTGGAACAACCATTAATTTTAGGCCGGTACCCAAGCGATATCGATAGCAGAACAGATGTCCGTACTGTTGATAAAAGCGCGTCCATAAAAGTGAGCTTTACAGGATAATAACACGTGTACACGTGACGTATGTGTATTCTCCGGCTGGCCGTGGCGCAACAAATGAGTATGAACGTTTTCCAATCAAACCGGCATCAAAACCGGACCGCGGCAGAGAAAACGGCACAGAGAAAGAGAGGGACGAAAAGAAGGGAACGGTGGAAAATCCAACCTAGAGAGCCGGGGGGAAAAAAAACGGGCACAGAGACTCGAATACTTGATAGCCTTCGAACGATTTCCATTCGCGTGTGAGTTTCGCCGTTTCCCGTTAGCTTTTTAGAAACGTTACCGATGTTATGTATTTGACGAAACTTAGTTCCTGTCGATGGGAAATCACCGAGGGAAAGTCGCTGAATGCAGAAAAAGCATTTGCGATCAAAACGAACGAAGAACAGCGCGGTTTGACTCTCTGTTCGCATTTATTTGTACAGAAATTATCCTTAACTTGAGAGTCGGTAGTTTGCCCGTGGACCTGCCGCAAAATCCATTCCCTCGAATTTACTTTCAACCATCGAATTAACCGCTCGAAATCCATTAGTCGGCTAATCTCGTTTCTTGCCCGGAATGCTTCGGTCCTGTTGAATTTCCGACGTTGCATCGTCCGCAGAAAGCGAATACACGATACACCGAAGTACACGCCTGTGTGTGAGAAAGGGACAGGCGGAGAAACAGAGACAGAGAGAGAGAGAGAGAGAGAGAGGGAGAGAGAGCCATTCGTAAATCGGCCATATCCACGGAATTTTGGCGAAAATACGCGACCGGTGACAGGATGAAAAGCACACGGAGGTATGCCCGTTCCACCGATATATTGCTCCGTGGCGACATAGTAATAGCAAACGCCGCTGCGGAGACGGCAAAGTAAACAGGTGATCGATATTGTTTGATTTATGTGCGACGGCAGGGTGTGCGAACGTAGCGGGATCACGAAGTGTTTTCGGTGCCTGCATTTACAAGCAATGGTCGAGGTTACGCGTCCACCTAGCCACGTCTATTCACGCGCGCCAACCCCTCTGTCACCGAGCAGAATGTCTACGTACACACGTCTCGCCGTACAGATACATAGACACGCGTGCGAGAGACCTGCTTCGAATTTCTAATTTTCGATATTGACAAGCGGACAACGCCAGCCCCTTTCACCTCGCGCTCGTCCTTTGCCAATCTACCCCTTTGGCCTGCACCCTCTTTTTCAGCCGAGGCGACTGTGATTCATGCCAGCTCGCACGTACCGTTTATTGGCCACTGGCTGGTGCACGCAATAGCCGAGCAGGATTTATGAAGCTCACCTTGGTGCGAGGTGGGCCGCGCGAGGCGAATTTTAAGGGAAACGAGCAGCGAACTTTCCGCGCAAGTTGTGATAAAGAACCTGCCCTTAGTGGCGAGGTTTTCTTGCAATCTATCGGCGAACTTTGAAGATCCCTTAACGAACGCATTGTACACGATCGGCGGGACCATTAGGAATAGCAATTTGAAGGGCCAGGTAATTCACACCTTCGGTGAAGATATCGTCAAGCAACTACGAAAATTTCGATTGCAGGAGATTCACTCTGCGAAAAGATTGTAAAGAATCGGAAAATAGTTATATAATAAAATAGACAAAATAGAGAAATATATATGTAATAAAGTAGAATTATGTTTATGAGCACTCGAGAAGATTCGCCGCTGTATAAAATGAATCGTAAAGAGAAGCCAAGCAACGGAGTAACGTTACTCGGGAAAATTTTTCAATTCGAGAAAGTTCAACCTTTGGAGAATTACAACGAATTATAAATGAAGACGAAGGAAGAGGGTAAAGACGTCTACGAAAATTCAAATTTAAAGAACCCCGTGCAAACGGAAAGCAAATAAACGCAAAGTGACAGGCCAGCGTCGCGCGTATAAATTTCAATTCGTCGAGAGAACGCGTTCGACTAAATTCATAGCCGCTATGCCCATTGAAAAAGCCCGAATTCCGTTTCTATATCGAAAGCACGAGACGTGCGAGGTGCTGCCATGTATAATTTAAAAGTTGGGATTATTGCATGGCGACGATCGCGGGCGTGGTGCAACGAACGTCGAATACAGAAGATCGCTAATATTTGGCCGACTCTGAGAATAGTCGAATGATGAAGGTGCAAGTTGGAGGGATGATGCAGTGCAACGAGGGTTGTAAAGGCGCGAGAGAATGCACCGGGCTGCAGGCTAGAACGAGATCTCTGCAGGATATATGGGCACGGAGGAAAAAGACGTCGTTACCAGGAGCTCATTAACGGGGAACTATCCCCAAGACAGCACCTAGTCGTAGCTTCTAGTGGAGCTGCTGGTGGAAGCTTTTGGAGGGTGTAGCCGGCGCGTTAGGCTGCGAGGAAACTGCGCAGCTCCGATACTAATTAGTGCATCGGTTCGATCGTTCACTGGTAAAAGCTTCTCTCGCGTTTACCTTCTCTTGTTTTTTCCGCCTGACTTCTTTTCGTTACATCCTGTTCTCATTTTTCTCCGAGCTTCTCATTGGAACCTCGTCCCCGACGTAGGCGAAGTAAAATCGTGGCACGACGAATTTACACGGCAACCAGGGCAGAAGTTTGTTCGAAAGAGCTTCGAGTCTTCCGTTTCTTCCTCATTTTATTCTTGCTTCTGTCCTCTTTGTTTCTTCCCGAGTTCTTTATTTCTGTCTCCTTTTCTAACGTTTTCGTTCAGACTTCTGCACGAGGGTAGGCGAAATTTGGACTCGTGCCATGTCTAACTACCCCCGCCCTTTCTCGTGAACGTTTCAGGTTGGCGTTCCTGAAGTTCGCCCAATTACCAGGCATTAGTCTCGTTTCATCTCGTCGGGGGTGCGAACAGCGCAATTTCCTCGACGCTTCTGCATTCGCTATTATTTCATTAGGAACAGCCGATACTTCAAGATGTGAATTACATCTGTTTTTATCGGAGGAAATTCCGGTAACCTGATTGGGCAGTCAGAAATCTGATTTACTTGATGCAGCGAGGAAATCTGTGCTTTTCAACGATTTGAACATTGGAACGCGTTCGTTTATTTCAACGATATCGCAGTTGCATTCTTCTTACGAAGTAATGGGTATAATTTTATTGGCTGAAGTAACGACACTCTTATCTTAGAAAATAGTTCATTGATAAGATCGTTTCTTGCGTCACTGTTCCAGCGGGTCAACGATATTATCGTCAAACAGATACTTTGCATACGAAAACTATTCTCTCGAATAATAATACACTTAATCACGTTAATTAGTGAAGAATTGTTTAATTAAGTGAAGATGTATTTGAACTTTTTTCTTTACACTTGTCTCTGTTTTCACTCAAGATTGCTCGTATTTATACTTGGTGTTTATTTGCAAACAGCATACGTACATACGGGAAACGCGTTAGAAATTATAATTTCACGTAAGACGTCATTGTCGGAAAAACTATCGAAAGCCATTCCGTGCACAATCGTGTAATAAATCTTGCTTTAGTGGATATTTTATATCGAGAAACACGCGATAGTGTGAGTAGAATAGCAAATTTATGATAAAATGTAACTGGCAAATGAAAGGAAAAATGGAAAATTCATTGTGAAGCAAAAATATCTCGTACACGCGCTAGATATGCTGATACTTGTGGCAGACAGTGTATACGTGGCGTTACAAATGCTAAGCCTCGATTTCGCCGTTAACAGTGTAGCGAGTACGGATGGCCAGGTAATGAACGACCATGCGAGCGAGAAGATGAGCGGCACAGATACAGGACATATAATAGCCTGGATAGTGGAACAGAGAGAAGCTGCAATCGATGGGATATTCAAGTAATGACAACGATAACGACGGTGACGATAATCAACGAGCAACACCCACGTCGAACGCAGTTCGCTGCAACGACGACGATGACGAACGACAGCGAGGGTGGCCATTAAATTGATACCACCTGCTAATTGGTATCTCTAATTTCTATCGGGCTGTGTAGCAACCAGCTTACGATAAAACGATCGGCCAGAACCCATAGGATGATTGGCGTTTCCATCGTCGAGGAATAATTTGTTACCAGCGTTTCGATCGTTTGATCTTCTCGGCACTTTGTTTCACAGGATTCGCGAAGTACAATTTCCGTGTCATGATCCCCGTATCGCCGCGTTCGAACGGATCAAAGGTTTCATTTAATGCCGTTACAGTTTCGCTTCAAAGGTTCGCTCGCAACAAACGACTGGCAAAGTTCTCGCGCGACTAACACCTCAACATCGTCCCATTTGCCAGCGTCTCAGCGCTGTCGTACTTTTATCCGCGGCCGTCAGTCAATGTTTGTCGCGCATCTGCCTCGCAGAATGTAGGAAATAAAATTGAGGCAAACCGATCTGCCTGCCTTAAACTGATTGACACGCTCGACTGCGCCCGTGCATCTTGCGAGAGCCTGCGAGAGAGGCGAAATAAGAAAAGCGCGAAAATAAGACGATGGCGCCTAGATAAGTACAAGTGGGGAGAACCCACATCGCAGGCGTCTGTAAATCGAGTTTACCAACGACGAACGGTTCCCATCATTTCCACCCCTTCCATTTCCACCGTTGCACTCGCCGACCCTCTATTTTGCCGCGTCGTCTCCAACGTTCCTTTGCGCGGTACACCTTTTATCCCGAGAAATTACCTTGAATGGCGGAGAAAATCATCGTTCCGCGGGGCGGATCCGAGGCCTCTCCATTTTCTTCGTCAACGGTTGCGACGCTTCGTCGCTCGCCACCCACCGCACGGAATCGCGACACGACTTGCCTGCGTGTCGAGGCCGCAACAGTCGACGCCGTTTAGAAAATGCCTGCACGTACGTTGCGGCGGCAGCGCCAGGGGTTGAGACACGCTGTGCCACGAAAGGGAGACGCGAACAGGAAATATTCCCTACCTCGAGGAAATTCTTCGTATCCCCGGGAAAATTCGTTCGACTCCCAGCTGCGCTCTACGTTTCTTCTTTTTCCGCGTCTTCCATCCTCGCCACCGCTCTTTCGCTGTGTTAAACTGCTACGTGCCCTTTATCCGATGTTAAGGCGTTTCTGTTTTCCTTTTTTCCTATTGCTCGTCTCTTTCTTTCGAAAGCTTGTTTGATTCGAGAGCACCGGAATCTCCCCGGAGAATCTTGAAACGAATAACGTTGCCGGATTAATAGGAGACGAAGATCGCAGTTGGAGGTGCACGTAGCGATTCAAAGGGCCGCCTTTCCAGGCCACTTTCCAGGTCGCTTTCGGGTTGGCCTAAGCAGAAAATGGCAAGTCCTTCTTCTGGCTTTGAAAGGGCAAAGCCACTGAAAGTCTCACGCTGGTTACCACCCGGCAAATTGCGCTCCGAGATGTTTTACGTAGCCAGTATCACGAGCATCTGCTGCAAACAACCGCTATCGCTTCTTTATCTGCTTTCTCCTCTCCATAGATAGCGTACAAAAGGAGAGGAAACCTCGCGGGGAACAGGTAACTCTCTTCTTGATCTTCTTTGGTAGTTCCTTCTTAAACAAGGCACGTTTATTGCCGAGCACTAACCTGCAGCTACTATAGGTGGCGCACTTTGTTGGTCGGTAATTTCTCGTAGTCGAATCTCAGCGAAGAAACGCGGTTGTTGCAGGCTTGGTCCTTCGACAAAGACTCAAATCTTTGTCGCAACAATTTTCACCAGAGTATAGAGATTTATCGTATGAGAGGAAGAAAAATTAGTTTCAACTACTTTGCAAACGAAATGAGATTCAAGGGATCGTTGATTCGTGATCAGATCCGCGCTAACCCAACTATGGCAAACTGTAATTCCAACTTGAGCAACAAACTTCACGCGCAGTGGAATTTGCATTACGTTTCCCCATAAAACTCGAACGATATTTATATTTACCGGACGCAAAGACTTTTGCATTTAGTCTGCCGTCTTCCCCGCTAGAAAAATATTCCTGCAATTAAAACGCTGCCGCGTAAGCGGAATGTTTCAAGCGCAGCGTCGCCGCCGCCCAGAAAGCACGTTCCTTCTATTCGCAGATTTCTCGCCTCGTTGTACTTTAATAGGGATAAAATTCCGCGATAACACGTAGAGCACGTAACATCCTTGTTCTCCGCCGTGTAATCTCAGCGCCGAGAGGCGAGTTCGAAACTATAAGATGTCCGTGGCTGACTTACGAAGATATTCGACCCCGTGGGGCAATGGCTGGCGTAAGGGCTGCAAGATATTTAATTTTCCCCGGCGGAGCTAGTCCGCTAGATATAAAAGGCGCGAGATGATAACTGGCCTATTTCTCTTCTCTTTCGTAGAAAAGATCACGCGACGATAAAGAATGCTCGTGCACGAAATTTATACTTAAAAGATCCTTCTTCGTCTCTGTCGTGCGTTTTCCCTTCTATAACTCTCTGTGCAACGTCCCCGGGTCCTCTCGTTTTCTATCTCTCCTGTGTGTTTCTCCGCCTCTTTCCATATCGCTCGTTACGGCTGCTCGAATTCGCAGAATAAATTCACGGAACATCTCTGGCGTGAAACGCGGCCTCAATTCGTATCAAAATAACACGAGTGCCACGGCGCAGAGGAATTTTCTGCATAGAGAAAAAAATTTCACCCCGCAAATTCGAAGCTCGCGGCAGAACGGATTATTTTCGCGGATCCGATCGCGAACGGAATTATTCCAAACGACGTGCTAACGTCCTCTAATTTCCGTATCGAACTTTAACGCGCTTGTCTAGAAAATATTCGTCGCGGTTACGGGGCCTGACAAACATCCGCGATATCAAGTACGCGATACTCCGATTAATCTCGCGCAAGTGGTCGCTGCTATGCGTGGCTCGGAAGGTCGTAAAGCGAAACGAGCAATCCTTATCGAACGTCTGACGTCGAAAACTTCTCGCAGGATCCAAACGTTTCGACGTCTTCGTTCTTGACAGAGAAGGATTGCGTTTTCAACCCTCTTCTGCTCTTCGACTCCCGGCGTGGGACTATCCTTCCGTTCCATTCACTGTGTCGTCTCTCCGTACGTCGCAGAAGGATGCAGCGGAGAATAATTAACGAGGGCGAGAAGATCTTCTTCCCGGTGAACATACGTTTAACGAGCCCCATCGTTGGGGTTGGAAGTACCGACATCCATAAGCGCGCGACGCTTTGCAAAGAGGGGTAACCCATAGAGGGGTGACTTTTGGCGCAGGAACGGCCATCGTAGGACCGTCACGTACTTGTGTAATTGTGGGACGGGCTACGGCAGACATTTAACGATCAGCCATAAATGTCGATAAGCGGATAAAGCTCGGGAAATTTCGGGTATTTTTCAACCGCGATCATGCCCGGCTGAATTATCAGGACCACTTTATTAAATTTGTCGAACGTCTCTATCGATTCATTGCGGTCGTTAACGCGGCCAATTATTCGCCGATAACACGTTCAAATATGCCGCTGATAAAATCTTCAATTTCGATTACGATATAATCGCCGATGAATATTTTCGAATATTGGCAGTCATATATCAGATTACCCGTTTCACAGAGCGAGATTGTATAATTTATCGGGTTTTATGTGCCTGAGTTACGATTAGCGCGAATATGATTTTTCAAATGATTTCGAATATCTTTAAAATAATTCTTATTTCCAAAAAAAAAAGGGGGAGAAACAATATTCTTTTTAATTTCGAATTTCAGATTTGTGTTAAACATGTGTTGTTAAATGTACTTAAATGTAAAGTGGAATATATGTTACACCCTAGTTGTATCGTTATACTTTGCTAAAGCATCGGAGATTGATATATCGTACGTAATGATCGAATTAGTAAATCACGCTGTTTGCTCTGTTAGATCAATGGAAATTTTATTGTACAACTGCCAACAGATTTAACAAATGTATTACATAAACCTGTTAAATATTACGTTCTTGTTATTTTGACTTACTATTGCAAAATTAGTTACCTATCGATCGATCGTCGATAATGGACGATTTTATGAGAAATTAGCATTCCTTTCCTTGCAACTACTTTCAATGCAACCAATGGCTAACGATAAAATTACGCAATTAGAAGAATCTCTGGATCCACTGATCTAGCTGAGGACAAATTACAGTGATTCGTGAAAACTAGGTCGATCGAATCGGATCAAGCGTGCAGCGAATCTTTTCGTGGAAACGAGAAGAAGCTTTCTCCGACCTGATGAGAGAGAATACCTTTGAAACGTCGAGACGAGAACGACGTTGGAAACGAGCAATGTCGACGGTCCAAAAATTTTTCTCGTAATTTCAATGATGCTCAACCTGCGCTATTTTCTTTTCAGGTGTCTTGGATACGTAAAAGAGATTTACACATACTCACGTCGTCCATCCATGTGTACACGGGCGACGAAAGATTCTCCGTGAAGCATCCCGAAGCATCTGACGAATGGACGTTGAAGATCGATTACGTTCAGCAACGTGACGCCGGGGTTTACGAATGCCAGGTTAACACCGAGCCCAAATTGAATTTAGCCTTCGTGTTGAGAGTCGAAGGTAAAACTGCAGTTATGCTAACATTACCCTAGCGATTAATCCTTTCGCGTGTTCGACACGTTTCAAGAAAATTTCAGTTCCACGTTGAAATGGTTACTGCGCAGAGATGCGATATCGACTATGTAGAATTGAGAAGAATTTTGTCTAGAATTCTTACCATCAGAAACGATCTTCTCTTTTGCTCGTGTTTTCGTTCGTGTCGTATAAAATGATAATCTCGCAATAGATTTTCTTGCAAAAGATCGGTAGAAGACATTCGTGAAAAAGTTACGCGAAAGGATTGGTCATTCTATCGACGAAAAACAAAACCTCTATAAATATTCTGCTGTAAATATTCCACTACTGACGATTTCTCGATGTTTGCGTACGTGTCTACCACCTGGTCGATCAGGAAAGACACTTCCGGTACCTTGACTACGCACCAGCATGAGAAAAGGGACTGAAGCTTTCCGCTTGCATGCCTTTAAAGAGGTCGGCCCCCCCATTTCACATTTCTTTTTCTCGCACGTTCGATCCAACCCCTTCGTTCGTATTTTCTATCTGACGGGATATTCTGATAAACGTGCCCTACTAGCCGTCGATTTCATCTCCTAGTACGTCTGTTGTGCAATTAATTCGCCTAATTGATGGTGCTGTCAACGTCGAGCGCAGGTTGCAACCACGCCGCTACGACGACACTTTAGGTTACAAACAGTGGTTGACGTTACGGCGTCAATTAAAAGTCCTTGTGAATTATCGAGCGTCGTGCTTGTTCGCGTTATTAAGTATGTCGAGTCACCGCCATAAGATCAATGGATCAACGTGAAACGATGTTAACGCGTTCGCGTAATTTATTTTTCCAGTATTTTTCTTTTTTCCTCTTCGTTTACGCCTCTATGTTTGTCTCGTGAAAATATGCGTGACACGCGTTCTATGGATTTTCGCATCTTCAAATTTCTCAGAAATGCGTAAACGTCTGTGGTTTAATCACTGTTTCTCACCAAATAACCGTGATCGATGGAACGTTACCGAACAATGCCGACGTGTTCACGTTTGCATAATTTATTTTTCGCGTATTTTTGTCCCTGTTTTCATCTGCGTGTTTGTTCCGTTTAATTATCGATGTTCGTTATCAATTAGCACTTGTATCGAAGTTCCGCGTAATTACGTTACTTTATCGAGTTACAATCGCTCCACTCCTTTTTATGTTCCACGGGTTATCTGTGCAGCGCACTATTGCGCGTTAACGAGCATCAATTATTTAGTACTTTACACGTTTACGGAAGTTAAATCATCACGCTTTATCGCAATTAATCGCGCTACTGATGATTTGTGATGAATAACAATGTACAATGTTTATGAGTAAATTAAACGCGAATAATCCGACGAAAGAGCTATCCAGTTTATATTACGATAATTTAATATCGAGTGACTTACCGATTACGTTATTCTCACGAATATAATTTCACGATATTTCGGACTTTTTCGCGAACGATCGATTCTCGATCGTCAGTCTGCATGAAGAATTTCCAGGTAACAGTTTAATTAGATAGCTTCTTCGAGTATTGCCACGTAAACTGTTTCCGCGATACACGTGATTCCGAAGAGCGTGCGTGCACGAGCAGCGCTGTTCATTAATTATGTTCGTGGCCTCTGCGTGTATCTGTCTCTATCACGAGACAACATACATGCGTGCATAACGGTAATTGCTCGTCAGTTGGCTGGCATCGATTTTTCCAATGAAAATCGACGATCGTGCAGTTCATTTACTAGAATTACATGCTCCCTGGACATTCGAAATTTTATTCGTATTATTTCACCAGCTGATCAATTTTTATTATCGAATTCTGTTCTTTAATAGCCGGAGAACGAAGAGGAATTCCTAAGGATTCGTTTAATATTTCTTTCATCGTTTATTCCTTCCAGTTGGATTTCACGATTTCATGAAACGTACAAAACTCGACGAACTTATAATATTACGATAACTACGTCGTAATGGGTTAAACGGCCGGAAAGAAAAATATTTAAGATCCTCTTTTAATTAGTTCAACGTCAAATTATTCTCAGAGAAGCAAACTTTACTCCCCGCGAAAACTAGTACAGGAAAGATAAATTCACATAGCCGGTAAAAGAGCTGCGATGCTGTTATCACGATAGAAGAAAACGACGGGCCGTGACTGGGGACAAGAAAAGGGGCCACGAACGCCATGAATGAACAACGATGCGCTATGCATACGTACGCGTTGTATGCACGTATATACATATACATATGCGAGTTGAACAGCGAACGTAACCTATATCAGGATGGTTTCGGTGGCAATTCAATCCCCGGCCCACCCACGAAACGGTAGATCTCTCTCGACGAAATCGATTAACTCGATATCTTTTCTGTCCTCCCATTCCAGAAAGTGCCCCTGTCCCCGCCATCACCACACCGAACGCCATTCATCGGACGTTCAACTCAGGTTAGAGAATCACGCAAGAACAGAACTCCTTTTCCAAGCTGTTGAACTTGCTGCTATAGACGTTTTATTGCGACCAGTGTGTACATCACCGGATGGCTGCCTCTGCATATACATATATATACATTTATATATATATATATATATACATATACATATGTGTGTGTGTGTGTGTGTGTGTGTGTGTGTGTGTGTGTGTGTGTGTGTGTATATAATCTATTCACTGTGGCCAGCATGTCTGTATATGCCGGCTCGTGCTCTATCAGTGCATGCACGTCCACCTTCCGTTTAATGTTAATTAATTCAACCCCCTCAGTGCCGGATGGTTTTGTTTTACGAGGGCTGGTCGAGCTGACATTAACTAGTAAAAGGGATCCGTTTCACTGATCGTCACACCTGCTGACCTGGAATCCAGCCACGTATATGCGACGACACGCGTTTTCTAATTGCCTGGGAATTATGTACCCGCGGAATAATCCAGTCTGATGAACTTTGTAATGCAACGAGATACGTTAAAGAGATAATTCTCGCGCGTGCTCGACCCGCCTTGGGCTGGATGCTTCAAGTTGCACTTCGTTATGCTTCTGCTTTGATGTTCGATAATTTGTTGCGTTTTCAGTTTAATTACCATAGACGTATACACGGAGCGTGCCGATAGTTGTAATGTTAATAGGAAGAAGGTGACATTCTGCGAAGAATAAGTCGACTATATGGAATGATACGTTTTTCGTAGGACTATCTGTTTTCGAAAAAATTGACTTACCATACTCGTACTGTTCTATCTGATACTGTTTCTTGGCAATATATTTGTGTCATTGTGTTTCTTTGCTTGATTTTTATGGAATTAATAGGACAATACGCGAGTAACGTAACTTTTTGGAAGACAGTTCAGTTGATATAATTGTGCTAGTTTTTCCGATGTCATTGATATTTCATTGTAAATGGAACTATACATCGCGCTTAAAAAGCTGCGATCAACTTATACTTTGTCAAACTTGTATTGTGATTCGTATTATTATATTATTGAGTTCATTGTTAAATGAAAAATGTATGTCGAAAGAGCTGATGTGGGTTTGCAAAGGAATCTCAAATTCACTTTCGCAGTACAAAAAGTGATTTAAAACACTGTCCATGGTGGGTTTCTGAATGAAATTATTACACAGCCTGCAGCGTAATTTGCATTTTTAATTCTTCAAACGCCAGAGCAAGTCCCTGCGTATAAATGCCGAGGAAAGATATGAAAAATCGAATTTCCCGAAAACAAAGCCTCGTACGAAAAAATATTATTCTACATTTCCAACCTATTTTTCCACCCTTCGAACCATCCTTCTTCCCCCTTCATCGATTCTATCGTTAATAGAACATCCAAGGTATATATTTTTTTCTAGGGTAATTCTCTTTTATCTTTCGTACGAAGAATGTACCGCGGAGGTGAGTGATTTATTTTGACTTTATCGATCGTCAAAGGTAGTAGATTTTTTGTTTCGAGATAAACCGTGGCCCATTTCGAGGAATGCGATTGCATCGAGACAAAAAGCATATAAATGGGAAGGTTTTCTGGCGCATTTATCATGGCACGAAATGGTGTTTCGCGTGGCATTTGGCATGGTCCCGATTCTTTTGTCAAGCTACGTAGATACCATAACTATAGCGTTAATACGTGGCAATTTCTATTTCGCGAACGCTTTTACCTGCACAACACACACGAGGCCTGATTAGTTTGCTCTGATTATCTCTATCTGTCTATTTCCGTAGCAATTAAAATATTCACGGCAACAACGTAAGTTTCGGCTGTGGTTTTTCCTTTCTGTTTTCGCCGACCTCAACTTCGAAGTTCCATTAAAACTTTCGCGAAATTCGTTTCGAATGTTAGACACGAGCACAGCTACCAACTTGGTGAACACTCGCCCGCAAGCATTTGCATACGGCATTACACACGCCGAATTTAAGTTCATTCGCCCACAATTTGCTGATACCGGATCTTATGATTCACCCCTGATTACGTACAATTTGCAGAACGATTCGGGATAATCCCGTGAAATTCGAAATGCCGACTTTCCGTTTCCACAAATAGACGCACGGTTTACTCATTAACACTAGAACTATCTGGTGTATTAAACTTACCAAACATATTATGCTAGAATTATAGCGTAGTAAACGTATCGAATATACTCTAGATAATTACGATTAGAATTTTAGCAGAAAAGTAAATAGGTATACAGTGGCAAACATATAAACAGGTGCAAGAACACCTGACAATTTAATTGAAATCATTTTTGATTTATATATTTGAAACATATTTTTGCGTCAAATTCGTTGAACACTTATTTATATCATAGTTTCTGAACGTTTCATTTCACAGAATAACGATACTATGAATAACGATATTTAGAAATAAATGCTAGCTATTTCACGCGAGTTACAAAAACAGAATTTTATATCCGTCGTTTTATTATATCCTCGACATCGTATAATCGCGTTTTTACCTGAATAAGCGTTGATATTAATTTTGCCAAAAGAAAGCTTGGTAATTTCGCCAATTACACAAATACCAAACAAAATACACAGTTGATAGTTCTGGCGTTAACGTTTCTGACGTTTTATTTCTAACTCTGTTACCGCCGGACAAATATCCGCAATTATAAAAAACTTCTACGCCCGACAGGCGAGAAATGAAACGCAGCGGCTGCACGTGCACCGTAAATTTTGAAATATGTAACCGCGTGTCGTGTTTTGACTTCGATGTCGCTTTGGGGGACACGCTTTAAAGGGAATCTGCAAGATTCATGAGACAGAGTAGACACCACGATCTATCCCAGAGTATCCCCGAGAAAAGAGAACGAATAAACGAAATTTAAGCGGCACCGAGGACGGAATGTTTAAGTGGCCGATTTCCGATGTGTGTTGCAGCCGCTCAGGCGAAAATCCTGGGTCCGGAAGACGTCTACGTGAAGAAGGGTAGCACGATAAGCCTCACGTGCACCGTTAATGTGCAAAGTACACCGCCCAGCAGCGTTTCGTGGCATCACGGAGGAGCTGTGGTGGATTTCGACAGTCCCAGGTACAAGCCACGAGAATCAAGTTCTCGAGTTCTCTCCGTAATGCCTTTGCTCCTCGTGCACCTCTCTCTCTCTCTCTCTCTCTCTCTCTCTCTCTTTATCTCTCTCTCTCTCTTTCTCTCTTTCTCTCACTCCTCTATTTCGCGCCGCGACCCGCGCCAAAAAGGGATGCGTAGAGGAGTGGCGCGAGAAACTACTCGCTTCCGTTCGATTACCTGCGTTACGATTATTGCCGCGCAGCCTGTAGCAGAGATGCATCGAAAACGTGCAGCCCGCGTCGCCCATATTCGACCGGCACGAACATCTCTGTCACTTTCGTGGATCGGTCGCATAACACATTCAACGACAACGCTGTACGAGACTGGATCTCGCACAGAAAGAGATCTTAATTCGGGCAACTTTTGTTTCCAACGACTTTGTCGCTTCTTCAATGGTCTGGAAAATGGTCTTTTGTCTCGCGAGTCGGAACTTTTGGAAAATAGCGGAAGAGAAGAGCGGCGAACAGGCAGCGCAAAGGGGCAAACGGTTTCTCCTTGTGGAAACACGAGCACGAAACACGATAACGCGACAAGCGTCGCGTCTCGGTGCATCTCGACGCTCGCGTTATACCGAGTTGGTGTAACGCGGCCGTCACCACCCTTAGAAAATACACCTACATCCTGTAAGAAACGTAAATGCGAACGTGTGCACGGTGAATAGAAGCAAAGTATCTTTGATAATTCAGCGTTCACCGCAGGGGCGGGGTTTCCTTGGAGACCGAGAAGACGGAAAGCGGCACGACGAGCAGACTTCTGGTGACACAAGCCAGATTGACCGACAGCGGAAATTACACCTGCATTCCCAGCAACGCGAATCCAGCCAGCGTAATGGTCCACGTGCTGAATGGTAAGAGCCCTTTTTATTCCCTGAACTCTCGTTCGACCCCCGCCGACCGGGCCGCCAGTTCCCCTTCCCTTGGTCCCCTACTCCGTCATGGCTTAACTTAATTTCTTCGAGACTCAAGAGCGACGATCAGTCTTGCGCCTAGACGTAGCTGCGCCGTGACACACAAGTTTCTTAATATTGATCCGCACTCTTCTTGTAACGCCGCTTATCCTCGCTAAAAGAACCTCGTCACGATTCTTTTTCACCCTCGCCATCCGCCCAAATATCGTTTCAACTTGTTAACGGGTCAATCCCAACGGAATTCGACCGCGTTATTCGTATCAATTTTCAGACAGGCCACAAATTCGTCGGTTTCCATGTTGCGCCACGACGCAAGAGAATTTATCAACAACTTATTATCAGCAACTCTACTGCTACTTTGAACTGTTTGATTTATTAATTTTGAATCGTTTCGATTAATCATCGTCGACGACTTATCGGCAACTCGGTTGTAACAATCCATCGGCTGTTACAACGTACTTTGAGTGGTTTCGATTAATTATCATCAGTTACACGAAGGGGGCGATGAAACGTGATGGGCGATTTAGAATATTCCTTGGAAGAGAAACGTGTGAAAGGGTTTGGCGCGTTGCATCTAGGAAGCTTGAGCGTAGAATCGAAACCCATCCGCTCTATATCTCTCCATGTATTGATTCGCGTTTTATCCGGATCCAGAGAAATTTGATCGCCGTCGATTTATTTTTATACGCAGCCGGATGCTATTTGCTTTGAATCTCTATAGCAGCTTTCTCAATACGCCGCGTCAATGCGCGGCCGTGTTCATTTTTAGGCGCGTGTTTCTCTTATTTTTTTGCCAGTGATATACGGCGATCGTTTCAAACCTTCTGTTACGTCATGCACACGGCCTTCGATAAACGTCGCGAGCAAACGCATTTAAAAGGTGGAATCGCGCGGAAAAATCGACAAGCATCCGCTGCCAGGTTAAATCGCGAGCATTTTAACGCTCGCGCGATTTCCCTCGCTTCTTGAATCGACACGCGTCGCAGAACGTCTTCTGACATCCTATCTCTGCCTTCGAGGAAGCATTACCTCTCGTTAAAGGGAAAAGGAATTTGGAAATCGTGATACGTTTGGAAAACTCGCGCAAAATGCGATGAGAGAAATAAGCCGAGGCTGAATATCGAAAAGATCTATACACTGCATAGAAAAATTACAGAATCATTTTTCACGTCATCTACTTTTTGTGCTTGTGTGTACCTTTTAAATTCAATTATACTGTTATGTGGATCGTTGTTACTAGAATGTGGCTGTTTATGCAAGTCCAGCTCCTTATAGCAACGCATTGTCCGCTAAATGTTATCACGAACAACATGTTTTAAATCTACGTAAGTCACACAGTCAAGTTATTACATTAAATCTGTGACGATGCTCCAATCGTTTCGGACAACGTGCTTTTCAACGAAATTCCCGCTTACGCAAGCTTTAAATTTTGCAATTAGAATAATACATTCCGATTCAAACATTTTCAAATAACACGTTAGATGGAATATTAATTGTAGATTGCTGTGTAATGCCAAGACGAAATATTATGCCAGTGACTTTACGTGGGAGTAAAATATCAAAAATAATTTTCCCATTTTGTAAGGTTATAAAGTCAACGCTAGCTGACACGTGCTCGCCATTATGTCGCGAGTTTTCGATATGAAATTCCCTACATATTGATGCTCAGAAAAATGTTAATGAAACTCCCAAATATTTCGCACACTCATATTACCCGTAAATGTTCCAACGTATTCGCGAGTCTGTGTATTCGTATAATACAAATATTAAAGGGAATTCTTTCGCAATGTGGGTTCCCCCGGCACCCATAGAAAAGCAGCTACACGCGTGTCCACAGCAGAAAGCACGAGCTGCCTATCAATGTTATTTCGCTCAAGTACGCGATGGAGCCATCGAACTATTCGTCTGACACTTTGAGAATCATGGAACGTGGCCATGTTTGTCCACCCACCGGCGAGTTGGACGCGGAAGATGTATCGCCGTCCCTTTACGCCGCGATTGTTCGACAAATTCGCCGACAATGGCTGTCCTGCAGTATCGTGAGATGCAACTTGAATGGCTCGCGCCAAGAGGAGAGCTCCTGGAAGCGCTAGGCGGAAAAGGGACGAGACATATTCATTCATCAAGCATCGAAATCCCTCGTCATAAAGTTTGACAGGCTCGTATATCGGGGGCCGCGGCAAGTACTCGGCCCCTGCCTCACGTGTACACTTGGTTTTGATCTATTGTCAGCCGGCAACATTCGCGATAACACATGCAATATCTTGCGCGGCAACTTCACCAATCCAGTCTGTCAATCATCAGACGCGGCTCGCGCCAACCACGCATTCGTGTAGGAAGTACCGGGATTGAAGCACGTCACGCCACGCAACTTGACGATTCACTCTCCGCGCCTGTTGTACGCTTCCCAAATTGCACACCATTTTAGCGAAATTACCAGCGGCGAGGTGTGTAAGAAGTAATTAAGCAGCGCTTTAATTAGACTGCGAACGTTTTAGGGAAATTCACGCTTCTATCAATATGATTGGAAGAACGAAAATAGGCAAATATATATTCTTCGTCTACCGAACGTTCTAACGCGAGCTTCATTTTCTGTATTTTTTATATCGCGCCAATTCCATCAGATTTTTCCGTGCCGTAAGATTTTCCGTAAATCCGTAAAAAGTCGCGGTCCGGTTATGGTTTGGACAGTGGGCACGCCTTATTTTGCAGTCGAACGACTTTTTATCGGGTTCTACCGCTCGTTTTTCAGATTCTCTGTTAGAGCACTACTGAGTGGTATAAAATTATTATACAATATACGTAAAGTATATACACTACCGGCCAAAAGTTTGGGTACACCTACTATATTTGTATTCCACGCGCAAATACAAACTGTACGGCTTAATGTTTCATCATTTTTTAATACTTGTGCATCCTTTGTATAATTTTACTGTTATAAAAATACACAGCTTTTTTTAGCTGCAAACTATCTATGGGATGAATTGGATCGAGAAATTAGAAGTCATTGTCCATGGTCGAAACGACATTTATGGGAGCTTCTACAAAACAGTTGGAAAAACGTACCGATAGAAAGATTAGAACAGTTAGTTTCAAGAATGCCAAAACTGTGTAAAATATTAATAAAGAAAAGAGGTGGTTACTTTGATGAACGGGACGTGTAGCAATATATAACATCTCTTTATTGATATTTGAAAAAGATATTTCGACTATTGTAACATATGTTGATCATTTTTATAACATATGTATGTAAACAAAGAGAAATAAAGCATTTATGTCATACTAGTACAAAAAAAATAAAAATAATTAAGAACGTTTCGCAAATTAGTGTGTGTACCCAAACTTTTGGTAGTGTATATACGGAGAAGAAGATATATCGTTTCACTGCTAAAGAACAGTGCCAAATTATATTACACCGAGCCGAAAATCACAGATAATGCTCGCTCGCTTACCTGACAACGGGAAGCTAATCAACGCGATCCACATTACGACGTGAAGATTAGCCATACACGATCCTGTTAACGGATTTCAAGCGAGCATACTTTTGTAATCGACCCAGGCAGCACGGACAGAATCAATTTCCCTTTCAAACATCGTCGCAGAGACGTGGAATCCCCGCGCGGATTCGCGGCCGAGTGAAACGCGAACACCTCGCGCCCCGGTATGCCGGATGAAAATTAATGCGGCGCAGTTCGTCTGCATAATTAATTTACAATCGTGCTGGCACGGCCCAGGGATATAGCATCGACGTTATTTCAAACGCAGCTGATTACTCGGCAAAATTGACCGCAAATTTCAATTATTTCGCGATAAACCGGCGCGCAGAGCCGCCAGGATTATCCGTAGAGGAGCGCACTATCCGCGCATTAACGCAATTACGGGGTCCAAGCCGATGGCTGGACGACGAACGATGTCGTTTTTCGACGAAAACGCCAGCTTCGTTAGCGGAGCGTGGCACAGGCGATGGTGGCCCTTCGAAATCGGCCGAATGAGATTTTCCATTCGGTCGTAAATCGTGACGATGCTAGGCCACGTTTGCTGGCAACACGAGAGGAGCACGACTATTCGTAACAGGGCCTCCGTGCACCGGTCGTGATTATCTTTATTACCGCCGGATGTTGCGTATACATCGGCAACGCTCACCCGGCCGATACACCGTTAACATTTGTCTGGATATATGAAATGTATATATGGAAATCGGGAAGCCGAACCGAGGGCATAGTTCGTGATTAACGCTGCCTCGTCGCTTGCGTCGGCCTTGTGCTTTCTGCTGCTTCCGTGGCTGGTTACATCTGGCATCGCGATTATTCCTTTCCATGCACGCATCCCGGCTGTTGGATAACTCGATTGCTGAAATACGAATAGTTTTATTTGAAAAACGTAACGATTGAAATGATTTCTCTTGGAAATATTCTCCGCTAATATTTACTCGCCGCTCTGCACGTGTTTTCCACGCTTGGAAGCAGCGCTGCGGTTTGGAAAATCGAACATCGCTGCATACCGGCGTGTTTCTCGCTTTTGATAAAAAATTACTGATAAATTCTGGGCACACCGACGCGTGCTTGATTTTTCGAGAAAGAGAAAATCACGGGTTGCTGAATTCGAAACCTACTAAATCGGGAATGTTCGAGCTCTGGGATACGCTTATCGGCGAAAAACTCCTTAATTGAAATGGAACTGTGAGCCGATGCACGATTCCAGCGAAGTAATTTAGTAACGTTTATTCGAAACAGTCGGATCAGAATTGCACGGCGAAGCCCGCGGTCGCTCGCGAAAGTATTTGAGAAAAACCCGTGGGAACATTTTATGAATATATTACGTGTGTTATATGAAAGAGTTTGAAATTTCATTGGCATTTTAACGAATCATAATATTCTTGGAATTTCTTTCGGTAATCGCGATATCAATTCAGTGGGATTCAATAACGTGAATCGATTAAAAAGCAAAAATGTTACAAGCAAAACCTTGTCCCTCGATGAATTAATGAAATTATGATTCTCTTGCGGAGCACAATCGTGTGGAAAACGGAGGAAAATGTTTGAAAACGCGCGATGCCGTAGATTTCTGCGATTTCTGCAACAGACTTTCGCCTGCTTTGCTATTTGTCTTGTTCGAAAAGTGTTTGACGATTAGATCGTGGACGTTTATGCATCTGTGACAAAATTGCAGCTACAAAACTACGCGCGATGCACGTACTTTTCATACACCGAAGCGCAGAAATATTAGGAAGTAAGATACTCGTCGCGATATTTAACGAGCGAAAGAAATCTCCGATTAGGTTCCGTTTCATCAATCATATCGACGATAATATTAATTTGCATAAACATCCGCAGTCTGTTAATCATCTGTAGGAAGACAAGCGGAGAATAGCTGGAGACTTTTTTCTGTTGCAGGCGAACATCCTGCGGCGATGCAACACGGCGGAAGCTGCGGCGTGACGCCGACCATTTTATTAGCGACCTTTACCCTGGTGATATCGAATCTGCTAAGGTGAGCAGTATCGTTGTGAATCGTGCGACTTGCAAGCCACACGGTCTGATCGAGCCCGTTTCGTGTACCGAGACAAACAGGTATCACCGAGACCAGCAACCGTTGAAAAGGTAAAACGCGCACGAAGAAAACCGCGTTCTCCTCTAGCAAGCATACGGAGGTTATTGTGTACGAAAGAAATTTGGCGAGATTTCGTTTTAAATAGCAACGTGACTGGCGTTGTTAACGCGTGAGATGATGGGAGATTTTCCAACGAGAAAGAAAAAGAAAGGACCTAGGCGTGGACAAAGTGCAGTGGATCTGGCCATGTGTGATAGACACAGTGACACGGAAGTGGAGCTCGACTTTGCACACGTACGTTTTTACCGTAAATTTATTCCACATAAACTATTCCTATGTCTATTTCTCTAGCAATTTTCCGTCGACGTTGACCCGTTCGCGCGTGGTCCACGTCGCCGCGTGATACCATCGCAAGTATCGTGTGTGAGAAAAGAAAAGAAAAAAAAAAAAAAAAGAAAAAAAGACAATCGTTCGCTTTGTGGTCTCTGTGAATCTGAACCGACGCAACACGAGGGTACTCAGAGAATCTCGTGAGAATTGCGAGGCTGCAAAACCGATGCGATCGATGAACGAGTGTGTCCAGCGTACTTACTTAGCCGTCTCGTTGACTCTGAACCATTGATACAGATTCGTCGCATAGACTGTTCGAACAGTCGAAAACAAGCGAAATCAATGATTTACAATGCAACGTTGGATAGTCGATTAATTACCATTAAATCGTATAGGTGGCGTGAGTCTCTCTGTATATAAAAGAAGAAGGTCGTTCAATAAATAGGATTCGTCGCGACTTCGTTTGTACAGTACAACGTGATGACGGAGAATTTCGAAGGAACATCGTCGGATCTGGGCAACGTTTGTACATAAAGCAACCACATATTTCGATTTTCTCTGCAACGTTTAACGTATATGGAACTTGTATGGTCGATCGTGGGATTAGATCGTTGAGAGTTTGCCCAGGTCTGGCTCGTCCATCCAATGGACCCATCGAAATCGCTGTAATTTAATCAAAACCGACGTTCGATTCTTGATCGACTAAGTGTGTTTTCCATCGACGCGTAAAACGTCATCGCTCTTTTTAGGAATCAATAAATACATTAATCACGCTCGATATGTTTCTGTTTATTGGAGAAAGTTCGGCAAACGAGGAGTAAAAGCGTGTCGATTCGTTGTTGCTCACGATATCTGCTCACTTTCTGTTTCTTAGGGAACGCGATTGTTTCGTTGGTATCTTTCTTTTTTTTTTTTTTTTTTTCGAAGAAACGTTTCTTTTTCACCATCGTTTTCACTTGCAATTCATCGCGATCCATCGGTCGCTGGTTTATCGCTTAACGTCTAATCAAAAAGAAGATGCAATCACAACTCTCCCTGAGAATTACATTGTAAGAACTACGAATTCTACGAACGTGACTTAAATATAGGACTCGTGTATAGATAAGCATTCGAAGGATAACGTACGTGTACGATTTAAGAGTATCGCTAATAGGTATTCGCGAAAGAGAAGCATTCTGTTACTATTTCGAAAAGGAAAAGAAGCACACGCGTGTAAAAATTTGCTATCGAATAAGCATCGAATTCGAAGACGAAACAAATACGAACTTCATCGAGACGATGGTAAGAGATCAATTTTCGTTGTTTCGTAATAGTCTCGCGATTCGAGTTTTTCTACTACTTTTTCCGTTCGTTCATCGTCTGTCGATTCGTCGTCAGCCTCTCTTTAGGATATTCGTGGCGAGGATAACGCGAAGTCTAAAGACACGACGATAGTAACTTTAATTAGTAGATTTACTACGGATAAAATAATGTAACGAGTAAAGGAGAAACGATATCATAAACGGCATAGCGAATTAAGATGCGACTTAACCATAGGTCTAAAATAGATTTTTTATAATGTTGTACCACGTGGACGAGAAACTGGGACGTACGGTATAGAACAGACTGCTAGAACGCATTCACGGTGTTACGTTGCACGGATTTTACAGTATGAAACAGAAGGTTCGCGATATAATATATTATTCCTTCTTGTATAGTTTATACGGTAATTTATGTCGTTGTGAGAGGACAATATTTTGCAGTTGACGCGTGAGGATAGCGTTAAAGTAAACAGTTAAATGCGGTTATTTAAAAAGAAAGACAAAGGGAGGGGGAAAAAAAGGGACAATTTAACGAGACGCGAGAAATAAAACGATCGGTCAGACGCCAGGTTTCTCAATGTTGTTCCGCGTGTGATATTATTATTCAAAGGGAAATAGTGTTATCGGGATGGACGTTAATCGATTTAAATAATGTTGGATCAGCAAAGAGAGAAGTGGAAATCGTCGTTATCGATAGAAGAAGAGAATTTCCTTCGATTTTTCAATACTTTGTTCCGGACCACCTTCGAGTCTCGTTCCTTTGGAATGGTGTTCGGTTATAATGATCTAGGTTCGATGTTACATAGAGATCGTCAACACTCCACGTGGCATCGATAACGGTCTCACGCGCGAGATAAAGCGAAGAAAATAAAGATGAAACGATAAGTGTAGCTCGCTCGAAGCACGCGGTTAATCGCTGATAATCAAAGAAAGAAACAGAAAAATATCGAGAAGAACGTTACACGTTAATTGTGTCACTAGATAATCGATATCCGCGACTCGCATAATTACGAAATGTTGCACAATTTATAGTTAAGCCTAGATCGCATTGTACATACTAAGGAGAAAAGAAAAAAAAAAAAAAAAGAAAGAAAACAGAAAAAAAATTCATAATCGATAATGTACCATGTTATAGAGGAACGTCAGCATAAATCAAAGTGGCAGAGGTAAAGTGCGGCAAACGAGTACAGACTATTATACTGTAAAGATATTCATCGACGTGAATACTGTTTCAATAAATGTAATGATGATATAAAACAGGCTGTCACAATTCGTTCCTCCCGTATTTCAATATCAGTTTCTCAACGTTCTTCCTCCTTTCTTCGTTCTTTCTGTTTCTTTTCTTGCATTTCATTTTTATCTTATCCCCGGGACTAACAATGAATTTCCATTATATTGCATATATTTTCTTTCTTTCTTTCTTTCTTTTTTGTATACAGTACGTTTCTTATCGACGTTATCCCGAGCTGAAGCGATACGCAAATTGCTCGAGCGTTTGCCTATCGTTCGACGCAATTTCTCGCTGCAACGATGCAAACGAGTTTGTTATTTGCACGAGTAGCACGCCGAACGGTTACCAAACAGCATCGACGATTTAAAAAAGAGCAGAAAAAAAGGATAGAAGAAAAAAAGAGAGTAAGAGAGAGAGAGAGAGAGAGAGAGAGAGCAGGGTGAAAAAAAGAGAAAGGTGATCGATGGTACTCAACCTAAAAATTCCGACGATACCGACCGTTCGAAAATTCGATCCCGATGATTTATCATCGTCAGCGGCAACGCAACCGCAAGAAGTATCACTTAATCTCGCAAATGTCAAATTCTCCTCGGAACATTTTCAGATTCAATCTCTCAAGCCTGCTTGGTTTCGTGGAAAGAACGACAGGGAAAAAAAAGAAAAAATTACAGAAAAGAAGAGGACACCCGGATAATACGCTTACGACAAAGCGCCATTACGTCATATTTCCCCAGACACCGGAGTAATCAATTTCGCCCGTCGCCGAAAAACAATCGACCGAGTCCCGAAGTGTCTCTCGACATTATTCGCCGCGTGAATAACGGCGTACAGGTCTCAGGTAGCCCAGAACTCGATACAATCACTCGCCGCGATCCTGTCGAACCTACCCCTGAATCGACCAAGGGAAAAAGAAGGGATGAAATGGTGAAAACGTGTGCCATTCCGAGTTTCGTTCCCCTTACCGAAACTTACCTCTCTCCATATTACTCTTCCTACATCCCTTGGCGTTTTCGCCCTTTCCATCGACAGGAATTTTTTCTTTTTACCCCGTGAATTCTACTTTCCCTTGTTATAATCTATGTTTATATGATGCGTAATCGTTCGAAGGAAAAATTTAGCAATTCGGATAAGTGTATCGACATTTATTCCAAAATTAGAAAATTACAAGTAATCTACAGTGACCATAAAAAGCATTGGCTCGAGAGAAATAGGAAAGGAAATTATTATCGACGTACGTAATGAATAAATAAGATTTCGGTATTAACGATTCTTCCTAAGATGGTAAAAGGTTACTGTCAAAAGTACCCGTTCGCGATATATACAATACGTAGCAGTCTAAACTTTATTTTAGTCGATATTGTAGCTTCATTCGTAATATAGAGCTTCCGTATTTCGTTTTACAATTTTTCTTTCTACTATTTTTCCTTGACTTCTTTACTAGTTTGAAACTCGTTGGAAAATATTCGGGTCGTTAATCGCAATAGCAGTTGAAAACAATCGTGTTCGCGATGGCTCGAAGCCTTGTTCCGATATTCGTTTCCCATTGGCCTGGTGTGCGTGAAAGTTACATACGAGGTGATTTCCACGCGTGAAACTCGACATTCAGGGATTGGCAGAATTGAACGTGTACACGCGCCAACTAAACAGCAGAACATACTATACAACAGAGGAAAAAGAAGAATGGAAAAAATCGAGGGGAATTGTTGAATACGAACGCGAGAGGATTAATTTTACATATTCGTAAACTTTTTAAAGCAAGGGGAAGTGTATTGTGAAAAATTGTGCGCGACTCTTCACCTTTTAATAGCTCCATGGTCGAATGATACTTTTCAAACGGTCGTTGAACCAATTTCGTGCCACATAATCTCACTTGATCGCGTGCGAACGTTCGATAGGCTATCAGCAGCTGGTTTCATCTAACGAAAATCGTGTTTTCTTGTTATTCGAACGAACGACAATGAATGTTTTCGAAATTTCGTCACGCGTGGAATGTTTCGATGTATTGCTTTTTCCGATCAATGCGTTCTATTCGTCAAAGAAAATTGAAGGTATAGAATATGACAGTGAAATGAATCGTTAGATATTTCCTATAAGCCGGTGGGAAAAGTCGAGAGAAACGGCTGCAAGCTACGACTGATAAAATATCAGCCGTCCATCGAGTCCTGTTTGCCGATATTTTACGGGTTTAATTGTTTTTCGATAGTCGAGAGCAATTCCGGCTTTTCGCGTGCGATTCGGCAGACACATAAGGGGTGGCAGAGGTGCAAGCGTTTCGGATCTGGCTATTCGTTACAGCGAAACTGAATCGCAGGTTAACGGCCCAAGATGGCGTATAGCTTTTATTGGTCACGTAATTCTCGTTTCCTTTTCGTCCCTCGGCTGGAAAACACTGGAATCTTCAACGATGTATCGATCGTTATAAACCATCGAATCTCGTTATTCTATGAAAGAGAACGTTTAATCCGAGTCGAAAATTTTCAGTTTTTTAATCCGAGATCCTTTTTATTTCGGGAAATATTTTTACGGAATAACTGACAAATTGTTTGCTTTATGCATGTTCCAAGACACACCATTTTTCCGGCGATTTTTGATAGAAATATTGATATCCATAGAACGGTAGATTACTTTGGTAAATTGAATTTTTAGCGAAATCGCGTCACTTAACGAAATTCGGGACTGCACCCATGCAATGGTGGCTTTAAATCGGCCCAGTTTTTCGTAGCCATTCACGCGTATCTGTATCGAATTGCAGTGAACGCGGCCGAGAGTCGGCCGATGAAAACGGAACATTCGTTTGCCGCTGTTTATTCGTTACAGTGGAATTGAATCGCGCGTCAACAAAGCAAGATTACAAACATTTTTTATGGGAAAAGCAATCCTTACGCGCTCGTTTGCTGGTTAACGAGGCAAATGACAGTGAAAATTAATTGTCATTTCCTCCGATCGTGGAACGTTTCATGATTGAAACGCGAGAATTTTTCGCTCCAGCGAAAGGAATTAATTACGCGCGTGATTGCTTTCTCATAATTCCCTTACCTATTGAATAATAATCGTACCGCGCCATTCATTTCCTACTCTCATTTCCCTTAGTTTACGTTTATTTTCACCTAGTGGATCAATGAAGATATTCCAACACCTATCATAGACAATTTTTACGAACATATTATCTGATTTCTACGAAACTTTCGAAATTTTATTAGAATTTATTATTATATAGAAATTCTATATAATAATAAAAAAAAATTTATTGTAAATTTATTGTTTGTATATTTACGATAAATGAAATTTATTATTATATAGAATTTCTATATATTATATATATTATATAGAATTTCTATATAATATATAGAGCTTATAAACAAATAGTACAACTAATCATACAATGTAATAATACTATAGCAATTTTACAATGTTACATATTAATATTACAATACATTAATATTATACATTATAATAGTACAATAACATAATGTGTAGCCGTCCAAATACTTTGGCGATCTGCGTGAACTTGTACGTTCGTTTTACCAATTTTTTCCTGATTTTTACCAATATGATCTCGATGGCAGTGTCTCGTTATACACCCGACGTTGAAATTGTTTTATATAACACAACATTCATAAAATACTTCCGTGAACCGTCGTGTTTCTTATTATCCGATTGGTTAATCAAGCGATACGTTTTTCATACGTATATAGAGAAGTCGCAGTTGTTATTATTGCTGCACTTGCTGGATCGGGTTGATCTTTAATTTGAGCAAGGATGAAAGACGGGAATGTAGAAGATACGGGAAATTTATTGCCGGTGGACGATGCCGCTAACGAATGTGTCCCACGGGAACAGAGCGGCTGGACAATGCAGTTTTCCAATTTTCACCCTGCCACCCTCTCCGCCCTTTCGAACTGTGCGAGCTCTTCGTTCGACCTCTATGGTCTACCTACTTCTCCGCTCTCTCGCCCTTTATCATCCGCAACCCGAACAATCATAAAGCATGTTGATTCACGGCCGGTCGTAAATTTAGCCTTATTTTATCCTTATTCTACGTGTCGTTTTAAAGGGATACTTTAAACGATGCCGAGGTTCGCGAATTCCAATCCGCGTCGTGGTTATACTCAGTGACACGATTTGTCGTCTCGAAGTTTTCCCGTTTTTGGTCCGATATTTTGGATACAAGATCAGTTTCCCGTGGAGAAATATATTTCTTATATTTCCTAGATAAACCGGATAATTCGTAAACAAATTTCGCCTGTATCGCCGATACAATTCGATTTATTCAGTAGAAATACTACCCTCGGTAAAAAGTTTTCGATCGAACGCAGTAACACGGAACCAGTTAGGAACACAAAGTTCTTTTTAATAATAAAAACCAGGATATTTCTCGTATGAGATGGCGGGGCAACGAATTTTATTCGGACATTTATATCGTTATAGCAGAACATGGATGAACAGTAGAGCTGAACGCACCGCTCGATTCACGAGGATTAAATCGAACCGTGACGTAAGTGATTATTACAGGCCATTATTTAACTTCCCTGGAAAGTTAAATCCGAAAGAATTCCACTTCGGCGCACTGATTAATTTAGAAGACCTACCTACCTTCAACCGCTTTCCATCCATCCACGAACAGTGGCCCCGAAGCCTCAAGCAATTTTATGTGAGATCCGACTCGAAGTTCTCAGAATTTATAAATGAAAATTCACCGGAAGCCCGATCCGGCCTTTCCGCCTCGAAATTGGCTGATTCCTCGGGAATTTTATATTCAGGACATTACTGCGTGCTGAATTATTTTTCAAGTTCGGACAGGGTCGGTTAGTGGCTGTAGTTGAAGTTGCCACGCTGCTGCTGGTGTTGCCGGTGGTAGCTGTTTCCGGTTGAGAGCCTTGTCATCCAGGTTCAACTCCAACCAGTCGGCCCCACCCTCTTACTCGCCGAATACCGTTTCACCCTTCCCTCGGTGTCACTGGCCTGTGCAAGACGACCGGCAAACTTTTTGCCAGACCTCAACAAATTTAGTCTCTAACGTTTCCCAAGCAGACTGATTTTATTGTTACGTTTCGTACGACCAGACCGAGATGAACTTAGCCCGTTTGGTGGATCGAAGGTACGGCCTGCGTTCAAGAAATTTTGGAAAATTCTCGTCTAAAATTTTCTATTCGAGAGACGACTGCGCGCGCGCGCGTGTATTTTCAAATCGTAGTTAGAATAATCGCAAATTAACCCATAATTGTCAGGGCGGACTCCGCGAAACTCTGTATTCTTATTTTTGTGATAATATAGAAACTACGCGACACGAGGTGTTGTACTGCATAACTTAATAACTATGGATATGATTATGATTTACAAGTTAATCGCTATCAATGTATGTATAACTTACAATATTGTATATAAATTTTCTGTAAATCCTCAATCTAATCATCAGAATTATAGCTCGATAAATTCCTTCTTTATCAGAAATTAACACCGGTAAATTATATGCAAAATTAGAAATTCTCCGAGGAAATTTCCAAAGTTGTAACCCACAGAGTCCGTCATTTTCTTGCCAATTATAAATTCCCTGCTAAATTTTAGCGCAACGTTCCGAGGAAGGATTTCACGTGTCACTTATGCCCACTCACTCGACCAATTATTCTCTTATTACGTTCTGTCCAGGCCATTTATCCCGAGCGTTTAGCTTCTGACACGAACGATCCATAATACCGAGGGATATCGTCACGGTTTTATTAGTATTCGCGCGTATAGTAGCGTGTCGAAGAATGCGTTGGAACGTTACAGGACATTGTTAAGTTGGCGAGGTGTCAGCCGAAGTAAAAAGGACGTGGTGAAGTGTAAAACCAGGCCGGCAAGAGTTACGTAACTGGTCTGACCCGCGCGTATCGGAGGGTCTGTCCGGAGGTAAAAAACAGAGGGTGTAGCACATTCGCTACCCCAAGTTACGTTCTCGTAACACGACACGCAATTCACCGGGACGATCAAATATTTAATCTGTTCGTCACCCTGGCATCCGACCGCGCAAAAACCTGCGCCCCGGGTTATTTGTAATTCATAACACATCAAAGTGTTGGAGAAGGAGGGAAATCCGCGATCCGTGAAACGATTTTTCAAGCTTTGAGGTGGCGTAGATTTGAACCCCGAGACACTCCCTTCGTCTTGGGTCACGGGCTTACTGATTTCCTGAATTTCGTTTCGAAGCTCCCTTCTATCTCTTTTCCTTGCCTCCCTCTGAAATTCATCTCAATCGGGCCGCGTTAAAGGTTTTAGCATGTTAAAGTGAAACGTAGTATGGCGAAATGGCTCGGAAGGTTTTATCTCAGGGACGTCGTGCACAGCGTGTTTAAATATTCATCCGTTTACGGATGCGTCAGGTAATAGACATTAAAATAAAATACGGTACGGTGATGTCGTTCTGGAAATTTTATTTCCCAAATATCTTGCAAGACGCGTTTACAAATACGTGTATTCGCGTGTTTGGAGTTACGCCGAGTATTAAAATGAAACACAGTAGGACGATATGGTTCGAAATGGACTATAGTTGATATTTATAGATTGTGCTCGGTGTATAATAAAATAAAATACAGTATAGTGATACGGGTAATGAAATGCATTATGCGGTTCGAAAGGTTTTATTTTAGAAATATCGTACAAAGCGTGTTGAAATATACTAGAGGTACAGTTAAATGTCTTCGTGCCGTTATAAACCTGTTGTTTCTAATATACAGACAAATTCGTTTCAATAATGATTAAACGTGTACTTAAGGTATCGTAATAATAAATACTATCTTAATCGCGGCGTTAATTGTGCGTGTTTAAGACCGTTTAAGACCGTTAAGGTACGCTCATAAATAAACCTGAAACTAGCGAGGATAACTGCGAATTGTACGTTTAACAAGCCATATCGTGACTAAATCGACCAATTTTCTAAAGAAAAGACCATCGCTTTCTGAAACTTAAATTAATCAGATTACATATGTACCGTGGTAAAGAAAATTTGTAAGATATACAGTAAGAAAGGACATCGTAATTCTACGAAATGATTCGTGTTTGCATTGTTCGTCGATCCTCTGATTGCTTTTAGCGTAGACTTGAATTTGTAATGAAATTCAAATTCGCTTCGAAATTTGGGAAGATTTCATTTCTTAAAATAAAAATAGATGATTATTAGCTATACGATAAAGAATGTCTAGTATAAAAGTTACTAATTCACACAGTACTTCCAATTCGAAACATTCTTTTATCCACCTCTGTGATAATAAAATAGAGAAATTTCGGAAAATTGGTTCGTTCAACGTGCGAGTGGCAAAATAATAGAAAGCCACGCGACGTTCATGTGTACAGTTATCGCAAACGGCTGTTATGTTTCTCGTGTTCCGCGAATCGAATTACGAAGGAAGAAAAAAAATTTCATTAATTCTGTTCCCTGGTTGCGAAGAGGCATCGGCGGAGTTAAGATACAGGATATCAAATTACTTGCACATCCTTTGACGTTACTCGACCACTTTAATCCCATTGACTTGAAGAGGGACGCTCAAAGAAGCGTCGTGAATTGCAAGGGCGTAGTGAAAAAGACGTTCCGACACCGTTCTCAGATCGCCGTTGCGGCTCACTTACTGAATTATTTACGTAAAAAATAAATTTACCAAAGGTTCCTTCAACGACCCTCGTTTCTACCACTTTTTCCCGCGAATTGCCCCGGATTGCTTCATCTTCTTAATAATTCTTCAAGAGAATATCCACATCGTGCGCAAATTCAACGTTGATGGAGGAAGAGTAACGTGGAAAGTACTGCGAATCCACTAAACGATTCGTTGCTTCCACTCTGTCGTTTTGTACATTCAAATATTTGAAATTTGCTTCCGATTACAAAACGAACGAACCATCGCGATGCGTCGGTTTTAAAGTAATCTCGCAGATAGAGAGCGGTTCGCGAAGCGCGAATGTTCTCTATCTGTTTCAATAATTGTCGATTGCTGTTAAACTATCCTAATCGATTCCACTCGACTATCCACGATCACCGCTACGTATCGAATGCACGGTTTTGTTAGTTATTGCCAGACACGCAATACGATAGAAGTAATTCCATAGCCGTAAAGAGCGAAGAACACACGGCAAAACTATGATAATAATCGTTGTTCCTCTGTAAAGACTCGTCGTTAGGCTGCGAACAGGACAGACTTTGCACAGAATACGCGTACCGCGCAAAAGTGTGTACATAATAATAAAATATCCAAAGTAAAGTACCAATTACAAGATACAACAGGAAGAACAAATTTCTCGCTAGTTTCCAGCTTTTTAATCGAATTGATAAAAATAAAAATTTGCATAAGTATACACGATCTACCTATCACGTTTCCTACCTGTGCTCTTCGAACCGGAATCAATTCTCTTTGCAATCGAATCGATCTCGAAATGAATTTCAGCATTATTTCACGAAGCACGCCGTATAAGCTGCGAATAATCTCTGCGAATCGAGCTGGCTGTGAAATTCAAATGGAAACACCATGGCGGCGTTTCTGTTACGTGTAATGGCGCCTCGTTACCCTCTTATCAATAATTCCTACGTATCTAACTTACGATCTATTCGCCGTTTGGTCGAATTTCTAGGTACTTTCTCTGCCGTCGACGGGAAGAACGAGAGAATAGGGACAGGACGAGAGAAACGCGCGTGAAATACTGTCGTAGTGTGCGCTATTGCAGGAAAGTTTGGCTGTTTCGTGCGAGTATTAGAAACCACGAGAACGGAAGTAGGAGCCCGGCCCAGTGCCTGACGTCACATCCGCAAGAGACGTATCCGGCGTCACGTTGCATGGCTTCCGTACGTTCTCCTGAAACAGAAATAAAACACTCTTTCTCAGTTTAAATCCGGTTTCGCCGTGGATTCCTAAGGTAAGGCACGATCATAGATTTATGATTAGAACCAGGAGCCACGGCTTTTCGCGATAGAGAGGACGGGGACACGAAGGTAGAAAGGTATCGATAGCGTTAGCCAGAACGAAAGAGTAATGAAACTGGCCACTCGTAAATCAATGTCTCGCGTAGACTATCGGATTATTGGTTTTTTCTACGTCACCAGGCTCCACTAGTGAGCTAACGTCTTCATTAATTACCACGCTCTTTAGCCACCAGTCGGACACTTTTTACTCTTAAGTAGGGCCATAACGTATAATTATTCGAGCGTAATCGTGATTTTCTCAAGCAACTGTGTGTACCCAACGTCCGATTAGATGGTTACATTGCGAGCTTTTATCGCGAGTGCTCTTATTCGCCATTCTCGCGTATTGATTAACTCTGTGTGAAATACTTGCAGTGTACAGAAATACTATTTCAGTGGACTGTATTATGAGTTTTGGCTCTTGAGAATTACAAGCGGAAAAGAGGTAGCTAAGAAAGCACGATGGGAATCTTAATTTAAAAGATAGCAGCGATATCTTGAAAGATGATAAATTCCAACGTAAATTATTCTTAACGCGTCAACAGAAGGACTGAACACGTTTGCCAGGATGAGGTTGAATTTTGAGAAGCAGCAGAGCTTCCAGGAGCTGTAATACGTAATAAAGATATTACACGTCCCATACGTGAATGCAAAGAACATGCCACGAGCAGATGGCGTCGGGCACGTGTACGCGTACTCAGCTGTGCTTACAAGAACATCGCTTGACGTTGCCAAAATCTATTACATAAGGCGTGGAGCTCCACGTGCGTGCAAGATTCTCGCGGTTTAATGCCCTAATATTAAATTGTCGTGGAAGGATAACCGACCCTTCGAACCTCATCCCTCAACGTAAGATTCGAGCAGAAAATCGAAGAAGAAACTGTCAAACTGACAAATTAATAGACAAAGTAGAAGGTTTATCAGTGAAACGAAGCTGGCGGATAAGAAACATGTACTTGATCCCAAAATTAAATACAGAGAACTTTTTAATTGGTCTACAGGGTAGTAGTAGGATTCTCAAATTGATTTTCTCTAAAAGATGGGAATGCGATTTGTAATAACTCCTAACATTTTCGGTCAAAGGGTGTAGTCGAACGAGTATGAGGGATGCTCGAAGTTGGAAATTTTTAAAATTGGTGGAATTTTCATGATGGAATTTAGTCGGGCTACTACAGTTCGCTAAGAAAGTTAGTTAGAGTCGTTAGTACGACGTAAAGGCTTCGATTATGGCTGTTGGCTTCTCGAGGCTTGCAATGTTGGCGCGCTTTCGACTTAATGGTTCTTTGCGACTACCGACATCGGCCAAGATCAAGATCTTCGTCTTTTTTTTCTTTCTTTTTCGAGGAATCGCCAACAGGTACTCCGTTTAATGTTATTTTTTCTACGATTACACGAGACTGATCCTCCAGTGGTAGAAATAGATAGAAGCATTTTACGAGATAGAAATAAACTTACATTCGACTGTGTACATTGCAAACTAATACATTTTCCTTTCCTTTTTCCTTTCCCGCAATTGGTTTTTTGCCTTCCTACCACTGATTCGTTCATGGCGAAAATTCGTCGGTTTCTGTGGCGATTGCTCTCATGTTTTCTGACGATTAAATACTTGTAGAAACTTCTACCTTTCCGCAGTATTATTTTTGGAACTTTGAAGTGAATTATTAGCTTGTAGAATTATTCAAATGGAACATCGTCGAAGGAATGTCTCTATCAATCTGTCAGGTGATTTTCAGTACTCTAATTATCAGATTATTGGAGAGACAGCAATTCCTTCCCCAAGATCGATCGCGATTGATCGCATACTATCGGTATTAATTCCTAAAGTCGCATAACATGCCTGTATATACAACATGAGGCGATTTACTATTAGATAACCGCATGAAATTCATATCACTGATGGGATGGTTGATTCTGTCTACAGACGAACGCTTCTGATACCGGATAAAACGATTTTAAAATATTTGACAGTCCTATCAAAACACATGGCTCTTCAGATATCACTTCACAATGGAATTTATATTCTATGATTCTATGTTAATTTCTCAATTAATTTTTCTTGTTTCTTACAATATGAAATTTATGATAAATATATATCTGATTTTAATCTCTAATTTACTGGTAGTACGAAAACACGGTACAAGAAAAAATCGATTAAGTAGTTTGATAATTTTATTACAGGAGATATAAAGTTGCTCGTTAAATTATGTTAATATATTGCATTTGAAAAAGCGTTTTTAACCCTCACAGGATTTCTGTCAAATAATTAATTGCATAAATAATCAGATAATAATTAATTGTAAGCCATTCAATTCTTCTCTGGACATTTGCACATATATCGGGTTATTTACAAATAATTTATAACCATAAATTATTATTCGACATTCTATATAGGTGTCTAGTGTATTGAATTATTATAAAATTTCCGTTTATTTCGTAGGTACGTATGAAACATTATAAACTTACCAGTCTGAACACAGCTGGTATTAAAAGAAATTAAGCTAACAATAGAACATTTATTTAATTCACCATTTTATTCGACTACTCCCTTTTCCAGCAAGCTTTTCTATCGAATACGCTACTCGAGTATGATCCACAGCGCTACACCTAACGTTGTTGCAAGTTACGATGACCCTGGGACAGTAAATCGTAGACGATAGTAGCAATTGGAAATTCCTTCGCCAATGCAAATAAGAGACGGCTCAGAGATAAAGAGGGAAGATATAAATCTTTGTCAACGCGATTTGGTTCACGGTCGATGGAACATCCGACGTACAAGAGCCTACAGCCTGCGGTTTACACAATTTCCTCGGCATTCGAGTAGTCTGTTCTACTCGGCGCCTCGTGGCCAGAAGATCACGACGGATTCCGGACATCAGCGGACGATCCGTTCTCGTCCTTTGTCGAGGATGGGTATCAAGGATAGTTAATTGGCTGCCTGAATAGGGCACGGCCAATTAAGCGTTTAATTAGAGTGGCAGGTTATCGATGGATTTTCGGTTGCTTGGCATTAATCGATGATGTCTGGTCTGACCGAGCTTCGAATATTTGTCATTGAAATTCGTGACAGTGTGTTCATGTTTTATTCAGGTTTCAAAATACTGTTCGAATATTACGATCAATCCCTCGGATAATCCGTTGTTGAACGAATTAGAACATTTGTATGAAACGCGTTGAAAGAAATATAAACTGTGAAATTTGAACACTTATCGTAGAATACTTTTTTGTATATATCGTATGCCTTATGTGAAACATTTTGAAATCACATTGGCAGTGTGATGGGACACGACTGTCGTCATTCTGTTGGAAACATTTGAAAGCTGAAGATGACTGTAGAAGCTACAGAACATTTATTAGATATTCATTGAATATTTGGACGTGTTAATACAGTGATACGTTTCAGTACTTGATTGTTTAACTTAATTCGATATTTAATTGCTTGTTTAAATACCTTTATGACGTGTGTGAAACATATATTTGCGTTAAATATCTTGTAGCTGCTGTGTACATTTTTAGATTTGTTTCAAGCTTTCCCATAATAGTTGAGTAGTTTATCTTATTATACTATGATATAATCATGATGGTGGAGTCTCATTGCAATACTAATGAAATTTCAATATGTATCTTATACATATGACAGACATAACGTAAGTGTTCAGATATCTACCGTATATTTCATTTGAGGCTGTAAGTGCCCTTTTGATGCTAAAAGTAATATATTTGGTCAAAATTGCGAGTGACTTACGAAGTAAGACACAAAGTCACAGCCATAATAAGTTCTAACGTTATTCTTCGCCCGTAGAGATCCCGGTGCACCAATATGTCGCCTCTACCCGGAGATTCATGAGCGCTTTCGAGATTTTTAAATATATATATATATATATATATACGTATGTACTTGGTGCACATAGGCAACATGGCGCTAAAGTTAGTCGGAAGTTTAATACCTAACGACTCCCTGAGCTACCGTTTATACGGCTCCAAATTTCATCCCTTGCCTTTTCTTTTTCTCGTCGTCCCTCGCTCGGTCGCAAGCTCGTCTTCCTGCGATATTATTAAATTTTCTGGGGGAATTGAAGCAAAAGAATCCATTCTTGTCCTTGTGTTATTGAAAAAGAGCGTACAACATGGTTGACTGCACGGAGGGCGGCTGCAAAAGCGTTTGAAATTTTCGATTCGGCTGAAAGATTTTATTCGCTCTATCAACATTTCTATATGTTGGAAATGTCGAAATTACCGCGTGCCGACGAAACGAATTTAATTCCCCGGTTGGACGAAATATCTGAACGCGGCAATTAACGTGCTCGGGATTTTTTCATGACTGGCGTAATGAAATACTATTCTTTTGTGCTTGCATTCCCCGTGCAAAACGATACAGGCAAGCGAAGCAAGCGCTTTTCGAACGATACGTGGCGAGAGAATGTTACGCCACGACCGCAGCTGGTTTCTGTATGCATTTTCGCTCGTGCACAGTATCATAAAGGCGTACGTAAAAGTTGGAATATCGATCGGTTTAATGACTCCCGAAACATTTCCAAAGTACGACGAGTAGCACTCGAAGAAGGATCGACTTTTGAAACGCGTAGGATACAGGACAATTTCCAAGAGTTCCTTCAGGAAAGCTAGACCCGTTGGAGAGGCACTTTTGCAACTTTTCGTGCTTATAGATCATTCCATGGTAGTCGTAACGCCAACTCTTGTCTCCCTCCCTCTCTCTCTTTCTCTCTTCCTGTCTCCATGACAACAGATAGACTTTCGCATTAACGAATCGATTTCGTCGAGCAAAAGTTGAACCTACAATCGGCTCTTAGAGCCACTCAGACATGCAACACCGGCAAACCGTGATGATTGAGAGAAAAAAGTTTCGATTTCGCGAGGAGAAAGAATATTACCGACGATTGTTGGAGTCCGGCGTTATTATCGTTTGAAAAAGAATGGTAATTAATATCGTTGATACACGTCGATAACGAAACGATGAAACGACACGGTTTAGCTTGGTGTACATCCGGGAAAACAATGAGTAAAATCGCGGACCAATTAACGGTGTAATGGTTGCACGATAATTCGCAACGATAAAGCTTTCCTCTCTCTCTCTCTCTCTCTCTCTCTGGGGATCGTTCGAACACCACAAATTGCCCCAGCTGGCCTTAATAATTTTCTTTAATCACTGCATTCTATATTTAATTCGTAGCGTCTGATAGATACGTGCTGGTGATCTACAGTTCTTTGGTAAGCTCAGTAGGCTAGCTTAGCGGAGCACTTATGGCTGATTTATACGAACCATTACCACTAGCAGTGACCCAATAAGGTTATCCGCCAACCTCGGTGAACCAGATCAGTGGCGCTCTTAAAGGTTGATTCACAAGGCCCACCGTTAGCCTTAAACCGTCCTCGACTGTGAATCTTATTAAGGTCAATGATGATACTCTTGTACTTGGTGATTTCGAGAGCAATAGCGGACTACTACAGTGTTATTATTCCTGGTATTGAATACGAACACGATTATCTATGAATATTTTGATTGCGTCTGATACTGTGGACATTTCTATTGTCCTATCTGCGGATAAGACGAAGAGGTTTGCTTACGAGACAGTTTCATTTGCAGATAAAAATGTGACCGAGTATAGTAGGAATGATTTTGAAATATGGAGCGCAGAAAGAAGACTACTCCACTCGAAGACGAACTGAAGAACATAACTCGACGACTAAAGATCCACATATTTGAACAAACGTTCCAACACTTTATTGTATTTTGCAACTTTCTTCGCTTCAGACCGCTCGAAGCAAGGAAAGCACTTAACTCGAAGACTAAAGACTAAACTCAAGAATAGAATTGGATAATCGTATTCAGAAATTGTATCGGTTAACTCGATGGTATTAGCATAGTATTAGTAATTATGATTGCACGCTGTTGCACTATTGCATTCTTAAACATTCGAGACTCGCTGTGTGCGTCTCTTTCATATGCATTCACGCCGCTTTAAATACTAATGCAGGAAGAAAGAAGTTTCCCATTTGCCATTACGACAGCAAGAAAGAGAATTCTTAGACGACACGTCGTTAAAGCGTGGGCGTAGCTTTTAACTACAGTTTCCGTGTTATTAGCGCCGGCTAGTCGTTAGCCAAATTTTTCCCGGGCAAACTATTCAACTCGTAATCCGAACACAACAGCGCTAAAAGCTCGTCGTCGTCCTTAATAGTGCGCTCTGAATACGAGCCAAATATTAAAATCTCTTCTCGCGGAAGGCAAAACTTCAAAGACGCGGCGGAGCGGTTCAGAACGAAGATTCCAGAAGATTAGCCGGGAAGAAGCGCGGAAATTTGGTGGCTCTTAGACATCGAAAATCCGCTGCAAAACAAGGATAGAGGCGAGATAGTTGGAGTGAAAGGTACCGAAAAGGTGGAACAAGTCGTCGAATTGGAAGATAACGAAAGGCAGGGGGACAGGAGAAGAAACTGAGCAGAACTGAAAGTGGAAAGACGGTGAAAACTTTAGGTTGAAACGGTTAGAGTGCCCTTCGGAGCGAGACGGTATGAAGATATCGAGGATAGGGTCTCGAGACGAGTGGCAGAGTGAGAGGACTCACGGTGATGTGCAATTAGGAAAATTGAATTCCGCCGTAATTAACTTTCTTAATTAATAGAATCGCGGGATTGTATCTTTAATCTGGCCGTTGGAAGTGCTTCTGGCAGCTTCTGTCACCGAACGGTAGAGAATGTGGCTTGGCTCCGACTCGGGATGAAACCAGGAACGGATGAAGACGACTGCAAGGGACGAGGATAGAGAAAACGATAGGAAGAGCGGGATGGAAGATTGACGAACGTGCAGAGAACGTGGAAGAACGGGGAGAAGAAAGGGATAAGACAGGATTGTTGCAAGACGCAGGAGCGGTGGCGACGATTGCGAGCTACTCTGGGATGGGTAGTCGCTGTAAGTTTTGATATATGCGCCAGGTTATTTACGATCGCATAAGAATTAGCCCAGACAGTAAGCCGGTCTTTCTCTAGCAAAAAGCCGACTTTGTGCCGCGGACTGGCACTGTACTCGACCGGTTTTTGCTCGTTCGCTTTCGGAAAAGTCGTTAAACCTCGCGCCGCATTCGACGAATCAGCCAAATGACGTTTCTTGCGTCCTCCGGTTGTATCGACGCAAGTTCGGACGACGATAATTCCACTCGCGTGTCTCAACTTCTTCGATACGGTGCGGCGACGTCGTTCAAATCTGTAGGATATTTCGACGAACCTAAACAGTGCACAATGCGAAGCATGTTAGAACGAATTAATTGATTGCCGAAAGTGTAGTTGTTCGTGTAGTATTCATTCGCTATACACCTGTCATGGAATTATTCAAGCGATCCTCTCGTTTTTTTCGTATCTTCTCTGGCTGATCTTAAGGCGCGCGATATTTTCTCATTCTTTCGTCGTTATATCAACGACTGATAGTCTTTATCTGTCTTATAATACATAACGAACTTGACTATTCTACGTGGAATTGAAGTATAAATTTGAACATGACCGGACAAGTCGCGATACATTCGCGAAACTAACTGTTTGCATCGGTTCGTGGACACTATTTGAAAATTCGTTGGATGGCCGGGCGAGATTGTCGCAACGAATTATGCTGGTCGCGTGAAAAATTAACGGGGGTCGTTTTCGACGATCGACGTACGTTAGAAAGCCAAGCGGAAAGTCATTTTTCTCCTCGTTCCTTTAGCGGCCGCTGGCAGATTAATTAATCACGGCGTGCCGATTTCGTTCGACCACACGGCTCGATTAATAAAATCGTACCCCGACTCTCGTTCGTTGTTTAAGTTAACTTGCCCGCCGTGCAGTTAATTACGCCGATCGATGAGCGGCGCATATTTTTGACGTTCATGGAATACGAGGACACACCGTGTGCACTCGTAAAACTCGTTTTGACGAGCGCCTTTAATCCCGGCCAACGAATGGAAACGACTCTGAATTCACGATGAAACGCGTAAATTCGTAATCTGCAAAATGTACAACAACTCGCCGAACTTCTGATTTATGATCCTGGACAACGCTTTCACAGGATTTTCCACGTTACGCCGTGGTATCTGACGCATCTAAAATATTACGAGAAAAGTTCTACATGCGTACACTGTATTCTTCGACCGATGATGTGCTGCAATTAAGAGAATCTACGCTGTTGTTATTCGACCGCTTATGCAGCAGCGAAACCTTGTCAGTCTGTCATCAAACTTATCAAAGTTCGAGCGTGGCGTCATGAAGAACAATCAAACGACTCATCGGTGTCCTGATTGAAGCGTCACCAGGAATTGTGCCTCGTGTTGTTTCAAAGGTAAGTCGATTGCGATTATATCAATGAATGGATCTCTAGCGGCTATCGTGAGTGAATTTTCTGGTCATTTTGTTCGAAAATTATTGTCCTGTAATAACACCACCGCGATGTTAGTCACGATCGTTGCAAACAGTAGCGGGATTTTTTTTTTTTAATAATATTGAATGATCGTGATACACTTCGTCGCATTTGTGTAATTTTATCGATTTTCAAACTAAAAAGAGATACATGGGCATGAAATTTCATCCATGATAGCTAGACCGTAGATAGTTACAGAAATTTATATTTTTACGAACACAACTGAAAAAGTAGAACCTGCATGAGGCAAGTCTCATGCATCAAATATCATAACGAGTATTACACTTTCGATATTTTATACATTTCGCGTGTATCTTCTGTGCATTTTTACATCCTTCAATTTCTGATAAACGCGTTAAACATCCGCAGTTTGACGATAGCGCGAACTGATTTTCCTTCGCGATAGCTTTCGACAGTTAGATGATCTTTGACTTGGCAATGATCATTTTCTTCTCAGTCCGCGTACAGTGTTTACAATTTCACTACGCTTCGATCTCGAACGGTGTTTCATCGAGACACACAATTTACTCGGCGTCCATGGCGATATTTATGAGAATATTTTTGCGTCGGAGCAAGCTCGTAAAAATCATCTCCAAAGCGCAGTGACGCTAGCGTTTAATTCCAGTCGGGCGGTAATTCTTCTGGAAAGCAGCTACTCGAGCCCATAAACTGGTGTGAATTCGCAATTGGGAGAACCGTGCGGCGAATCGATATCTCTACAACATCGATTATAGAAGCACGAAACGGGCTATGGTAATGAACGACGCTTCTCGTTCGTTTTTCATTCAGCAGCGAAACAAGTATTTTATATGGAAACTGATCGATCAATTTGGGACTTTTTCATATTGCGTTCGTACATTTTTTAACCAATCTCGCTTCGACCATTTCCTACCTAATTGTGCTTTCCTGCTATTAAGAGCTTTTTGAAGTTACTGAAGATATATAAAGGGATCATCGCTAACCTATTTACGATTAGAAGTAGATTACAGTAGAAAATGAAAAATTTTTGTTTCAACGAAATTTCACAATGTGGATCGAAATATAACGTAATATAAAATAAATTTTGGCAGTTTGCTTTTATACGCGAATAACTCAAGAGCCAGATTAGATAACCGTACTTTTTGCGATTACTCCATTTTCGTTACGCAGTTATGCGATTCATCTTCAACCCTTAAAAGACAAATGATCTTCCCTTAGATTTCTTTCGTAGAACTCTGTACAAAATAAGAAATGCCAAGATGAACGTGCAGAGGATACATCTTTTTAACATCTTCACTTCCCCCTGCTTTTCAATTTACGGTATCTGTCTGTCTGTAGTTCGAATCGTTTAATTCGAATAGCTGCAAGAAATTTTGTTTCCTTGGAAGTTATCGATAATTGTATCACCCCGGCATATTTCACGCGAAAGCGTAAAACTTCCGAAGCAATTCGAGTTTACGAAGGAAGCGCAAACAAAAGCCTAACACCGAGGACACTGTCTGGCAGCTTCGTGAAATCGGTAGAATCCGCGACGAGGAAGATGGAGGGGAAGGTCTGCTGGAACGTTGCCTATAAACCGCGTAAATTCGCAATCTGTGAAACTACGAAACGAGTCGGCGGAGTTGTGATTTACGGCGCGTCTCGTCGCCCCGTTTACGGGACAGAAGAAAAGGAATAGCTGGGCTGCTGCTATGTGTATGTACGCGTACGACGAGGCTGAGTGGGCGGTGGGCGTCGGTTGTTCGGGAAAAATGCGACGTAGCGCGGCCCGCCGTTTTCTCGCAATAACTTCCGAAGGAAAATTCACGATAATAGAGACTACTGCCTGTGAATTCCGTATGCAAGCGTGCTTACGCCACTCCTCTGCTCTCCTCGAGCTCTCCTTTTCACCAAACCTCTCCACCTATATTCTCTCCTTCCCTCTCCTCTTTTCTCTTTTGCTTCTCCAGTAAGATCTCGACCGCTCGTGCCACCCTTCCTTCTCTATTTCTCGGCAGCGCGACGCGGCTACATGCACGTTTTACCCCGGGATTTTCCCTCTTTCTTTGCGGAGCCGAAACGACGTCCGTGGCGAACCAAGGGAGGCTGAGCTAGACAAATAGTCGCCCCGTGAAATACCGCCGCCTCCTTAAAACTTTAAAGTGTTTCGAGTAATCCTAAGGCACGACTTTAGATCATGAGGATACCCGGTCTTGTCCTCCAACCCCTTGCACCTCTTTTTTCTCGCTTCCATTCATACGATTTCTATCTTTTTCCTATCTTTCGCTTTCTTCGCGCGACGTGCTTTGTCTATGGTGGCGCGCACGTGGCGTGCACGAAGACGTTACGGCGAATCGAATACAAATAGCCGCGTGCGCCGCTCGTAACGCTCTGGCCGATGAGCTTCATGCAGCAAGGCTCTTGTTCCGCGGTTTGATCGCGGTGGAACGACAATTTAGAGTTTGCTTTTATGGCGGTAATTTTCACTGAACGTCCACCATTACGCGGAGACGTTTGTACGATACTTTGATCGTATTTTTCCGCTGGCCGTCAAAGCGATACGGCTGGCGTGATTAAACTGCGTTTTAGTCGTGTGGTATTCAAAATAAAAGATGTTCAATGATAGAAATACAGGGACGAAGGATTTCAGGTAGCAAAAGGAAAAGAGAAATACGTGGAAAAGTATCGCTCGGTGTGTAGTATAAAATTCGAGGCTTTTAAGAGGAAACTCAATGCTAACCTGGTTCGACGATCAGCATTACAGTGTCGGTTCGTCCCTCTGTTGGTCTGCACGAATATTTTCCGACGTCGTGCGGCGTGACCGCCGCCAGAGTCAATTCCGAGACGGTTCGAGCCGCGCCTCTTTCAGTCTCCACGTTTATTCCTCCTCGCGCAGCCTGCGAACACAGGAAATGCAACGTGAAATTCGGTGCACGACGCGCTAGGAAAATCGCGCACGACGCGTATCTTCCTTTCCTTTTTCTTTTCTCTGGTTTTATTTTATCGTGGCATCTGATGGAACAACGGTTACTTGATTACACCAATGAATTTGCGAATTACCACCTACACATTTACGATTAATAGCGATTTATCTCGAAAGCACACATTATCCCACGAACGGTGTTCGCCGGTTGTTGACCGTGCGAATATTACGATCGAAATATATCGCGAGTGCGGAAAATTAAATAAATCTCCGGTCAGCCCCTCGTTCTCTCGCCCGCCGCCCCTCCCGCGAAACGTTCACAGTTTGTAATTTCGTAATAAATCTGCCGAGATGAATTGCGCATAGCTTCCACGGATAAATTTTCAGCAGTTCGCCTATCGCGGTCTCGATCGCATTTTTCATTCCGCTATGAACCGATTTAAACGTTCGTTGTAATTACTTCGATCCGACGCAATTCCACGAACAACAAACACTCGCGAATTTCATTGTAAAAAAAAAAACTGCCTTTCAGTCGCTTTGATTCGCTGTAAAAATTCGGTGTGTTTTTCCAATCGTGTTTTTTAATCTGCCTGCGATTCTTCCCGATTCAATTTCTCTCGAGAAGAAAATTCGACGCGTGTAAACAAAAATCTCGTAAGCCGGGGAAGAGCTTGAAGTTCGTAGCCGCTCAAGTCGCGTCCGCCGTCACCCAGATGATTTACGATCGTATTTCTTTCGTTCGAGACGAGAGCTTCTCGTGAGAGAGGGTGCGGAAGGGGTCGATGTCGAAAGAGGATCCGGTGTAAAAAATTTCATTAGAGTCTGTCTCACGAGAAGACACGAGGCTGTATTACCTGGAATGTTAGGAGTTTGTTATCCCGGAGCCATTGCACGCCCCTGATGGGCCGCGTCTGATACGGGGACAATATGACGCATCTCAAGGTGATCGTCGACCCCGATGGCACCCTCTGCTCCCGTGGACCCATTATGGCAGCCACTGGTGCCGTGCTCTCGTAACCTGTAAACCATGTATGGACAAATATCATACGACGGGCAACATCTTGCCGTAAAAATTTAGTATCTTCCAGATATAGTTACGTGGGCTTGGAGCACGCAGTATTTGGACATTTCTTGTCTGGATTGTGCTAATTATATAAAATTAAATTCTCTAATGTAATCTTGACCGCTCTGATCTTATTTTAGGCAATATATAGTTAACGAATATTGATGAAAACGATAGTTTGTATTGGGAGAATAATATACGCATATAATTAATTAATGCGTGTATTTAGTCACACTCTAAAAATGTATACAGATTTTGTACAGCATAGATGAACAATTACGTTTGATCTCAGTTACGAATTGCCGTAAAAATTTAGTATCTTCCAGATATAGTTACGTGGGCTTGGAGCACGCAGTATTTGGACATTTCTTGTCTCGATTGTTCTAATTATATAAAATTAAATTCTCTAATATAATCTTGGCCACTTTGATCTTATTTCAGGCAATATATAATTAACGAATATTGATGAAAACGATAGTTTGTATTGGAAGAATAATATCCCAATAATAAATTAATTAATACGTGTATTTAGTCACACTCTAAAAATGTATACAGATTTTGTACAGCATAGATGAACAATTACGTTTGATCTCAGTTACGAATTGATATTAAAAATTGTCTTATATTTTGTATAAGAATACGAAGGATACAATGATACAAAAATATGAAGCTTCTTATCAAATCGTGTCAGGCGTGCAAATACCTACGACATGTTAAAAAATTTACTTATTATAACTATAATGTAGTCATGATGGAAACCAATACGACCAACTTCGTTAAGAAGGATCGTTTAATTTCTGATCGTATATTCTAGTAATAAAATTGAGAAATCAAGTTGACATCTAAATGGCTGATTTATAAACGAATGGAATAACTTCTGGGGTCGTTCATTCTTCTCAGGGTTTTATTACGGAGACTTGACCAGTTTCGTATATTCCGATTAATGTGCCGTGTATTTAAAACTGCCGAGCTAGGTATGCACGTTCGTTTGAATAAAGATAGCCGCGCGCCATGCGTTTAAAACAATGTTAAACAGCTTATGGGCTGGAGATCCGAGAAGAAAGTAATTACACCGTGGGAGGAACTTGCGGCAAAAAGAACGGAACGTGTTTTATGCCTTCCCGGCTGAAAAAGTAGATTCATTAAAAACCGTGCTGCACGACGAAGTCAAGATTTACGGAACGATGTCACCAAATGAGAAATAGAAAACTAAGTGCCACTACTGGTAATAATTTCTCGCTTTCACTTATCGAAGCCAGCCTCGTTAGACTTTAATTAATCCTTGATTAATTATCGCTTATTGCTGAAGATGATATTAGAAGAAGCTGAAGAGATTATAAGACCATCGATTCACTCTCCGGTATCGATCTCTGGGCAACATTTTTTATTAACAACGTCGGATCAAATCGAAGCATTTGTTATCATGTTAATTGGTATAATCCTACTGTAACATTTAGCCGATTGAATGGACCATAGTGTCCGTATTAGAAGGTTTTCCCGTAAATGGACCGCTTTAATACGCGCCATTGAGGATAACCGACGAGTGTTGCGCGATAATTTTAATTAATGAGAACGTTAGCTTTGCCTCTTGAGCCGCGCATACAAGACGGCGCGTAGCTTTACAAAGCAAAACGTTCCAACGGCGAGAAAGACCTGCGGCGTAACACGGTTTTTCTTTCCTGCAGGACGTACGTACTGTCAAGTTTGTACATTTTAATTTAGAGGGTCGGCACAAGTGGTCGTTTAATATGCGTGCCACCGTGAAACAGCGTGTTCTTCTGTAACCCGTGCGACGTCGTGTTCCGTTCGCCCCAATTCCTGCATTAAATCGAACCACGCCGACCTCGCGAAAACATCGATTCGAAAACTTCGTCAACCAGCGGGAGAAAAAATCCAGTTGAATTTATAGACTGCGGAGATTTCTTGGACCCTTGAGGAAGAGTAGGCGGATCGTGCTCAAGGACAGTCTGAGAGGCAAAAGAATCACCACAGGGTGGTAACCTGAAAATCCCTTTGAATGTACCAAGTCGGTGGCAAAGGGATCACAATTACAATTCGAGACTTAAGGCTCGCTGTATTAAAACGCGACCTATTTCTACTCTGCCGGTGGGAAAATAAGAAGACAACGAGGAAGAAGAGCGTGGATGGACGGATAAGATGGAGAAGAGAGGGAGCTCTGCTGCTCGTTCGCTTCGGGTAGCCGGATCCTCAGTCCGGAAATTGGACTTTGAAGTGCGAAGAAACAAGAGAACCGTCTCACGTAAGGGCAACGACGCGGCCTAATAATTCATTACGAGGCGAAAGGGGAAAACAATGGCAGCGGTAGCGCGTGTCTCGCAAGGGATGCCTCTGCCATGCTGTGTGTATGATAATGTCGGGACAAGCATACATTATTCAGCGCGAAGGAGATGGCAGAGAGCCGATGACTAAGACTCGTTTAACGCCACCTTCCTATCCTGCAGTAGCCGTGGAAGCACGGTTACGGTCACGCCAGGTGACGAGGAAAAAGACTGCCGAGAACCGGAGGAGGTTTTCCACGACTACCGGGATTAAGGATAATCCTATTAGACTTGAATTAATCCTCGGGCAACTGCATTTCTCCTCGGCGAAATATTCCGTTACGCCGTTATTACACGGCCGCGGCAGCCTGTTTCTCCTTCGCCGCTGCTGCCTTCTTCAATCCTCGTTCGCTGCCAACTTCGATGATCATTGTCCTGCTGTCTTGATGTTTAATTATTATTCGACGTCTTTGCTTGCCACTCTGAGGAACGTGGAAAAGCAACTTGGCGTTCTCGAGATAGCAGCCTCTCTTCGCTTTTGCGCCGAATCTTCCGTTTTTGCGAATTTCAGACGAAGTTTATATCCCCGCCTCTGATTTTTACTTGGTTCTATTTTGCCAAAAAGCAGCGTAGCTTTATCGCGCAATTTTAATAAATCCTGCACGTAACAGGCGTTCCATTTTGAACTGGAGGATTATTATCTTTAGTAGAATTCACAGTTTCTAGAAAATTGTCGGTCTACTTATTTCGACATAAAATGCAGACACGATATCTTCCGAATGCGTTTCTACCATTTTATCGTACTCTTCCGGCAATGTTTCCGATCTTTGAACATCTGCGGCTTAACGAATCGATGGCTCGAAGAATATCGTTCTTCAGCTCGTTAATCAACTGCTGATTATTCCCGCAGACTTAATCGAAATACAAAAATTCTGGCAGCGCTGTATCGCTGAAATATATTATAAAGTAAGTTTCACAATTTTCTACAAACTATAAAATTCTACCAGTTTTTACTTCTTCCAATACGCTTCAGTTACGCTTCTTCCATCCAGATACGCGTTAAGTTCTGCTGTCTTTAAAAGTTTCAATTTAGCAATCATCGATGTAGATCCGTTGATTCGCAGTTTTCTGTCTCGTCGCTATGATACTTGGCGCGCAATCTTGTTTAAAAGCACTCTAATCGATTCTCAGAATCAGTTGAAAAAGGGATGCTTGTTTTTCCGCTGCTCTTAAATTTTAACCATCGCATCGATTCGAAGTCGATGCGACGGGGATGAATTTCAGTCGAGAGTTGGAAGCAATAAAGAAAAAGATCGAGAAATCTCGCGTCTCGGGCATGAAATGATGGAACTTGGAAAGAATTATGAAGCGTCTAGAAAGACGCTGCAAGAAGAATCGACGACAGATCCCGGCCGTCAAAGCCAGCGAAGAAGCGCACTTATCTTTAAGTGATTGATGTCGACTGGATCTTGTTGAAGGAATAAGAAGCGTCTATCGGATGATTTTTTAACGGGCCAGCAGTGTATAAAGGCGGCACGACATCCCTCTTCGCATCAGGAAAATACATCAAACTCCATTAATACCGTCGCATAGTTAAGGGTAGAAAATAGACCGACATTTGGAAAATTTATCAAACTATTACCATGTAACTGTACTACAGAGAGGTGCAAGTGTTTCACAGCAAACTTTATTACGTTATTCCATAGATATAGATAAGAGGAAACATAAATGCATAAGTGCGATGCTTTATGAAAAAGTTATTTGAAAAGTACGAAAAAACAAGTAACAAGTATTGTTTTATAATTAATATAATCAATAGGCTTTGGTATAAATGTTCTATTTCAAAACGTTCGCCATTCCGAAAATTGGCAGTAAAAAGTTGAATTTATTATTCTATGAAATTCCCTTTTTTTTTCGTTTCAATAAATGAATCATTTTTTCGTGTCGGTTCGACACAAATATTTTTTCAAAGTATTCCATATATTATTATGAAAGTCTAATAGTGCGAAATTGATCGACTTGATATTGTTTTCTTCGTATTTCCTATTTTTATTCTAACTTTTTAATGAACCTTCGAACCACGTCTAACCCAAATTTCATGTTATACCCGTGGAACATGCTGACAAAATTTACTGAAAAAATCTGACATCGCCCTATATACATTTAACGATTACGAAAATTTAAATTTACATAGTTGAGTGTCACAATTAGAAATGCAGGAATTGGATTTGCTGCGTTGTACAATACATTTCGCTCTCGCGAAATGTGCGAATTGTAGCGGCAAAGTTTCGCTCAATGTTACGAGGACCGACTGAAATATCTACTAATTTGCTCGTTCAAAAGTTTGTAAATACGTGCAAACATGCCGCGATACACTCGTATTGCTTTTGAGAGTCGCGTATAATTTGCACGTGGAAAAATTCATTTTCGCAACTTCGCAATTGCGTCGGGCAAAATGCGATTTAAATGTAACGCGTGAATCAAAAGTCGAACGCGGTCCGTTGAAACAAACACAACGAAGGATAATTGTACTTGTAAGGAGCTCGGCAAATCCTCTTTGCAAAGTTCTCGGGGAATAAAGATCGCACGAAGCGTGAATATTGTATTTTTAAATCCACTGAAAATTGGATCGATCAGGGCGCGTTGGCGACTTAATTTACGAATTCGTATTCGCCCGATTCACGATAATATTACAGTTATCGGGCTACCACAAAATGGATGCAGAATATAGAAACTGTGCGCGGTACACAGATTTGGATAAAGAACTGGATAAAGGAACTACAAAAATGTAGAGATTAATTTTGTACGAATATCTGATACGAAAAAGCTTCCAATGAAGTTTTGATTGCATCGTTGACGTTTGCATATCTGCCTAGTGTCAGTGTGCAGTATGCAATAAAATGTCAGACTTGCGGACGACGATTTATCGTTGGGTTTTGATTGAAAATATTGTTTAATCTTGCCCCACGTGTATGAAAATATCGCGTTGTCATAGTTATCCAGCTTCCTGTCCGCGACATTGTTCCATGCAACCGATAGACTTAAATTTAGTTCGACAAACGCTTGGCTGGTGAAATTAGACGGCGGGGATCTTTAAATTTATCTGCGTGTCTATTAAAATCTCCGACACAATGGCGAGGATACTGTTGGAAACGGAACTAATGGAACTCGTTCGCGGCGATGTACTATCGGACGGAAATAAACCTTCGTTTTCACGATGCTCACTTACTTATTCGCGTCTGCTGAGAGTGCGGCTCGTCGTAACCCTCCGGTTTGTCAGGGTCTGAAAAGGAACAGTGGAGACAGTTAGTCATCGAAGTACCGTTTGTCACGAAATTTAGAAGATTTAGGATTACGTATAAAATATTTAACGATACTTTCTTAACGGCGATATCGCGTCGTGAATAGCAGACTGCTGTTGATTTTTTCGATTATTAACCGTACGTAGGCGGTCATATATGCGCAGGACTCACGTAATTTATCGACGTCAAAAGAAAAGAAAAGAAGACTTAAATGGCATTGAAGGTATTTAGAGTCTCGTCAAATCACCTGTGCGCTGTACCACCCCATTTGAACATAAAAATGAAGAAACTTACAAATATCTGGCAAACTGCCAGAACTCAAAGTATAACTACAACTAACTAACTTTACTAACAAAGTAAAACATCTTTCGGTAATTAATAAACGTTGCCATAAAAAAAAAAAGAATCTTCATTCGCGTCTCTGACTTTATCTTCTTTACCAGAAGACTGAAAAATATTGAAATTCGTGAGTAGTCCTGATTCAATGATCAAGCGTGACAAATAATTCTGCAAAACGATCAGATCGACCATTTTCCCTTTCATGGAAATATTACATTCAAATATTTCCAGGTATTACCATATAATTAAAAATCGCTGGCCGAATACTGTGAAAAATATTCAGCCGGGTTAGGAGTCGGCAAAAGCTATTAAACGAAGACCGGCTTAAGGACAATTCAATTTAGTGGGCGGATTTAAATAAAGAGGCGAACTAGCAGAGTAACTGCAATTACCTCGCACGGACAGCTGAACAGCATACATCATTTTCGGCTCGGTGTTCACCTGGCATTCGTACTTGCCGGTGTCTGTCTTCCTGGCCTTGTCCAGCCTCAGCGTCCACGCGTCGCTACCCGGTGTATGCTGAGGCCCGAATCTCGTATCCGAGCTGAACAGAGTGTTTCCTGACGTGAGAATGTGGAGATCCTTGCTTCTCATCCAGGACACCTGAAACAAGACCGCGCAGGACGTTGAAAATACATCGTAATGGAATTACCGTCGTGTTAAACACGGAGTCGCCATCAGGTCATGCAAATGCTTCTTAATTACTTTTCCAGCTTAAGAGGATCAACTTTCAGTTAATTTCAGCCTTTGGAAATTAACCTGCGAGTATCCATTAAAATTTACGTATATAAATATTCGTCAATTTTTTCCAGAATCTTGACACGCTTGGTCGATAATTGCTTAACGTTCTTCGCAGTAATTTTCCGGACTGTCTTTGGATAAAGACTTGCCTCGTTCAGAAAGCTCACATTTTGATTTGTTCGGTAAATTTGATCGATTTTCCATATACTTTACAACGTTTCCGAATAATTTTATAAATCGCACAATGAGTTCTTTTAGAGATTGCGATGATTTTTGCTAAGATATATGGACGGAAGGTTTATTTTCTGAAGATATAGATTTGCAACAATGTATTTTTTGCAGACTCGAATGATCTTCTGCAATGTTTATGAACGGAGAATTGCTTGTTTAAAAAAGAACTCGTTTTTATCTCTTAGATATCTTGATTCTCACGCTTTAGTCGTCGACAGTTCCAGTGTTAAAATCGCGATTTGTCGAGACGAGAAAGAAACGCATCGATCGACAAGTGCAACTATATTTATTGAAGCGAATAAATAAAAGCTCGCGCAGCAAATGAAGAGTATTAGTCTAGCCGACATAGATTCGTCCGATATGTACGTCTACAAATGCGGTTTCCTCCCTTAAAACTAGAGCCATAGGAATGCACACTTGCGCCCCGTAAATCAGCGCTCTGTTACGACTTATTTCCTTTCCGCCTCGCTACTTTACACCCGTGTTACGAGCAACGTAATACATAACATAGTAACATGTTACGACGTCGTTACCTTATGGCCGAGATAAAGGATAGAGACTGTTAAAAAGAAAGTTGGGCCGCGAAGAGAAAAACAAGAGGAAAAGGGTGGAAGGGAGAGATACGTATAGGTGGAATTTAATGGAGCGACGCGTGAAAATCTCTATCGTTTGGAGGAAAAGGAGCGAAGAGAGAGGAGAACGAAAGGGAACCGAGTGGAAAGTTCGTGTTTCCTTCGTCTCGTGTTTCGTTGTTCTCGAGCGAAATTTTATTTATCACGACGAAACGGAGTGGGGGGGGGGGCGGCGGCGGTGGCTCGAGACGAGGCGTCGTATTATTTATGCTGGTATAATTTTATTATCCAACGGCGTAAACCGGAGACCGGTTCAACTATTTTTATCGTTTGCAACAATAACGCCGAGTAATTTAAACGCCAGTCCGAGTTAATATACGGTGCAATTACTCTTTCTTGCCGTGGAAAATAAAATCGCTATTTTCTTATGTCACTGGCAAGCACCATTAATAAAACGCAGCAATGAACCGGTCCGGCAGCTCCACGTTCCCATAGTTAGAGCCACCTTTGACATATCTTATTGCTTCGGGCTAAATAATTAATCCTCCCCATCCTCCTTTCCCACTTCCACTCCACAGTTCTGCTTAGGGGCGAGGGGAGGGGCCGAGTAAATGGGAGTTTACTGATTACTCAGTTAAATTCACGAGTTTCTCAACTCGCGGACTATTTCTTACGAGGTTGCCCGTAACTCGGTTCATCAATTCTTATGAGTTTTCTTCCTGAACACCGGCTACGTCCACGTGAAGAATTCCACCCTTAATTCGACTCGTTCGGTCTAAAGCGGTGCAAGGACAGTTGCGCTTTGGCAAATATATCTTCGTCTAAACCATCGTCCTCGTTTCTTCCAATTCGACGCTTCGAACGCGATGGCGTTTTCAGCTTCATGAGAAGCTCTTTGGGTAGAGGTTGTTGAATATTCGTAGTTCGATTAACAGCTGCGCCGCTGTAAAACGACTTAATTCGACGAATAACAAGGCCTCGATGATGCACGCTACTCGGGCGAATCGATGTACCGAAAAGACGCGAAAATCACGGCGGAAGGATGCAAAGTAGCCTCTATATAATTCCTTCTGATTATCCATTCCCTTTCGCACTTCCGTTCGTCTTGTTACGAGCAAAAGTTTCTGCGACCCTTGGCGACGAGTAGCACACCTCTAGTACCGAGGATGCTTCAGAAAGCTGCGCCAGGCTTTCCCCTCGGTGCGATTAATATTTCGCGCGATTTTGAAGGCACGAAGTTTAAAGGTCTAAAGGGAGAGAGTGAAATGTCAACGTTCGTGGCAGCTGTCGAATACGCTCCTTACAATTAATACTTCCCACGATCTTGTACGCACGCGATCTTCAGCTTCGAGTCTTTGAAGACTTTCACTTTTCATACGTGATTCTCACTAGGTTGTAGCTGGTTTAGATAAACATGCGAGAAATCTTCGGTATTATAGGAATAACATTTCTCTTAGAAATTCTTTCTTTTTTGAAGGTGTATTACAAATATATGGGTTTCAAATAATTATTTATAAGTTTTTAACGTGTGATATTTTTTGAAACAATCACCAACATGAATTTTGACAGGTTCACTCGTTGTCACCTGCCACGTGACGCGCGACCGTAGTGGCAAAGTACTGTTGTCACGTGAGAAGTGACTTACGACCGGCAAAGGTTAATATTATAATTACGACCAAGAAGTATGCTCGTAATAGTTAATGTTTCTCACAATTTTGAAGAAACTAAACTCAAAGACATCGTGGTAACGGTCGAGTATGCTCGGTAGATACTGAGCTTATCCGATTACTCGACAATGGTTCGTAATAACGATCGAGTACGTTCGTTACAAATAATATTTTTCACGATCTTGATGACAAAAAAAGTATAATGCTTCGAATGGCCAAGGGAGGAAGGGCGAAGCGGTAACGATTCGATAACGTGGCAACGATCGAACATATTCGTTACAATTAATATTTTTCACGATCTTGAAGACAAGTAGCCCGAGCCTTAAAGGACGAAAAGAAAAGAGCTAAACTACGTCGAAGACGAAACGACGGTGGCTCGTGGTAACGACCGAATATGGTCAGCGAACACTGCTTATCCGATCGCTCGTATTTCTCAACGTTGGACGGGGCAAACGGTGGGATATTAGATATCCGGTTATCGGGCTGCAGTCATTTCCGATCTGCATCCAGTTGCCATTTTCCCATTGGTCGTTTCGCGAGAATGTGAGAGGATAAACGATCGATCTGAATGATTTGTTTTGGGACAAGAGAAAGAGAAGAATGTGAGAAGGGGGCGAGGAGCGAAAGAACGGTCGAAATGGCATGGAAGACGAAGAATCTAAATTACGATCGTTCCGCGCGCGGCCTGGCGATTTTTAATAATGTCGTAATATCCAGGCAACGGAATCGAACCCGGTCCGCGACGTTTCGTCGCGAGACGCTGGGACGCAATAATCCACCGGTGACAAAAAGAGGTACTAGTCGCTGCCTCGGATACATTCAACCAGCCGTAGATTTATCGCCGTTATTAAAACAACCGTGGCGATACGAGCAGCGACCATGCTCGCCGGACGAGCGTAGATATTATTCAGCGAGAAGAACAAAAGAAGCTGGGATTAATCGGTAATTAAATCGACGCTGGGCAAACCGTAACGCTTCCGATACGCTTTTTATGCACCTTCTTCCACGGTATCCTACTGTGGGAAGCTTTTTTCAAACAATGACGCGGTGATAAGATACAGATACAATCTGGTGAATCGGTAATACGTGTACCCATCGAAGTTTATTTCCAAGTCAGATACTACGATGTTGTTAGGAACCGAGTGTACGCCTGTGGGATGCTTGAAGTCCCGAGCAACGCAAAGTCCGATGGACACGCGGTTTTCCACGCTGTAAGATCTGTTTTCGACGATCCGTGGCTGTGAAATCGCAGTAAAGCACGTGTGATTGTATTGGTGAAATTGGAGAACAATCTGAACATATATGTTTCCGATTAATTAATTTCCAAATTGTTTCCGGTATTTAGCAATACGATGCTAACGAAGCTAACGTAACTTGAAAATGTTTCATGTATACTACCTGTGCATCTTCGCGTTTCCCACTTAATTTCAATCCTCTGCCCATAACGACTGCGAAGCCAAGGAAACAACCATTTCAGAAATCCGTGCCCGTACGTGGAAAATTGTCGGACGTCGAAGGTAAATCGATGCAGGCCGCGCAGGTCTGCTGGAAATCGGCTTTGTACATAACGAGAAGAAAATTCAGCGCCGCGTGCGGCTGATTTATACAATAATAACGTAAGCAGCACACGGCAGAGCGTAATGGTCCACGGTGTGGGGTGGGAAGGCGGAATGTGAGCGGTGGGTCATAACGTTAGGGGGTGAGAAGAATGTACGGCGTGGCAGGGGCTCGGTGTATCACGGCATTTGGTCGTATGCCAGTTTACTCGAGTATACGAGTCGGATGGCACCAGAAATAGAACTGGCTTTGAGGTCGCGGCACGAAGAGAGCAAAAGATGGAAAAACCGTGGCTGGCGAAGGGGTTGGTGTTTGCTCGCGCGGCTGGCGGGGAGACAAAAGGACGGGGCAATATACGGAGCCGGCATAACCGCTTTCATCTGCTACGTCGACACAGACCAGGGCCGGATAAAAATGCAACTCCTACCAAGCCGTTTCATCGCAACCTTACGAGCCTCTCTGCTCGTTCCTGGCGCTTCTCCTCGAGGAAAGAGCTACCTTATGGCCACCATTCAGGCAGCACCGAGCGACCCTACGTTTGGCTCGGCAGATCGACCGTGCGACCGACACGATTCCCTCTGCTCGAATGTTTCTTAAATTAGACCACGTTTCCGCGTCGCCGCGAGATCGACCTGGAAATTTTCAGCACTGCTTGCAACAATTTCAAGCGTCGCTTCAACCGTGTAACGTCCGTTCTCTTTGCGTTGAAATGAACCTTCCTCCGGGATAAGAATTCCGCCGCGGCATGATTACGAAATTCAGTGTCACCTGCTCGAAGCTACGTCGGCGAAGTTTCATCGAATGAGCGATGTTTGCGCTTTCAGTGCATTTATTTGTACGTTTACACAGCGCGATCCTGCGCTCCGAGAACTGTGTCTTGCGAGAACCTGAGCGTTCTTCGAATCTGAAATCTGATAAGAATCTGTTTAAGCGTTCCGGATCTTGTCTAAGTCTATGATTGCTTAGATATCCCATCAGTTATATTTTTCATGGAGCGTATCGATGAATCTTAAAGAAGTGTAGCTGTGGGGGGGTGGAACTAAGAGAGAAGAAACTGTGCATCTACGCTTTGCAATGATCAGGTTTCGATTTTTCTTCGCTCGATCAACAAACTCAGCGACCAGAGTTCGATTGAAATTTATTACTCTGTGATTTATAGCTCTCGCCACGTTTTCTTTATTCGGAAGATTCAGAGATTAATACAAAGTTGGAGAAGCATAGCAAGATAGTTCAGAGGAGCTTGGATTGTTCAAGCTAGGGACTTTGAAAGTGGTTCTCGAAAGTGGTTCGTGGCCGATGTATCGAAAGAAAGGTCCGCTGGAGACGAATGAAATCACGGATCCGGAAAGCGCGATAGATTTTGCCTGTATGGCGTAGCCTGTATTGTAACAGGTGGTAGAAAAGCCGAGGAGGTGATCGTACTGTGAATAGAATTTGTCGGAAGACTACGTTTTCAAGAAAGTTAGGTTTATAGTTCGTACAGTGCGAACGTAGTTAACCGAGTGCCTGTGACTTCAGAGATTGTTGACTCTGAAGTAATAATCTCCGGGTTTAATCTGCGTGAAGACTCGATCCCGGCAATTCTACAACAAATGTTGTTCGTGCGCGAACAATTTCCATTTACTTTCTTCGTTTAATTCACCTCCGAGTTGAGGTTCTGTATTCGTTTACGAGGGGAGATTGAAAAAGTAACGAGGTGTCGTTAAATGCAATTCATTGGCGTTCGCGCTTTCGCACGCGTCCCAACACCGGAACACCCCGATCTTCCTGTTAGAAACAGACAAGGAAGTGGCTCGATGAATAAAGTGTAACTTCCTTTCGGCTCCAATTGCCGAACTCGAAACTGAAAGTTGAGGAAAAGAGCCGAAGTAGCAAGAACGTTCGATGAGCTTTGGCGCTTCACAATGAACCATCGAATCCTACAATCGAATCGTTGTTCTTTGGTTAAATTATTTACTCTCTTTTTGTCGGTCGTAAGAAACGATAAGAATCGCGCTCGTCGACTTCCTTTTGGGCCATGCCAGCCATTATCAACACTTTTGAATCGAACCGAGTCGATTCTGCTTTGGTTTTACGCTTCGCTGAAACTTTTCGATGAATAAAACCCAGCCAGATAATTTCGCGGAACGCGACTTTCTACCTAAGAAAATAGTTACCAACTGTAACTCTTAGTTTGTTAATTGTTCTATCAAAGAATGTGATATATAATGACGAGAAGATCGAGTTTGCGGAAAATTGAAATACAATTAAAAAGAAATATACCGATTCGAATGGACAAAGACACGTCTCTGATTGATATGAAAAATTTTCATTCAGAATAATTGATATTTATCGATAGCGTTTATCTGGAAGCAACATTTATTACGAAATATCGTGATATAATTGCAAAGAAATATGTATCGATTCTGGTGGTGCTACTTGATTAAAAATTTCCATATGAAAATAATTTACGTCATAAATTTTCATTTGAAAATAATTCAACTATCGACATCGTTTATCTGCAAGCCATTCGATCACTGGACGAATAACAATTTTCAATTTTAACAAAGTGAAAGAGGCACTCTCTTTCGTTCGGTGTATCGGTGTGAATTCTTTTTTTTTTTAAAATAATCTTCCATAAAATGAAATCAATGAAATTTATCATAAGTCGAATAAAATAATGCCAGCTACTGTGTTCAAACATAGCGGCAGCACAGAGAGAGGCAGAGACAGAGAAGTCCATAATTTTTTGCGTCCACCGATACGAAAATGCTTGCCGTCCGTTTTTTAATCCGATTTCGTTTATCGAGAAAAGTCGAATATCGTCCGTGAAAAAAATTGCATCGCCGACGCGAGAAACGACACACACAGCCCGTCTATCCGTCAAAGCGGATTACGCGAACCGGCTAGCGCTGCTCGTCCGTGATTTTTTCCAGCTTTCGACAACCACGACGCTTTCGAAATCGTGGAAGATCGAATAATTAACTCGTCGTATCGATTATAACTCGACCGTTCACGGAGAAAAGAGAATTCGTTCGCTCGGTTTTACGTGACTCGCATAAATCAAACTCTTTCGTGAATTAATTTCTCGTGAAAATTTTGTCTTCATGAATATATCGTTGCAATTTTTCACTTGGGAAATTATCGGTCGATTAAAAAAGAAACGAGAAAGGTTCGATTAACGCGAATCGAGCGGTATGAGAATTTCATTAAAACGTCGATTTGATGAAACGAAGAAGGTTGTTGTTATCTGGTTAGCTTCAATTTTTTAACGAACACATCGAAGCCATTGATGAGAAACGTGGGCGCGGCATATACCTGACTCCGACTAACCTAAACTAATCGGTGACCAACAAGGTTCCCGGGTCACTGAGCTTTTATCGATTACCTTTCTTGCGTTACACGTTGCTTTGGCCTAGACGATAATGCCGTTCGATTAACCATGCGCTTCTGATATCCTGCTCAACTCGAAACCGCTCGAGGAGATTTCATAGATTATCAAGAAACGCTACACATTAATTTCTCTGACTGAACCAAACCCAATCTACTTATCTAAGTTTAAAAATCCTGTAAAAATCATTCGACAACTTTCTGAGGAAGTAATGATGTTTTTAGTCGTCGACAAAGATTTCTCTTCTAATTAAACAAAATCAAACCACCACGTATCTATTCAAAAATTCAATAAATACCATTTGATGAATTTCCGAGGAACCAAGATAATTTCAACTCCTGGACGAAGGTTTCCCTTCTAGGTTCTGACTGAAGCAAACCCAACCTACTGATCTAAGTTTAAAAATCCTGTAAAAATCATTCGACAACTTTCTGAGGAAGTAATGATGTTTTTAGTCGTCGACAAAGGTTTGTCTTCTAATTAAACAAAATCAAACCACCACGTATCTATTCAAAAATTCAATAAATACCATTCGAGGAATTTCCGAGGAACCAAGATGATTTCAACTCTTGGACGAAGGTTTCCCTTCTAGGTTCTGACTGAACCAAACCCAACCTACTGATCTAAGTTTAAAAATCCTGTAAAAATCATTCGACAACTTTCTGAAGAAGTAATGATGTTTTTAGTCGTCGACAAAGATTTCTCTTCTAATTAAACAAAATCAAACCACCACGTATCTATGTACATTCAAAAATTCAATAAATATCATTCGACGAATTTCCGAGGAACCAAGATGATTTCAACTCTTGGACGAAGGTTTCCCTTCTAGGTTCTGACTGAACCAAATCCAACCTACTGATCTAAGTTTAAAAATCCTGTAAAAATCATTCGAAAACTTTCTGAGGAAGTAATGATGTTTTTAGTCGTCGACAAAGATTTCTCTTCTAATTAAACAAAATCAAACCACCACGTATCTATTCAAAAATTCAATAAATATCATTCGAGGAATTTCCGAGGAACCAAGATGATTTCAACTCTTGGACGAAGGTTTCCCTTCTAGGTTCTGACTGAACCAAATCCAACCTACTGATCTAAGTTTAAAAATCCTGTAAAAATCATTCGAAAACTTTCTGAGGAAGTAATGATGTTTTTAGTCGTCGACAAAGGTTTGTCTTCTAATTAAACAAAATCAAACCACCACGTATCTATTCAAAAATTCAATAAATATCATTCGAGGAATTTCCGAGGAACCAAGATGATTTCAACTCTTGGACGAAGGTCTTCCTTCTAGTTAAACGAAGTATTATATCTGCAATACGTTTCGAGGAAGATCAAACTGACAGGTGAGTTTCAATCTTCGAAAAAGATTCCCCTTTTTTTCTCATCTCGGAAAGATAAGACGTCGACGAGTTGCTTCAAGTCGGTCATGAAATCGAAGGTAGAAATACGAACGTCGCTTGCACGTGATCGAAGAGGATTAAACTACACGAGGATCGTAGAACTGCCAGACCATTTGCATACACGCAACCAGTCATAACATTTAATGATAGCATTGTTCTAATCATCGAATCCAGTCACATTATTTAGCAAACACAACGTACAATATACGATAAGCTATAAATGGTAATAAGTTCAAAATAGGAATGTTCTAATGTTTCCAGTAATAATAATGGATACGTATGATCGCGTATTTTACTAAAAGCTCTGAAAACTATTCGCTTAATCGTAAAACTAAAACGTTGTTCAATCTTTAAATGTATCAGTATATGATTGATACTTTTCTACTTGAAGCATTTACAATTTCTATTATTACAATATAAAATTTCTTTTTCCTAGCTACGTGAATGTTCTAACAAACCGAGGACACATTCTCGCCTTTCGTTGTGTGCAATCAATTGAATTTCGTTGTGCAAGTTACCATCGGATTATCGTCTCGTGAAATTCGCGTTTGAAATTCCAGAAAACGGGGAATCCCGTGTTTGCAAAGCTCGGAGTTATTCAGAGCGTGCGGAGAAGACGTTACGAGGAAAAAAGAAGAGTGTACGATAAATTATGTTTTCATGCGAGTCACGGCTCAAGTTTGAAAGCGGCTGGAATTATCGTCATCGTCATCGCTGACATTCCGTTTCCTTCTCCAGAAAGCGCACCATTTCGTGAGAATTATCCTAGCCGCGGAGTAACGCTCGCATCTAGGCCATGAATTTATCATCCGCGCGGCGCAATCTCGCCGCACTACTCCTCCTTAAGGCGTGTATTAATTTTTCAAGCGGCCGGCACGCTCGCGATTTCATAATTCACGAGTCTAAACAGAGGCTAATGCGTCCGCAACAAACGAGGCTACATAATTATACCAACGCAGATCTATTTCTTCGTCTTCCCGCCTTCTTTATTCTTTATTCATTTTTTTCCGCCTTTTGCCTCGTGGCTGGAATATAAAAGGTGTATCGTGCAGTACTTGATAAATAAAAGGGCCACGCGCTCGTCAGTGCGATTCAGTTACGAAAGGAAGGTCTGTGAACGCGATGAAGAAAAGGACGCGTCTTTCTCGCCTTGCTCGTAGAGAGAGAGTGCAGATTCGGTAAACGCAACGAAAGGAGGGCGGAAAAGAGGAGGCAACCTAACTGTCGACGTAGTTAGAGAACTAACTTCATTAGGACATCAAAGACGCCTTGCCAACGCGTCAGAGGGATCGCGTCGATACGCGAAGGTAGAAGGGGAAGAGAAAGACGCTACAATGAGGAAAAGAAAGGAAGGAAATAGAAAGAAGAAGCGTCGTAACCGTAATTTGCCCGAAGCTCGAAGCATGAAAGTAGCAGTAAAACGAAGCGCGTGCAGTAGAAGTGGATTGTAATTGTCAGACGTGTGTTTCGACGAAGCATGAAGGAAAGTGTTATGCGAAATGTTCTTGGAAATGTATATTTTCGTTGTATGCGTGTTACGCAGAAGTCGAACGTCATCTATTACGTTTTACACGCTATAGGACATTTTTCTGTACGAATTAAAATATTTCGAAATTTCATTGGTTCTCTGATGAAACGCGATCGTCATGGTTACGTTGGTAAAATTTAAGGCGAGTTTGATAATGCATATAGAAGTAGCGAGATATTTGTTACCTACATTATATGATGATACACTTAGAAAAGGTTTCTACAGGCGCGTAAATATTTTCACGAGCTACGGTAATTTGTTATATTCGAGGAGAAGAAATAGCGCGAAAATTCAATTGTAAACGCAATTACGTATTCACCGCGCAATCAATGCATGGGAAAGGCGTGAGATGAAAGGAAACTGTGTGAGCTCGGCAGGAGAACAGGTTAGCTGTATAGCAACCATGGTTTCCGAGGAGTTTAGGTGGTTGAACAGCGAACTAGTATGGCTGCCTGTCGGGTAAATGGAGGGCACAAGGGGCTATGCGTGCACCCTCGCGACTCTTGCATTTTGCATACTGATGAGCCCACTTTCAAGCCACTTCGCCTCCCATTTCCTTTTTTCAACGTTTCCTTGTCACTTTTCGAGTTTCTGCTCCCTTCTGTCCTGTCGACATTACGCCACCCCTTGACAAAATCGCCACGAGGATCGCAAACAAAATATTCTCTCTTCTTTTTTCCGTTGAAAAATCTCTGCAATTTTTATTATCGTGTTTCGTTCTATTCTGTTTAATTGTTCTGCAAACCGGCTGTCTTTGAACAAATGAAATTGTATCAGAATGAAGGGAGGTGGAAAAATGTTTCGAATTCAATTGCATACGAGAATTTGGAATGGTCATCCTCTCGCCCGGCTTTTGTAACGCGTGGCTCTTTCATAACAACGATATTTTGTTGTTTGACACTGCCATGGGAACACGCGAGATTGTTATGCGGTGCATTTATGCGAATAATACGATTGTCAAAAGCCGAATCTCGAAGCTTTTACAACCGTCGCTTGCTGTTCTACGTTATTACTATTTCGTCAGTTGTATTCCGTACGAATATGCTGACACAGTAACTATGGTCCACGACGAAACCGACAACCAGCCGCAGTAGTAGTGGAACGTCCTAGTCAGCCATCGTAGCCACTGGCTCCTCCTTCTGTTGTTTCGTGCAATATTTCCCAAAATTATCATCCCCTTGGTAAGGATGTTTTAAACAACTAACGAGGACACTTTTAACTCGCTTTTAAGTAGTATATTCCGTACATACGCTTTCGCATATTTCATATACCTTTATAGCTTCGTGGAAGTTTAAATCGTTTAATATCTTGCTCGAAAGAATAAAGAGCTTTTCACAAAGTCGGGATATTTCTAAATTAATTATCACAACATTCAGGACGTTTAATTATGAAAACTAATCACGGTTTAAAGTCTTCACGGTCTTCTATTCAATTATAATAGATTTAATCTGAGATTGCGCACAAGTGCATGCTAAACGTCTATTCTCTTGTCACGCGGAGGTACTTGTAAGTTGAAGCCGATTTCAGTAGAAACGGATCATGTTAGTCAGCCGCTACTCATTCATTTCCCCTCGTTTCTACCGAGACCGCGAAAATACCTGGAAAAAGAGCCGCGTTTTCTTCCTGCGACTCATTATTTCGGCTAACCGATAATTTCCCCTTTTCTTCTCCGCCGGATAATGACTCCTGACAAATAGGAATTCTCGCGTAACCGTCCGCGATCGATTGGAAGGCGACCAGGAAACTTATGCAGCGATTTCTACGCGTGCTTACTTTGTCGGTCATTTACAGTAACGACCCACTTTGACATTTTTAGGATTGCCTTCTCACTCAGTAGTTAAGTACCTGATCGGAGGATGATATTTTCTTCTTCAATGACGATAAAGTATCGTGCGAGCTCTTCGCGAATTTAATTTCAATTTCAACTTTTTAACATCCGATTGGTCTCTCTCCTTAACCACTAAATTACACACAGAACAAAAAATGTAACTTGTCACGTTGCTCCCGTAAATTCTTCTGCTATGCCGGTTCGCTTCGATCAAGCGAATAGAAGCAAAAAGATCGTACATTTAATTTATATATGATTAAAAAGTTGATAGTCGCAAGAAGTGGTGATAGCAGTCAAAGTGATAGAAAAAAAGCAATCCTACAATTGTCTTGAGTAATCTAATTTCCATTGTCATTTTCCACAAAAGGAATAATTTCTGTGTTTCTTCCTGTCGTGTATCAAACAGGTATCGATTATCGATTCAACGCCATTCGAGGTAAAGAGGAATATAAAAGCACGTGTACTTGGTGAAATGAAAAGCAGGCAAAGAAACGATGAAAAGGGTTTACGGGGCAGAACGTCATTCGAGCGGGGTGTAACGTGCCCGCGCTGCAAATTGTACGGTCTGGGAAAAGAATGACGATTGTCGCCTGATTGCTCCGCTGAGCAAATCCACGAATGCGTGGCTGTCGAGTTTCGACCAACTCTCTGGCAAACGGCTGGATGCAACGCAGTTGTCGTAAATTCGAAAAGTCATCTCTCTGAATTCTCTACTCTATTTTTTCCCCATCCTGTTTTACGTAAAAATTTGGGGCAAACAGAGGATCAACGTTAAGGGCGCCAGTTATCCAGGTTTTTCGTTAACGACGAAATTCGAAGCAGCAACTGGTCGATACAGTTGTGCAGGAATCTCCGTTGTCATTAATCAGCGAAACGAAGTGTTCGAACGTTGATACGAGTCGGGTCTCGCTAGTATTTTTTGAGTAATGAGGGTAATATTTACGTTCGGTTCTGCGGTGAGAGACGCTTTTCACAATGGCGACACAATCGACACGCTAGAGGATGAAAATTGCGTGTCGACCAGAGAGATGGAATATCCGCCGGTCCGCCTATGAATTTTTATTTTATACGCTTTCAACGTTTTCGCTGGAAATAGGCTACAATTTTTCTGTCCCGTCCGGTAGGTGGCCACCCGTTCTATCGATGACGTTTTCCACAATACCGAAAAGCTGATGGTTCCGTCCTGTGACGCTGAAAGAGCCGAATATTCTAGCTTCGAAATAACAAGACTAATTTTTTCTTTCTTTCTTCTTGCTCTATGATTCGTTATCCTTTCTTCTTCTTTCGACTCCTCTCTCTTTCTGTATTTTCCTTCGTCTACGTCTTTGTCTTTTTTCACGGTGCTACCTACGTCCAGCATTACGCCATCCAGAAATAATATAAATAATGAATATCTTTCGTTTCATAAGCCACGGACATTATATTCAATCAAAAAACATTACGTAATATGGAATGTCAGTATCAATTACGACCAATCATCGATATCCAAACAGGTGCATTAACAACGTTGTAAACAGCACCCGCTGTTTTATCACCGGTAACTTGTTGATTACTAATTTCGATGGCTGGCCGCTGCACGTAAAATGAAATAAAACTCGGAATATTGATTCTGTCACAGGCGTATCGTTTTCATTAGGCATCCCAATTTCCCGTAATTGCCGCGTTTCACCCGAACCAGCGTGTAGTTAATTCAGTAGTGGAACGAGGAACGAAAAATAAAATTTACGAAGCGAAGAGAAGCGAACATAGTTTCAAGAAGGAATCATCGATAGGGTGGAAAAATCGACGAGGAAACGTACACTCGTTTGCAAAATGTTTGTCATTTGCTATTCGCTTGCATGTTCGTAGTTGAGGATCTCTTCTAAGATCCGGCATTAATTATCACCGACGAGATTCCCTCGGCTAAGTCCACTAAACCTGACTTAGGACAAACTCCGTTCCACTTTCGTTTCAAATTTAAGCGGGGCTTCGAACTCGGCTTAGTATACTATCCTATTCGGTACGTGTAATTCGGCACTAGCTGAAGCTACTTTGACGTTGAACGTGGTATCGAATTTTATCGAGAACCGGTCGCGATCCAGAAAGATGATTACGTCTCTGTCTATTATTATTTGTTTCGCTTTCGAGGAGCAGTGTTGCGAACTTTTGTACACGTTCAGTGATTTACCCTCCACCCGTTCGCCTATCCTCTGTTTCTCTGGATGCGTTCGAAAGCACAACTTTAATCTGCAACTTCTGAATTTTCAATTAAAAACTTTTTCCTCCGGCTAAAGGGTGGTTGCTGAACGAAAGGGTTTAAACTTTCCTTTCCAGGGTTAAATTAATTCAGAGAATATAATGTTCCGGGAGAGAATGTATCGCGGGTAAATCGATCTCTCGTGATTGATTTTCGAGGAAAAAATTCCAATAGAAGGAAGAGATATTGCGTTTTATTATTAGGTTGAGCGAGAAGTTCCTAACTTTCTTGATAGTGGATATATTGTACGTTACGCTTTAATTAACTTCCATTTATTATTTTTCACATTTCAATCGTATGTTTCTCCAATTCTACAATAATTATTGCACTTCTGGTTGGCTAATACGACGAAAGTTCAGAAACCAGAAGATATCCTTGAGAAGGATAAAGAAAACTGGTGGAAGTTATGAAATATATCCGGGTCTCGTCGTTTGTACCATATTATTATGGTGAAAGAGGATTATCCAATAATTTTCCGCAGGCTGAATACCAGGATCATCTGCAAGCAGAATCCGTTGACTCAGGCTATTCGTTTCGGGCTATTCCACCCCCATTCTCATCCCCGTTTTCTGTCTCTTTAATTCCTTGCTGTCGCGATCTTGCTTCGTTCGACGTTATGCACTTAACAGTCACGGCTAGGAATTTCCTCAAAGTCTCTCAAGTATTCCTTGATAACCGATGACACTTGAAATTCGCATCGCAATTTAACAGGATACAAACAAGCATCGAAGAGCTCTCAAGTAGCGGGAACATTTTTTAAAACAAGGAATTTCCCATTATGATAAGAACAATTCGTACGTGTCGCAACTGAGAATAGTTCAGTTTTGTCTATGTTGTGGTTATCGGTTATATGGATAGAGGAACGCGCGGATAAATTGTAAGATAGAAAAGTATATTTAACGAAGAAGTGTTTATACAAGTATGAATACGGTTTGAGCTGGTCCAGATCCGCACGCTAGCAGTGTTACCTAGTAACTGACTAAAACCCCGAAGCCATCGTTACCTGTCTATTGCCTATGGTTGCCATGTGGCTGTCTTTTGTCTATGGCCTGTCGATGGCTTTAGCGATTGAGAAAACTAAACAGATCAGCTGTAGAGTTTTCTTAGAAGCGTTAACCACTTCAACAGTCTAACACGCTGTGAATGAATTTCATAGGTACTCGTCAACGCAAGTATATTAAAATGCTTCGTTCTAGCTGTCAAATAGCATCGCAGTTGAAAATTCAGGAAAAATAAATTCGTCCCGTTTGCTGTGCGTAATGTTCACGGAAATAACTTTTTCGAAAAACATTCAAATAGTTGGTTGTTTTCCCTGGAAACCTAGTTTGATTTGTTGCGACTTTTGGAATACGTACGTGCGCGAATTCACATGGGAACTCGTAAAATTCACAAACTAAGCGAGTATATCGATAGAGCGGCGTAAAAAAAGGAAAGCAGCAACTGGAACAAGTTCGCGGAGAGGAAACGTTTGCCTTCTATCTATCGAGGTTTTCCCCCCGGTTTTCCTCATCAAGCGCAAATCGTGAGTGAAGTTTCAATTTTGCATTCGACCCGTTCGACCTGAGTTTTCCTACAGACACGCGTAGATCGAGGATAAAGTGTCGGTCGATGTACTTTCACGCTGACGGCAGAGCGGGAGTTAAATTTCAAAGGAAACTCATTTGAAACTTCGATGCCGGCCAAACGGGCCTTGGAAAAACTACTTTTGTACCGAATACCCAGTCCGCATACCTGGGGCTTGGCCTCTACTCTCTGCAAGTGGTAAACTCGTCGGCACTGCTGTTCGACCGTGTATTGAAAAGAGAGATCTCGCCACTACATTGGATATTTCAAAACCAGCTGCTTCCGACGCGGCTCGAAGAAAGGATCCGATGAAGAGCCAACAAAGGCAAAAGCCAGAAGCACCTCCGCGGTATGCCGTCCTGATACCAACCGCGAGAAAGATCGATGAACCACCGACTTCCTTTTCATATGGCGCAGCGACACTTGCTTCGAATTGTACAACTTTTACCGTCAAATTCTTTTCATCGCGTTATTGTTCGCGGCCACTCGTACGGGATGACACTTGGACAAGTTCATAGTGAAATTGATTTTTGCTATTGATTTTTTAAAACGGTAGCATACGGATTCAATTATTTTAACCCTTTCGGTGTGAAGAACTAAAGTATATATATATGTTGCCAAATATTAATATCAAGGTACTTTCTGATATTTAATACGATACTAATACTTTCCATTGGTTTTATCTTTTTGCTATTTTATTTTATTTTATTAGAACTCTGATACTTAATTTAATTACACGTACCTTGTAAAGTAAAACAGCGACCCTTTCGGTGTGAAGAAATAAAGTATATATATATATTGCCAAATATTAATATCAAGGTACTTTCTGATATTTAATACGATACTAATACTTTCCATTGGTTTTATCTTTTTGCTATTTTATTTTATTTTATTTTATTAGAACTCTGATACTTAATTTAATTACACGTACCTTGTAAAGTAAAACAGCGACCCTTTCGGTGTGAAGAACTAAAGTATATATATATATTGCCAAATATTAATATCAAGGTACTTTCTGATATTTAATACGATACTGATATTGATATTTTACTGATACTGATATTTTCCATTGGTTTTATCTTTTTGTTATTTTATTTTATTTTATTAGAACTCTGATACTTAATTTAATTACACGTACCTTATAAAGTAAAACAGCGAATCAGGTAAAATTCGTTGGAAATTTTTAATAAATGTATCGAGCAGCTGTTCTTTTATCTATGGTCGACGGTGTGTATGTTCTCTATAGCGAGGAACATTTATTATATATGTGTTCTATTATAAACTATTATGGATGGTATTCAGAAGGTTCGAACGCGTATTCTTTTCCGGATGACAAAAATCGCTTCGACTTCGACTCGTAGTCATGAATATACCTTAGGGAGAATATCTAAAAATTGTTAGAGTTAATGGTGGATGAATTCATAAATATACGTCAGTTGGAATGGAGGAAAATTCCATTTTCACAAATTGACACTGGCGCGAGGGAACCGCAACACCCTCAAAAGCCGCGATTCCGATGGTAAAAGCTAAACGAGAATCGATCGACGTGGATAAGCACGGCGTTTCAGTGGAAATTCACGCCGTTACCGGGAAAAAAATTCCCGAATTCTCCGCCTCCGGTTCGCTAACTGCCTGGTTCGAGCAAATAGAAGAAGTGTTCGTGGCGCGATTTGGGGAGCGAAGAAATGAAAGGTCCTCGAACAGGACTATCAAATCTCGTTTCCCTTTAACAAATTTCCTCCTTACCTATTCGTTCAGTAAGAGCATCGGTGGCATCCAGTGTGTCGAAAGAGGGGGAATCCATGGAACGAAGGGAGCGGTCAAAGCACTTTGAAGCTCTGCCTTCCTGATAGCCAACCACCGAGAAAGATCGATCATCATCCACGACTACGATCCGCATTGAAATTCTCATTCCCTTGGGATTTTTCCTCCTCTGCTTACCACCGCGTCCACGGCGGGCTTGAATCTTCCTTCTTCTCTTTCTTATGCTTCGTTCGATCTCGTCGTATAAAATTCAACCGCCGAAGAACCGCATCCTTCTTGGAAACAACGAAAACAGAGAAAGACTGGACGAACGTGACGGGGAAAGGGGAAGAAGCGAAAAGAAGAGAAGAGAAAACGATGGTTTGCCACGAGAAATTCATTTCACTTTCCGGTGGACAGTGTTCCTTTTTTTATTCACCCTTGGAAATCCAGGATCATTTGAAATCAACCCACGGTCGTGTCTACCCTTCCTCTCCCAATAGGTCCTCATCTGTTGGAAAGCTACGATATCCACGACGACGTCTGGATGTAGTATGACCGTCTAGGGGAGAAGAAATCGCGTTGTTGGACACCCTTCGTCCACCGAACGACTTTCATCCCCCTCAGCCCTTCTGTAACACTGTAACACGCCAAAGCCACGGCGACGTTGATCGAGTTTTCATCCAGGGTTTCCACCGCGGGGACCTCGTAACCACCTACGACCCCTGATTTTTATTCGAGCCACACCGGCTTCGTTTATAACTTCGTTTCTTCGCCGAATCGTCTACTCGATACCCTAAGTTCACCTGCTCGTCCGCGATCAACTGCTGCGAGGTGTCGAGAAGATCTTTTACTCCTGCTTTTTCCTGGCTTAATTGGACAATTAAGAGCGAGATCGTATTTTTCGTTACTTGGCGTTTTCATGGTTAGATACGATGGTCTTAAATGAGAAGCACGGTAAGTTAGATTTGTCGTGTGTATCTCTTGTTTGATTTTGGAATTAAATATGCGTTTTCGTAGAACTTCTGGATATTAATAAAAATAATATTAATAGCGTTAGTTATATAGAGTAACATTAATGAGATTAAAACACAACAACTAGGCTAATATTATTTGTTTCTTATTTATCGGCTATTTCCAGAGTCATTTTTTCAACTACCTATTTCATATTAAAATACTTCTCGAACTCGAGCAATTTGTTACGAGTAGTTGTAGCCAAAAAAAAAAAAAAGAAAAAAAGGAAACACAATTGGCTAGAAAATGACGTGAGAACGTAATAGGGTTTATAAATTGGTCTCAGAAGACAAATATCGAAATTATAACCTTCTTCGTTTCTCTCAATAAATATTCCTAGCGGATCGCACTTTCAAGCCACATGACGATTTCTATTATTATTATCCGGATGTATTCCGGTATACCGTTATTCTCTATTCACGTAAAAACCAACGCCGAAGATAAGATCTGCGAAGAGGTGAGGACCTTCGCATTGTGCTATGTCTCCCTGAAAATTCGACTCGCAACTCGGACACCGTGGAAGATCAGAATTACCATAACGACATGCATGTATGTAGGAGAATCGTCGGAATCAGGGCGAGATCCTTTTGCCGGCCGGAATTGCGAATTTTCGTTGACCTTGGCTACGGGGTAGCTTACCCGTTTTCAACGCTGCATACTCACGGGGGATGCTGGCAGTTTATAAATCATGCAAATCGTCTTCCTTTGCACGACGAAAGAAGACAGTTCCCTGGGTAAACTACCTGGTAATTCTCGTTATCCTAGAGCGGCTTTAAACCAGCGAAAATTCTTTCTCTCCGCCGTTGTAACGCGATTTTTCATTTACATATTGCTCGTAGCGAGGAATTAATACGCGACGGTAAAAAGTGCATGGTTTTTCCATGATACACGCTGGGTTGTACTGGTTTGTAGAAATGCGCACCGCAGGGTCGAATTTCTCCCTCTCAGATATGTATTTTTGTGGAATGTTTTACCACGTTGTTGAGAAAGGGTTTAACATTTTTTGACGTCGAAAATCCCACGTCTTAATGGTACTTGGCCCCTCGGGGACTTGCACATCTTCTCACCGTGTATATTTCCAAGCCTTTTAGAATATGCATTATCCGAAGGGTATATGAAGCGAGAAATGCACTGCAAACTCGTGCGTGTATCACTGTACGCGAGTGTTGGATAGAATGTGACACGGAATTTAGAACAGAGATCGAATATTTACGTTACGTATCGGTAATTAACAAGAAGAAATTTGTTGATGCGCGATATCACGTGCTGAAATTGACTTCACGTGTGTTCTATGTACGAAGTACTTTAGCATACATAAAATTAACATACATACGTAAGGATTCTTCGCAACCTGAAGTGTAAAATCGGATAACAATTCCGAAAGACTCTGCCCACTAACTTTTCAGATTTATCTCGTACTCCATAAATACCCTAATATCATAAAGTGGGCGTCGTAGACACATTCTTCATACCATGAAATCTTTCTTATCCTCGTCCACATCCGTTACGCGGTAATTAATTATACAAGACAGATACGTGCGTGTATTTCTGCCGTATGAAAGAAAGTTGTTTAAATCCAAAAATATTTCTGAAGCTACCGGAGAAAAAGAATTAAGTATGTTCTGTTGATTCGAATCCATGAATCTTATAGAAACACCGTATTATCTGTTGCGCTGTAATATACCATACGTCGTTCAGTATTCTTGGTGTTGAAGGATGTCGCCGCAAGAAAGAAATTAATTCGTGGAACGTTCTCCAGCCGAACAACCGCGTGGCCAGCTTCTGGAACGGGCGAGAAAGCTCGAGGGGTGGAATTACCAACATGCATACATATATGGAACAGCAGCGGTTGGAATCCCGCTGTGTCCCTTTGGCCGATTCTCATCTGGAATTTCTTGCGACCTTCACAGGGCCAGAGGATAGTACGCGTCGGGATTACATCAGTATGGATTGCCCGTAATACCCTGTAAACCGAGTGAAGCTTTCTTTTGTTTTTGCGTCGGCTTTCATCTCTCTGGAAAAGCGAGAACGATCTCCGATAGGAAAGCATCAAAGCGTTTCGTTCCATCCGGTACACGTGATCAGGAAACAGTTTCGTTCGTCATTTCAGTCAGATTCCATCACATACAGACGTTATCAAACAGATATCATTCGTACAAAAATACAGGGTCCGTCCAAATAACATATAAAAACAGAAACGGTGTGATCCTTTGTGCAAAAGTAAGACAAAGGTTTTTCATTTTCGACTCAATTTTCCAGAAAATCGAATTTGAAAATTGATCGAGTATACGTGAACATGGCTAATTCCGTGCTGGAGAGGATTAACTAATCTACAGGAGGCCAGTCTTCGTGTGAAAATAATTCGACAATGTAGAATAAAATTTTTCACAGAACGCTTTGTTTCTGAGAGAAAGGTACTATAAGCCGAGTCCTAAGTAAACGTGTTCACATTCTATTCCTTCCTTTAAACGAAGCCTAAAAGCTTTTATTAATCTTGGAATAAAATTCAAATTGTATTCTACATTTTCAACTTATTTCAATTAAATAATAGTTAAATGAATTAAATTTGTTCAAGTATACTCGATAAATTTGCAAACTCGATTTTCCCAGCAATTGAGCCGAGAATGAAAAACATTGTATTTTTATGTTTTTTTTTTATTTTTTCACATTAATACAATCAACGATATTTAAATAATAGATATATGTAGCAATGTACGTAGTAAATATTAAGATATATTATTGTCATATGGTTCGGTAGATAGTTTAGCATCGTAATCTAATGGTTTCATAAAAACGTAATGAGTGTTTATGACAAAAAATCAGACGTAAATTGTCTGGATATTTATGAACGATAGTGCACTTCGTGCGTGCGTGTACATCGTTCGAATAAATTAGTTGGTCGGTAGAGTATGAAATTTCCCCTGGAATTTTTTAATAACACGAATGGAACGACAGAAGAACGGAGACCCGACTTTATGATGTTTCGCGGGATTCGCGGGCAGGCTTAATTACGCGAACGATGGGCACGCAGCAAAAAGTCCGGCAAGGAATCCTTTGCGATCGCAAACAATTCTCCGGCTAATTAGCCTGAATCCGGGCGTAAATTGCCGATGAAATGGCTGTTAAAATCCATCGTGGAGCCGAAAAGCAGAAGGAAGAGCAGAGAGTAAGATAAAAGGAGATGCAGATGAAACGAAAAGAAAAAGAGGAAAAAGAGAAATATAGTACAAAAGGTACCGCCCTTGAGGTCATTACTGTACCGTGGTTTGGATCGCGGCAGCCTAGAAAGTTTCTTGGTCGCTTGCCAGACACTCACGCGAGCGACCACCTTCAAAAAATAGCCGTGAAAGAGCCGAGAATACCGATCGTCGCGCGGCGAATGAAAAGGGACACGGCAGAGTTTGCGAAGAGGGAGCGAAATTTCACGGGCCACTTAGAAACGATACTCGTGACGATTCTTTTCACCAACGTCGCCCTTCTCGTGAGTTATATGAAATATAGCTGCCCGATCGGGCGTAGCTTTCATATTTCCTTGGAACCAGGCAACGTGCGAGCGCTTCGCCTCTCGTTGTTTTCGCCGTGGAAACGTCCACGGTGATGTACTTTCCGTCGGAAATACGAGTCCAATCGTTCATAAAGCTCCTGGGGTATTGCTCGTATGGCGCTCGACGATAGGTGAATCTACGCCCATACAGCGACTTCTCCTTTTTCACTGTGTTCCTCCGCGATTCCCTTCGCTGCTCTATTGTCTCCTCTTCGAGGCCGGATGCATGACGTGATCCTTCGTCATACAGAGCCGCGTCTGATGAAAATGGTATTTGGAAATCTGATAAAGGCAACTACCATCGTAAATCGACCGTTTCGACAAGCGTTCTCTTTATCTCGTGCTGCAAGAATCATGGTAGTCTGGCATTAACCTCGATGCAATTAAACGAAGAATCTGAGGTTGAGCGTCCTGAGACGTGACATTTTCTATGCGTCTCGTGTTCGTACGCGTGTATTCTTTCCACTGTCTTGTGGATTTCTACGTACTTTATGCACGGCGGGTCAAAACACGTGGAAGGTACGACAGGGGCTGATTCAGCACACTAAAATAAGAAGTTCGTATAAACGTACGTCGATGTGACGTTGTTTTCGAGTTACAGCCTGTTTTACGATGCCAGCCATTACTTAGACCAACGATTTCCTGGCAAATGGACAGGTCGTGTTGGCCTTATTTCCTGACCATCTCCATCCCTGCACCTGAATCCATGCGATTATTAGTTATGGGCACGTTTAAAGTCTCTTGTTTATACTACGTCAGTTGACTCCGTTAAGGCTCTTCGTCACCGTGACGACCAAAGTTACCGATAAATTCGTACAAGCCGGTCGCACAAGTTCGACAATCCGTACGACGCGTTCACGCTTCTATCGAAGCTGGAGCTGCTCACTTCGAGACATTTTTCCGAACGTAGTTAAGCAACTATTACGACACAAAACAAACTGTTTCTCGATAAAAATGTCGCATGAAGAAGGTCGTATGTGAACATTTCTTCCTATTTTTGGTGTACTGGTTCAATTCCTGTCGCACTTGAGTCACGCGTTCTGACTCACCCTGTATGTGGATTGATCGACACGCGAAACCGATACAAAGTATCGTGCAGATTCGTTCGAATATCTGCGGACGATTTGAAATTCAAGAGTCGGAATAAATTCCCTGAACCTCGGTCGTCCTTTTGTCAGTTTTATTAGGTTGCCGAAGATACCACAGGGCTTAAGTATAATTCGAGAGCACAATAACGTCTGGTAAAGTGCCATTCCAGACCACCACAACTGCAGATTATGGGCATTCCACGTGAACGCTAAAAGTTGTCACTCATTCTTCTCAATCTTCGATACTTGGACGTAAAAGCACTAGAGCAACCAAACAGTATAAATCTGGATTGCGAGGCAGCCCGTTGTCGTAAAAAGTCTCATCGAATATTTCCATAAATCAATCTATCTTGGGTGATAAAAATTTGTATCCTTCGACTACGAGAAGATTCGTCAGGAGCAAAAGACCGTTTCTTCAACAAGTACAATGGAAGAATGTACACGTATAAAAACTTTATATGAAACATCTTGAGATGTTATTAGTATTGTGACGAGACACGACTGTCGTTGCTGTAAATTTTTAGATACTTTTACGAGTCAAACCATATATTTTTCATAGTCTTACTTGTATAGTCTTTTTTTATAGGTCCCTCTTTTAAATTGCTCCTCAGTTGTATGTTATCGTTATCGCTACCAAGCTCGATGCTTTTGAACCTCGCATTCTTCGAAAATCTTATTGTTTATTATAGAACAACTTGCACTCTTCTGGACTTTGTTTCAAGCTTTGTTAATATAACGAACATAGTCGTCTCTCATAACACACACACACACACACACACACACACACACACACACACACACACACACACACACAATGAGTCCGTAAAAATTTCTGCAAGCGTTCGCACATTTTCCTGAGCTATGGACTATCGTAGACTCGCGGATAAAAAGAAAACGAACAGTTGGACGACACTGCGAGAACAGGAGGCTACGAAGGTTGTATTCAGGTCGGGATCGACTGCTCGTTCAAATAATCTCTCGGAAGCACGTCAACGGGAACGGTGTCATCAATTTGACCTGTTTTCACTTCGGTTCGATATTGCGATCCACGACCTCGCGGCGTCGAGTACTCGCTGATCGTGGTATCTGACAGTAGCAATAACGGAACACAGTCGATTAGACTCCCTTACGCTCGATTTTATCCCATATTCCTGTTTCTTTCCCTTCTGCTCTCCTCGTATTTTCTGACAACTGTCTCAGACCGGCAAACCACGGTTTTACCGCGCGTTCGCATGTGAATATCGATAACCAGTCGACAGGTTGGCGTTCCATTCTTTCCACGAGGATATATAATATTAATCGCGTGGCGGGAAATGCAAACAAGCTGCATAGACTGGTGGCGACAAACAAGGTGAAAAATGTTACAGCGAGGAAATATTCAGCGAGACAAAGCGTTTTTCTGCGATTAAATTACGGTCACGAAAGCAGCAGCCGCCTTGCGTAATAATTTACCAAGCAATGTCGTTAGTAAATTGACGAGTGAAAAGTTACTTAAATATCGGCGTTCTGATATTTTATAGCGTTACAATTTCACTGACTCGTAAATTGTAAAATTTGCCGCAACAGCTTCGTCTACCGTATTACCAAACTTGGTACCGCCACGCAAGAGGATTTATTAGTATTATAAGTTGTAAAATTTCGCTGATAATATTAGTTCGATTGCGCAAGAGGACTGCTTACAGTTGCACGTTTTCCGAACCGGAGCTTTGGATCTCTCGGTGAAATCCTCGTGGGAAACGTTGCAGCCAGTTAGATTTTTTCATGCCGTGGAAATTCGCAAAGAACAGGGTCGTCCTTCGATATCTCCTTGCTACCTCCATGCACCTTGTCGTTTGCAACAGAGATACGAGTTTACGAGTTAGATGTATCCGGATTTTGGAATATTCTATATCATAGAGAATGTTCTGTATGATTTCCATGGCAATTTCCAATAAACTTCGATCGTCGATAATTTGGAGAATTTAATGTCAAGAACGGGGATAGAAAGCGGATTAAGAGCTGTGATTCGTAATATAGAGGACTTCCAGGTATCCCGGAAGTTCGAGGTAGTTTCTAGGTTACGATTCTCCGGGAACGACGATCGACAGAGTTTCCACGGTGTTTATTAACCGCGAGACAAGGCGAATCGTAGACTCGAATGCGACGCCTGGGGCGTTCGACGAATACTCAACTGTCCAGAATTATATCCACGAAGATTAGGAGCGAACCTAACCCGCATAGACGCCTGAAACTCGTGGATCGAGAATCGCCGGATCCGAGTGTTCAACATCATAACGCCTAACGTCGAGTCGCTCTGTAACTCTACCAGTTGAATTCCAGTCGTATTGTCATGGTGATCGCGGTGATAATGGATGGCGGATTTGCGGGAATATCGATGGATTGGTCGATGGATTTCTTGGAAACATTGGAATACCAAGTCTTAGATGACGGAAAACGAGCATTTGCCATTGTTGAGCAGCGTTAGTTAAGTGGAGGTGGAATGGTGAGTATTTTCTTCTCGATTATTTACCGAGGATCGCAAGTATTATTATAGTCGCGGCTACTATTAAATCATTATTTCATGCAAGTGTTGGTTGTCATGTATATTAGCCATTACATTTATCGGAAAACTTAATTTAACATATTCCAACAAATTTTATTTCATTCGGCATTTTCCTGGCATTTTTAGATGAAAAACTGCATTTTATCATTTTTAACGTCGCACGCGATATGTTTTCATATATCAAAGGAAAAAGCCTTGGTTTCTCTTGTACAATTAAATCAATTGCTGTTAGTTACAAGCTAAAAATTATTAGTATTTTACTTTCGTAATACGTAGAAACCTCAGTAACGAAGCGAGCGAGACTTTGCAAAGATTTTGCAAGTGAATTTTGTTAATTATATAAATCATTTGATTATTCTATATGATGTGGAATTTTATGTAGGAACATGCAACTGTAGAATGACAAAATTGAAGTTTATGATGTATAACTCGTATCTTGTCAGTTTATTAATGTTCTATTTTATTAATATTTTATCAATTGATGAATTATCGCGCAAGCCGGCCTTTGTTAAAAATGATATTCGACTTTACATTCATCATCTGATATCTGATATTTAACAGTTTATGATAGCCATAACGTTTGTTACGTAATGAAATAGCTTTCATCATTTTTTCATAATTTCATGACTCTGTATCCTTCCTTAAATATTCTGCACATATTCTCTATAATTTTCTATCTTTCGTACATTTGGAATAAAAATGCACGATAAGAACAAAGTAGAATTTGTAACGGCAATTACTTGATTTATTTAACATGGAAATTACGTTGGAAAAAAAATGAAATCATGCAATGTATCCAATAAAATAATCGCACAACCGTAGTTCAAAAGGTATACGAATAAAAAACAACCCACTCCTCGTTCGCAGCCCATCGTTCGATAGCTTTAACATAGAAATCTCACGCACTTTATCACTTGTTTCTGATAATAATAACAGAATATTTTCATCGTTATTTTACGCGTAACCGGATATCGTCAATTATGTATACCGCACGAATGATGGCTAGCGTATAATAACGTACAAAGTACGTATATCAAACAAAAAAAAAAAAAAAAAAAAAAAAAANGTTCGAGAATCAAAAAAAGAAAAAAAAAGGAGTGGAAGGGAAGAAAGAAAAGGGGTGAAAAAGAGTGGGATGAAACACGAGCGAATAGCAATACGCCCGCACGAACGAATTTGTTACCAGGCGAGTTTTGATACCGTTTAATTCGTCGTTTCGACTGTGACGAATTCATCATGAACGCAGGGAGGCGGGAAAACCTTCGATTTCCATTTAGCCCATTCAAACCCGTTTTCACGTGTTTCTTTAACGATCGAAATAGGAAACGCCCGCGCCGGATTGATCAATATTTAACTGCAAGTTTTTGTAGAGTTTCGTTTCTATCCAGACCGCCCAAATGCTGGAAATGCCGATTGGAAACAACAGTCGATGAAAAGCACGCGCGCTTTTCCACGTCGCGCTGCGAACATAATAAATCTTAAATTCCCCAGCTATTCGAAATTTTTGTATTCGCGCGACATGGTCGTGGGTCCACGGGGTGAGGATCCAAGCAGGCACGCGATAGATTTGCAGTGAAAAGCATTCGTCTTTTGTCCTTCGACGAGTGAATGGCAACGCAACGTCGCTGTCAGCCTTAGCGTGTTATTTTTTGTAAGCACGCGCGTGGATTATTGTGCGTAGCGATGCATCGTGAAGCGTAATCTCGATCTCTTAACTCCGGTGAAGTGTATAAAGGGGTAATTCTTAAACTCTGTAAGAAAATTCTGTTGTAAAAATTTCCGCGTTCGTGTGAGCTTGTCCGTAGGAGGAAACTTATGGAGTGGGGATAGAAGCACGTAAGCCTTCGTCGACGCTATATTTCTTTGATCCTTCGACAGGTGAACGTCGACACAACATCAAGTGCATTTGACGAACTATACTGTGGATGCATAACATCGCCAGTTTGGAATTTGGCATCGTGAGACAGTAAAGTAAAAAGATACTAAATCATGAATTCTGTAAAAAGATTTCTGCGCTCGCGCGACCTACTTTGTCCATAGGAGAAACTTCTGGAATGAATATAACTGGACCAGGTAAGAGTTCATCGACACCATATGCCTTTTAATTCTTCAACGAGTCAAATATGAACACGAAAGCATTTGCATTGTTCGTCGAGTAAATTTCGCTTCGTATGATTATCATATGATATGCGTAGCATCGCAAGTAATCCTGATATGTATTTTTTCTATTTTTCTATGTCGGGAATCCAGTGGTGAAAGTAGAGAATCTTAAATTCCGCAGAAAAATGTCATGCTAGAAATTTCTGTATTCGTACGACTTTGTCCATAGGAGAAACTTATGGAGTGGGTTTAAGAGATACGGCGTTCGTCGACGCCATGTGTCTTTGACTCTTTGACGAGTCAATGTCAACACGACGACGAGTGGACTTCTCGTGCTATGCTTCGGCGTGGAATCTCGTAGAGAGCGTAGAGGCGCATGACGACAACTTTTGATGGAATTCGTGAACTGGATACGAAGCGGACTGCTTCAAAGAACCTGAATCGAGTAAGTACTACTCTCTCATTTACATTCTTGCGTTTTACCCGAGTGCAAATTTACAAGTTGAATGTTTTCGTGGTTATTCCGTGGCGTTAGTTGTTGCAAGGCAATCCTGCGATTCGAACCTAACCTTTGCAAAAACCAACTTATTAAAGATAACAATAATTATTTCTTAGTTCTGTTTGTGAAAATACTGAAGAAACAAACACGAAGAATATACATTGTTAACTGTAAGTATTAGTTAGGACACTTATCGTGTCGGAACAAAATGTTTGCACGATATTTAGGATAATCTAAACTTGCAGTTTCTTGTTATTTTATTATAAATCTCTTCTTTCGTTCACATCGTATATCGCGTGTCTAGTAATATAAAATACTACACAAAGTATAATTTGCCAGGGTATTTCAATAAATGTAAAAATCATACAGGAACAACGTGATAGATTATGGTTATATTACGTTACGTTAACTGTACACCGAATCACATCAATCTTATAAGATTTCGGCTCGAATATCGCATTATCATCATCAAGGAAGGAAGAAGGAACGAAAAGAGAAAACAGAAATGCATGAAAATCTTGCAGCTACGTCGATCAGATTACGCTCTCGACCAGCATCTCGAAGTTTCTGTTGTTCACAAACATACTCTCTATTTGCTCTTCTCCCGTTCGCTTTAATCCGAAGTCAAGTAGTGTTTTCATCGATTAAACTTCGTTTTCCAAAAAAAGCGAAAACGTAATGGAAACCGAAGGGCGGAGAGGGGTGAGACGAAAGAAGAGAGAGAGAGAAATGATTAAGAAAAGCGGAACGAATAATATTGAAAGTACTTTACGTAGGTACTTGAAAATAAAAATCGTTGCAATGTTCGTCCCGTTTGAAACAGTATCTGCGCGTATTTTTTACGCGACGTGTGCGTACATAGGGGGAAAGGGAGAGGCACAGGAGAAAAAAGAACGAGGGATAAAAATACAGCAAATAGAATTATACCTGGAATAGCGGGTGTTACGCGCGTCGGATTTCGCGCTGTAAATGCCATCGTATAAAAGTGAGACGAATAATGAAAATGGTTTTGCACGGCGTGCCGCGTGTTCGGTGTTTCGAATTTGCCACCGGCCGTGCATCGGGATTATGAAAAATCCGTGCTCGACGTTAGAGAAATTTAATGAAAATTTTTTATCCGCCTATTTTTTCAAACCCTTTCCTCCCGCTTTTCTTTTCTTTTTTCTTTTTTTTTTCTTGTTTTATTTTAATCATCCGCCTGATCAGGAACGGCGCGTACAAACCGCGGCGGGTGAAACCGTTCGAAATTAAATTGGTTGGAACGATGCTTGTCTATTGGCTGAATTACATTCTGGCCATTCAACTTTCGAATATTATCCTACGAATCAGAGTACGTTTACAGAAAACGTATTGTTAAGCAGAATGAAGAAAAAAATTAATTAGACGAGGCAGCGTAATACGTTCGAATAGCAAATATATTACTAAAAGAGGAAATTGGGATGCTATTTCGCGGATGAAACGAGAGCACGGCCGATGTAGATTACGTTTTGCTCCATAAATACCGGAAGTATGGAAAGTGTAACGAGATAACTGTCGGTATACTTGATTTGTGGCTAGATGGAATATGTGGGATTTGATGTTATTGCCAGTGTTTGCGTAAAAGGGACTCGCGAATATCCGCGGAACCACTTTGGCCAATGATGTGGAACAGTGATGGTGCGACTCTGAAAAAGTGGATCAATTTTCTTCTATTACACGATATTAGTCGAGTAGCTTAGAGGGAAAGTGGTACGAGTGACAAAATTTTTGTTTGCAAAAATTATAGATAAAATGAAATTTTAATCGGAGAGTCTGTGTTTTCAAACACTAGAAGATATCTACTGTAGATAGTCGTAAAGACTTGGAGATTAATAAAACAAAATTGTCCAGAGAAATAAAATTATATCCCAAATAGGATTCTAGGAAATTACGTATCCTATTCTCAACTTGTCTCTTGGAGAGGTGGGATGCACTTCTACCTCTTTTCTCGTTATTTTATAGCGTATTTTAATTTTCACTTTTATTGCGTTATTAACATATTAACGGTCACAGTGCAGTTTTTTTCGTGACTAAAGTATTACCGCGTAAACCAGCTAAGAATAATTCTAAAGAAAAGAAGCTGCAAGTATTCATTCCAATTAATCTTGAAATACTATATCTGCGCGATATACTGCACATTCTAATTACGAAAACAATTATAAGTGGAGTACGTTTAAATAGTTCGCAGAACATAATTTTATTAACCGATGTGTACTTCAAATAAATTGAAACAAAAATGGGAATATCCAGTGAATATCGAACCATGGTATCTAGCTGTACGCGACACAAACGCGTGATACACGAAAACAAATTTTTCAAACACCTGTCTTTAATTATTATAGAAGCTTTCAATTTTTACTATAAAAAATCTCCATAAAATTGTATTAAAATCTCCTCTCTTTTAATCACGTGGCTGTCATAGTGAACGTGTGGGAACGACCATTAGTTGTGTCTATTAAATTGAAACAAGACGTCAGATAGTGAACAAGAGGACGAGATGTAATTTCAAGAACTCGTAATACGAGAGCCGAGGCATCGGGGAATTCGATAACCATCGAGCACGGAAGTTAATTAAGACGATCATGCAATAAACATATCGAGCGTATCGTGAATAACCAGACTTCCATGCAGTCGATCGAACTCGACCGCCGATCGGAGGAGCTTTACAATTAGCGGCTACATCGGTTTCGTGTGTTTCGCCCCGAAGCGAATGCTTCAAGTTAGAGGGTCGGCTTCCCAGGCATATTCTCTTTACGCGCGAAGTTGGGAGCGTCGTTGCTCGTCCATATTATGGCTAGTTGCCATTACGAAGCCACCGTAACACCGTCTCGATGAAATAGCTCTACTGTAACCCCTTTCCTCTCGGCCGTTTTGGCGTCATGAATATTCCACTCATATCGGGGAAACAATTCGTACTTTCCTTGGTAGTTGGAAAATTTAAAATTAAAATTATATCGTTGATATAACCAGGTACGCTTGTAACCGTATAATATTCATAGACTGGCAGCCAAGTATTTCGGAAAATAACGGCGCAACTATTTGAATTCACCGTATACGATAATTTCGCAACAACGGCGTGCGTAATGATGTGCCATTATTTATTTCATCGTCTCGTTATCCCAGTTATTTCGTTCACGTCAGGAAACAATAACGAAGTTCTCTTCGGCCCGTTATTGCGCCAATCGAGTTTCGAACTGCTTCGCAGACCGTGTTGTATCGCCGGTACGTACAAAGCAGCGTAATTACCGGTTTGATAACGGTATTACGAGTCGAGACGAAGGAAAAATTCCAAGCTTTTTCCGGCGATGGGAAACACGCACGAGAGAGATGGAAGGTCGATGCTTTAAATCCTCGACGAACAGAGCTCGTTTCCAACGCATCATTTTCAATTTCCAGGGTTATTCAGCGCGATGAATCAACGCTCATCGATCGTTGCTAGCCGCGAAGCAATCGGTTTTTGCATCGTTCTCCGGTAAGGAATGGTGTTCATGGCGTTCAAAAGATTTCTCTCTCTCTCTCTCTCTCGCTGTAGCGAGGGAAGAGAAGAAGGATGATATCGATAGGAAACGGTATCTGAGGAAAACGTCTTCGCGCGAGGGCGACCTCCGAAAGTATCGTTTTTGCGACGAAACCCAGCCATGGCTTATCATCGAGAGGATAAACGAACGTCATACAGTCGGATCATCCGGATTTGGATGGTTCGCGAATCGATCCTTCAATCGAACCCACGCCACCCCACCCTTCCTCCTTACGCTTTGATACATTTCTTTCTCTCTCCTTTTCTCCTTCTCTTCCTCTTTTTTTTTTTTTTTTTTTAAATAAATGGCAAGATTTTTCGAATCGCGGATATTTATTCCTCTCGACGATATACCGAATGTTTCTGCAATCGTGGCAGATCAAATATAGAAATAAGATACAAATGTAGAAATGCAGAAATTTCGCTTTCGAGAAGCGCGATTTTGGAAATGACATGGGTAATGGCGTTATCTAGTTCTCGTCTCTATTACTATCATATTTTCTTTCTATCTGTGCTGTTCGTCTCCTTTGGCGCTTCCTATTCCAATGGCTTCGTAAAGGATAGGACTTTTTAAAATGAATTTTCTCAATGCAGAAACTGTTCAATCTGTTGGACGCATGAGATTACATACAATTGTACAAATTACATTTCTATACAGTCCTTGCGTGTTATTTACATTCCCGAATTCTTTAAAAACAGTAATTGTTTTTTTATTTTTCAATAGCCCCTATTAATTTATTATCGATTCAACAAAACCCCCTGGAGAGAATTTCGTCAAGCCGAAACTTACAGTCAGATACGTGTCGATTTTCAGGATAGTTTTTCTTCGCGTTCAAAAACTTTATTGCACGCTTCCGGCTGGCTTTTTACGAAGGATCGTTCCTTAGGCGTTCTACCACGATTGCAGTGACACCGTATATATTCGAAACATTTACGACCGTAGGATCAATCTGATCTCCTCGCGGAAGTGGCGATTGTTTCCTGAAATCCAAGGGTGTAATTGGTTCTTAAAGGGTTGTAAAACCGTTGACAGGGCTGTAAAACGTTTTCACGGTGTGAGACGCATAAAACCCAGAGAAATCCGTGCGATCGTGGAATTATTAGCTTGGTGGATATTTCGCCGAATGGCTTTTTCAAGCCAAAGGAATCCGTTATAAAATTACCGACAGAAGGCGTGTTCTTTCATTCTCTGCCCGTCTATTCTCGTCCATTGAAGCTCCACTTGACTCTATATCGATTGTCATTTCACCGGTAGTACGACGTCGATCAAACGCTCTATAACCCATTACCGTTCAAGTTGTTCCATCCAAAAACAAAATAGACGATCGAGGAGATTCGAAACTTTGCGTCATCGAGATTCCTCGAGACGATTGAAAATGGAGAGAATACATGGAAGTTCCTTTTCACAGGCATCTCTCTCTCTCTCTCTTTCTTTTCCTTTCTCTCTTTCTCTCTAGTTCCTTTTCAAAGCCCCGGCTGATAGCGTATAGATGGTAATAACGCGAAGTTAAAGATTTTCGAACCGGTCGTACTGTCGATACGGTCGCCACGGTTCGTCAATTACCGAAAGTTGAGAGTATCGTCGGACCTTAGGGAGGCGGAAATACGATATAACTTTATCCGTGGTGCTTTCGACAATCTCGCCGGAAATAGCGTAGTCGAAGGTCGTGGGCAGGATTTCGAGAGAGAATCGAGACTCTGATCGCAGAATGCACCTTCTGAACATATATTCCGATGGAACAATGCGATACTAAAGGGGTCGAAGGGGGTTGGAGTTGAAGCATCGACCAGTTTTCTCTGTTCTATAAACCGGGGCCTCTGTTTGCCATTCGGTTCGTGTACCCGCAATCCCATGCGTGCTGCTCCAGCCAGAAAGAACAGACATATTCAATACCTTGCGGCTTCCGGCTCGCTATGCGGTTTTAATTTAATTACACGTGGCCGTGACGATGCAACGGGAATGCCGATGCTTGAAAGGAATGCCCCGGAACAAAGAAAATTCGAGTCCTTTTTGATTGATTTCTGGAATTTGATTGTTTGCTTTTTTAAAACAAAGGAAATTCTATGGAGCATATCCTGAACGTATTCCACGGGGGTAATACAGCGGCTTGCTGGGGCGAATAAACGCTACAACGTACTGGTTTTATCAATAAAACGATGGCGATTCGTTCCTTTCACGGGTGCCAGATGATCTATGCTTTTTTGTAACACCGAAAATATCGGACTAGTGAAAAGAATCGGAGTTCTTTTTTTTTTTTTTACAGGAATTTTATGGAGTTACGGGCGATATAGCTCTGGGGCTTTGAATGTTTTTTTTTTTTTCTTTTCTTTTATAAAGTGTATGGGCAGAAGATATATCTTTTCATATACCTCTGATTTTAATTTTTTTGATGCAGGTTTTATACTTTAGCGGTTGATATTCTAATATTCTAGTGATTCTGATATTAAGGAAGATTTGCTTATGGTTTAATGTATATGGAATTCGTTGTAGTTAATTAAATTAACTCGACGTTACGTTTATTACTTCTTATGTTATTTTCATTGGGTGATGAGTTTATTTTAGACTTGTTACGTAGACAATTTTCATATTACGTTCGTTTTGCCTCTTTGGAGAGCCGGATAATTCCTCCTGGGTAGATTTTTCGTAGAATTGGAAATTTAATTTTGCAAAGCGGCTTTAAAATAAAGAAAAAGGAACAACGAATGGAATTCGTAATTATTTTAAACATTCACGATATAGTACGAGGATTAGAAATATACATCGAATATGTTGGTAATATTAACATCGCTATTCAAATTTGTTAACGTTAAAAAAGTCCATCTGAATTATATAAGTAAGTTGGGAATATAAATTTGAAACCGTGGCAGAAGAACACGTCCCATCGAGCAAACTCAGACGTTTGCATTTTGAAAAATCGTAGCCACAATCAAAGTTCTATGTTTCATCGTGGCAGTATGTGAAATAAACGAAGCTTGTTTATCCGTGACCCACTTTCGATTCGATTTGTGCTCCGGAATCAAACGAGAAGATCAGAACAGAGAAAAAGAAGATATCGACGGGACCGTCTATCGATATCATCGCGATGTACTCCCTTTTGCTGGATTTCCACGGAGCACAGAGCATCGTATCAAAACTAAATTTCGTCAAATCTCGTCATTCCCGATTGCACAGTCTATCCGTGTAGGGAAAATCGATATTTGATCGAGGCTAGAAAAATTGTTTGACAGAAAATGTACATAAAATGGACTAACTAAAAGAAATCACGTGACGTTAAAAAAAATTGATTAGTGTTCTCTCTCGTAATTAAAATTTATATCATTGGTGAAATTTGCAAGTTGCAGTTTATTCATATACAAATTACGAATATTAATAGATTATCTTTCATAACAGTGATACGTTTTATGATAGTACATCCATGATAGTAATTATCGAACAAGAGCTTTCATATAATATCAAGCATCTATTAGATTGTGCCAAAAGTTTCTTTCGTTTTAAAAATAATGGACGCACAACGTTTTTCGTTTTATATTATTTTATTGAATTACGTATGATCGTAACGATAGAAATGGAACAAAGTGGATCGTACAAAATTCAATAAAATAATAGAAAACAGACAAGGTTTGTACATCTATTATTTCCTTATGAAAGGAAAGAAGCTTTTCGGACAACCTAATACGTACATGTTTCACGCGAAACATACGGATCCAATGTCTAACTGAAATAAAGTATACGATAACAGACTTCTTCTTAGCTTGACACGGTGGCAATCTGGCATCATTTCTTGAAGTGGTGTAATAAAGGAAATAAACGAAATGCATTCGCACTCATCTTCCTCGGCGGATGACGTGAAAGTGTGTATTAAGATGAATCGCTCGAGTGTCGTGGCAAGCGTAACGAAACGCCAGAGAAATATACCAACTGCACTTGCCCAACTGCAACGTATTTTTATCTCTTACAAAGATAGAAACAACAGAAAGATCCAACATGTATCTCTATGGAAGAAAGGAGATATTCATTCGTCTAGAAAAAATTGGAATAAACTCTTTAACACTAAAGCTACCACGGCGGTCGAATTGACCGCTTTCAAATTTCTACACAAATTTAAACGTTATCAAGTCGCTTCCTAATCTGTGACTTATCCTTCGGTATTTATTTCTAGTTTGCTCTTTTCTTCTAAGAAAAATTTGTAATCTGTCACAAGAAGTGTCGATAGGTTTAGCGTTAAGTCGATTCAATTTTCCCTTTCAGTAATTTACTCAATTTTGCTCCTTGGGAAATGGCTGGAACCGATGCTAGCTTTCGAAACCTCCAATCTCCAGGTCGATGCTTAAACGACACAGACTATACAGGACGAGGCGCAAAAAGCTTACCGTGTCACGAGAATTTTAATCCGTTGGCGAGAATATTCAAGCTGGTCCAAACCGTTTACTGTAACTAGGATCAGCCTCGTTTCCGATATAATTGCACTCGATTGGGAGAGCCGAGATGGCGAGCGGCCCCGAAACGCTTTGGATATCGCGGCAGCTTCCAGTCGGCGAAGTTTCACGTCGTTCCGTCCTCGATTCCCTCGTTAAGCTTTCAGTCTAATGTCGAAATCTCGCTGGCCGCGGCTGCGCTCGCTCGTAGACATGGCTGCAGATGTTGGAAAACTCGAAACGTTCGCGCGGCTGCCGACCGGCGGTCTGATAGCTCCTCATCGAAGTTCTTCGATCATCGTAATTACAATCCACCTAACCGAATCGCTGCCGCTATATCGACGCCACGAATTACCATGTTAAAGTTCGTGGTCCGTTTTCGCCAACTTTCTCTCGCGACAACGGCGACTAGTTCGTTTGGAGATTGGCCACAGCGAACTTCGCGTTTTCGGGAATTTCAGGCTCGTTGATTGCGCGAATTATATTTTTCACGTGATGTATGCTTAGGAACGAAAGTGGGCAATTTCGGGCGTTCCAGGTTGCAGAATTTTTAAACTTCGGGAGATAGCAGACTGCAGATTTTTATGCGGTACATATCCTTCACGTAAATTATATTTTTATCTGATATATGTGGATATTTTTTAGAAGAGAGAATGATTAATTTCAAGTTTTTTATGCTCATGAATTTCACAACGTGGGGAGATAATTGGTAGATCGTGGATTTTTATGCAGTGTAATTTTACGAATATAAGTGAAAGGATAAAGGCTGTGCAGAGATTTGTTTGGCCTGTATATTATATTTCCAGTATTTTACATATCAACGTTTTAATTTCTCTAAAAGCAAATCATTGACTTTTATAAATGTAGATGAACGACAGTAAACTTTCAAATAAGTTTCGTTGCAAACTTTCAAAATATTCTTTACGATAGCATCCTATTTGTGCAGTTAAGATGATTTTCAGGTAAATTTGAACAATTGAGACAGGAAGTTTCGGGTTGATCTTTTTAATTTTATTCAGCTTGGTGGATATGGATTTGAAGCATGTGCATAATACTCGACAGCGTGAAATTAAATTGCAACTAAAGCAATGTACATTCAACATACGTACTTCCGACAGCAGTGTATTATTTTCACGCGGCTGCTGCATTCAAAATTCCATCCTGGTGGTGAAACAATTTTTGGCTGAGATTTAATATGCTGTTCCCCGTGAGAGTTGTATATCTTTTCTGGAACGATGCTAAGATTGCTAGGACCAAGGCAGAGAAACGATAAAACGAAGAAGTTTTGCTAGACGCAAAGAAAGGTTTATAAGGACCTGCCTGGGTGATTCGTCATGTAGTCGTGATATTGAATACGCACACCACGTACACGTGACGTCTAATATCACAAAATTGCAAGTAAATCGTCACGTGAAGGTTTCCTATTACTAATGCTAAAATAATCTCTTGCACGAGGATAGCAAGTTAATACATAATAAAATAAGTACAGTCCCTAAATTTGATTAATTACAAAGAAGCTGATTATCCTATTCGTCATATTATTTGTAAATTTTATGTGCGTGTAAAATCTATTTATACAGCGTAATTCTACAATTTACATTTGATGATTTTCATCTATTCGCTAATATCATTACATTATTATTGCTTGATTGTATTATTAGTTAAGAAATTCTTGTTTAAAGATCTCTAGAAAAGAAATATCAGGAATATCAAAAATTTCATTGACATTCGTGGAGATTTCAATCGTATCCCGGACATAAAATGGCAAAGATCGTTCTCAAGTAGAACGAGATCGATGCTTAAAATTCTGCCCGATCGTTTCACCGCGTAATTGCAGTCGTTAAGCCGGAATTTATGCCGCGACGGTGTCACAGCGTCGACCGGACATAATTCCGCGTCTCAGCAGGCGAAACTGCCTGCTTTATGGCTGTGTATACTCGACTGATTCGACCATTATTTTTACAATACTTTTCCACCCAATTCCTCGCCGTGACTTCCATTCGCGCGAAATTACTCAGAACAAAGTGGCTGAAAGGAGAAATCGTTGGCGGACGTGCTGAAAGGCGTATTAATTCGAGATAAGTGACGAGGGATGAGTAAAGTAATTCTTGAAGGTAAAAAGTACTCGTGCATGCATCAGAGACGACGAAGAAAAGAGAAAAAGGGAGATGGAAATAAAGATCGTGTAACAATGTTGAATTCCAGGCAGATTTTGCTTCGTTACTTAGAGAATGATGCAGTAGAAGGAATACTTAATAATCAAATAAAGACCAAAATTTCTAGATCAAGTAAAATAATCTTCTTACAGATTCGCACAAACAGACTCTGGTATCTTTTAACTCGGAACAAATTTCCTTTGTAAATCATTAACCATTGAAACGTTAAAGTTTAAAACGCGTTGAAGTTAAAAATCAGTTCCACCAACATCAAATACGTTTATCGTTTAATTAGTTAATGAAATTCTGAAGTACAATCTTGCTTATCGAATGTGAAGGAGCACAACAAATACTTTTGTTACGTGCAAACCTCCATATAAATCAGTCGCTGTCGATACTCTACCATGGACGTTTACTTGATTCTCAAACACTCATTATCCAACGATCTTCGCAAATTGGCATTCGCTATAATAAAGACAGCGCGTGAAGTTTCCTTGCCAGTGCAAATAAAGCGTTCTCTTTGTCACTCGACTAGCGAAAATATCTGTTACGATCTTGTTCAATATCACCGGTCCTCAACCAAGTAACGATCTGCGTTCGTTTCGACTTAGGTGGCTTTTCAAGTCAGAGACTTATCTGAGAAAATGATCGACCGCGTTTTTTTTTTTTTTACGTCTAGATTAGGGGCTGAAATCTCTCACGGAGTGGAAGAAGGGTGCCATTTAACTTGTTAAAACTCCGTTCCGTGGTGGAACGGAGTTTTACAGTGCCTCGCGTGGGAATTTTCACCGGACGAGAAGAAGGCAAAGAGAGTTTTGAAGAAAACAGACGAGAGAGAGGGAGAGGGAACTGTCTCCGTTGAACTTACGAGGATAACGACGTTCGTTGCACAGAGAAATTTTACTTCCACCAGGAGTAAAATCGAGATGACGGGCCCTTATGCGCGACGACGACAAGCGAACCTGACGTGGGTACGAGGTACAAGCTAGACGCGACACACGACAGAGGAAATACAGCGAGAAGTCGATGGGTGGTGGGAAAATTGCAGAGAGAAAACGCCGGAACAAAGAATGTAAAAAAGTAAGTAGGAAGAAGAGTAGGAATTACCAGGTCAGCTGGTAAATTGTCTCAGAGATAAGATTGAAGAAAACGTATAGAAAGAGAGAGAGAGAGAGAGAGAGAGAGGAAAGAGAAATATTTATACGAATATGAAGAGAATAATCAAATTTGATGAAACGCAACCTGGCTAATAATGGAACTAATGTTCTATTCTTAAACGAGACGCTAAAAATCCGAGGAGAGGCATTTTAAGAAATTTAATTTGATTTCATATGAATGAGGATAGAAGGAAGAAAAAGTTGTAATATTTGTGCAAAGTTGAACACGAGGGATAATCGAATTTAATAAAGTGAAAGTTGATTAGGGTGTTAAACTAATATACGGATCACCAGTTGTAGCATGAAAAGCATTTTAAATTAACGCGACAAATTTAATAAATTTAACGAGCCTACTATGATCTCTACTGATATATTATTTTCAAATATGAAATATAAATGATTTAACGAGTCTACTATGATATCTATTAATACATTATTTTCGAATATGAAATATAAATGAAACGTGTGTAAAGTGGACAGTAAATTTGTAAGCACTATAGCTGACACCTGTGTGGGCACCGTTTAATAACATCAATGTCTTCCCAATACGCATGCAATGCATTATCGAATGTATTGCATGTATAATCCATGGGGAGAGCGTAGAGAAAGAAGGATGGCAGGCGAAAAGAAAGAAGAGAGAGAAGATTTAAGGAGAAGAAAGACGTGAGATTTATTTCGTGACGGTTCTAGTCTGATAAAAAGACGGTAAAACACGATTGGATTCATAGAGTTAGTCGCAATTGGTCCTTTGAATCCCCTGTAAGGAAGGCTTGATGAAACACAATATAGAGTCTCTAATCAGAAACTGTTGTAAGAAAAGAAGATTTTAAAGAGGGATGATGAATCAAAGAAAGAAAAGAAAAAAAAGAAAGAAAAGGTAAGCGAGAAAAAATGGATAAGGACGAAACGAAGATTCTAAGAAGATTTAGTAGGAAATATACTAAATAGCTTAGCGAATGAGAAAGCCTTGTTTCGAAACATTTAGACGTTACTACGGACATTATTAAAAAGGAAGGGGAAGAAATATTGGATGCTGGAACGTTTATTTCAATGCACCGGCGAAATTTATAGAAATCGCTTGAACGGAAGCATGGTACGATGCCTCAGGGAATTTCCATAAAATTTGTATGCTAGAACGTTCGACATTTACCCGAGGAATCTCTCTTCAAACTAATAAATATTCCCTTACGGACAGTTTTAAAGTCGATCGAACACGGGAGGCGACGCCGATATCCGAACCGAAAAATTCTTCGGCGAGAAATTATTTTTCCTTCGGTGGAAACGCTCTCTCGCCTCTTCCCGCAGATAATTAGATTTATTAAGTCAGCCTTGTTTACACGTCGTTGGAGCACGTGATTTATCGAGGAGAGCGCTTCGCCAGAGAGACCGATGGTAAAAGGGGAACGAAGAGGACGCTTGGCTACGAAGATTATGAGGTGAATTCTGTCCAACCTTTTTCGTCCTCTCCTTTCGCCATCGCCGTTCTCGTCTTCTGTGTTCTATTCGAGCACTCTTTTAATCAACCTCGATAAAGCTGATTCCTTTAAACGAACTAATTAGCCCGGAGAATAGTCGCGGCTGGCACTGTTGTAAAATATTCCCGGCTTTTCAAGAGTTCGACAGAGGACTGAAAACCTCACTTTCGCAAACCAAAGAGCGCTATCCAATGAGAATACCGTGGGAACAAGAAAGTTTTTACACAATGATTAATCTTCAAAGCAGTCTTTCGATCGATGACGATATTCCATGGGCAAAAAGAGTGCAGAAATACCGTACAGTTGGATCAATTATAAAACACGGGAAAGAAGCTAATCCGAACCGTCGATCGCAGAGATTCCTGCATGTTTAAAAAATATAGCTCCCTCTGTTTTCCGCGGCCAGGAAACGCCAGGCAGAAAAACACGAAATATCGCGGTTCAACTCGAAATATCAATTACCGAAATATTCGGAAACGTAGAGCCGCGGGGGTGGCTCGACCTCGACGCAGTTCATTTTCGTCCCTCTGATACTTCCGTCGGGTCGACGAGTGGCGAAAGAAAAAAGAAAAAAAAAACAAAAGTATAGAGTGCAGAAAGGATAGAAGCTGAGTGGATCGTTATTTCTCGCGGCACGTGTAGCGCTTTCATTACGTACACGTTAGTCCTGGAGCGGTAACCGATGCCGTTCGATGAAATTTTTATACATTCGCCGCCGGTGTGGCGTTAAAGTTAATCGGGGATGAGAACTGCCCGATAGCGGGAATCGCGTATAGGCGTTTTTAACCCGGTCTGGAACGCCGAACCTGGCCCACATTCGGCCGTTGATACGCTTAGATAAAACTAGCTCCCAACCTCTCTGGTCATCCCCTAAAACCAGCCTCTCCTAAAAAAAAAAAAAAAAAAAAAAAACGAGCCTCGTTTCGCCACACTACCGCTATTCGATTCCATATATACGAAAAAACCGATATTGTTTCATCGTCTAAAATGGTATCGGCGTGTAGATAAATATATACTATTAAAGTGCTAATTGTAGATATCCTCTGCCTTTTTTCTTTTCTTTTTTATCGTCGCTACTATCAATCTGTGTCTACTTTCTCTGTCGCATTTTCTTTCCTTTGTGTTGTTATATCCAATGATTTTTCTTGTTCTCGTGCTTTTCTCTTTTCTCAGGCTGATTCATTCGAGCTGTTGTTACGTATTTATTGGAATCGAATTGTCGAAGAGTATTCATTACGACATGGTTTACAAACGAAATGTTTCGGTGTTCAGCGGATCATCGTGTTTCACGGAAAAACGTTTCTGCGTTCAAGGCACGATCCTTCTGAAGCACAAAGAAGTTTCCAGTGATAATTAGTAGAAGCTACAAAAGTGCATAAAAAGCGCCTGTCACGATCGACATAAAATTGAAAGTTGTAAAAGGTAGAATATTTAGAGCAGAAGGGAACCACTTTTTACGATCATTTACTCAACTATGAATATTTGATAAGCACATACGACAGCGAAGTCACGTCCCTTCGCGATGTCATAAAAATACAAAAGTGCGAAAGCACGTGTATCGCGATCGATACAGAATTGAAAGTCACAATGACCAAGTGTAGACAATTCGAAGCAGCAAGAACCAGCTGTCCTCCTTACTTGCTACAACCGCTCTCTCGCTCGATTCGGCTGTTCGTGGGATATCAGTCAAACAGAAAAAGATACAACCGTTCTAATAGATAGAGACCATTGTGACAGTTTCATTGAAAAATATCCAGCTTAATAGGCGCTATATATTCGACGTTATCACTGACACGGGTCACATGAAGCAACGCAGGGAGGTGGCCACGATTAAAGAGCGGCATTATAGGACGAGTTATGAGGCTCGTCAGGTTTAGAAATTCGCGTCAGCAGATTCTGCCCGGTCGAAAATTACCGGCTGTCTGGCGAGCAGAAAGGGATTCGCGATTTTCCATGGAATTTCCATATCCTCGTTTTGACGAGGGTAAAAATAGAGAAGAAATCGTGGCTCGTAAACAGTCCGGGTTGAAACCCGAAATGGCCCGTTATAGTTGATCCCGAAATCACTTGATTCTGAAAGAGGGGAAGAATACTCGGCTCGGCTACCAACGAATAGGGGTTAAAACTGTGCGGCGAAAAAGGGTTAGAGGCAGCGCGGCGGTGGAGGTGGCCGATTAAGCGACGAGCGTAGCAAAGTTATCTACCCGGCCAAGCTCGAAATCTCTCTCATAAAAGTGGTAACAACCCCTGTTTGGGAAACAATGGTGGCGCTACCAGACTCTCGAGGGTTCGTAAAAGTTTCGGACGCTTTTGTGGAAAGGGTGAAAGGTGCAGGCGTAACGAGGGAAAGGGAGCCACTGACGAGGTTTAGAAATGGGTGGAGAAGGACGCCCGAAGGTAGAACAGTGCACGGATTTCGACTTTAACTCTGCTAAAGCTGTCCAATAAATATCGCACGTTGGTTATTAGCGTTTTAATTCGACCAGCCCAAAGTAATTTAATCTCTGCTGCTTGCAGTGGAAAAAAGACCCGCGATAGAGGTATCTACCTTTGTAAATAACGGAATAACATTAATTTCTCGTGTGCTGGCAGATGTGAAAAAAATGCATTGATGAATTATTCACTGTTTAAAAATAGCATTCGGGTGTTTGTAACCTTCTTAAAACACGAGACCTTCGGAAGTAAAATTCACGTAATCGACTTTTATAAATTTCTCAATTTCACTGTCCAAGTATTGATTGATGTTGAACTTCTCAAGGAACTTTTTGAACTTATGCAGTTAGTCGATGTAGTTGCTGGTCAGCTCATATATATATAGTGATAACGAAAATTTTAAAAGATAATGGGTATGAAACAACACCGTAATTTTACGAAACAAGATTGCATTTGACATGAGCAGGTAGAAATTCGATTATATGAAATCCATTTATTTCATCCAAATGTTCGATTCAATGAATCTGCGTTGATTGAATCCAATTATTTGAACGTGCATTATTATATGAATGAAAAATCATAGATAGCGGGCAGAATCAATGGATTTCAATTATATCAATCGGTAGTTCTCTGCTGTGATATAATACACTGTACTGTAATGTACAATAATATAACTCAGAATATAACTGTTAACTATATGATAGAAGAGTTTTTAGCATTCACGTAGGCTAGAACTAATTTCAAATTTTCTATTATCCGCCACATGTTGCTTTTTGGTCTAAAAATCTAATACAACGTAATTATAATCGTACTGTCTCCACTAGAATTCCGATGAACATTTATCAAACAAAATTGTTGATCAAACAAAAAGAAGTTGATTAAATAAGAGGAAAAGAGGATATTTCTCTTGCGTTTCTGTTCCTTCGTTTTTGTTTTTGAAACTCGAATTCTCGTAGCTGAAAGTTTTGAAATTTTTAATTCTAATTCTCCAGTCTTAATTGTTCTGTCTCCGTTCCATTCTGTTTTCAAAAACTTTCTAATTGCGAGCTCTTCTCCTGAAACTACGTTTCCCTCGGCAACCATTGAAAATAAAGAATGCTCTCACTTCGAATTTTACGATGCTGCCTAACTGTCTGAAAATAAAAAGTTTATTCTTTGAAAGAAAAAAAAAAAAAAAAAAGAAAAGTGGAGAAGAACGAAACAAAGGTTGCCTTTCTCTGCTCACGATCAACGTTGCTTTTTGCCGTAGAAATATCCGACTGGATGATAGAGAGGAACGTCGTTTGTCACGACAAAATACCCTTTCTGGAAGTTGCTGAGGAAAACAATTAGATGACCTATCGTAGGATTCTATCGACATCCTTCAAGCAGCAACCTGCCAGATGGAAGTAAAGTATGAAGCCAGATGGCGTCGACGTTTTGCCAGACACATACCGCGTTCCAGAATTTAATTGGTAAGTTCACAATTTTCCTCCATTTCGGTAATTTCTCTCGCTCGGAGTCACGTCTTTCCGTTTTCGTCGATCAAATTTTGATCGATTCTTGTTTGATCGTCAACCGATGGAGAATGAAACGATGGAGCCAGATTCTACTGGAATTTTCGAACATTGAAAATTGATCACGATGGTCAACGAAAATTCGAGGAAAATCTGTTGCCAACCTGATCGGATAATTTACGGGGCTAGCAGTTTTTAACGTGGAAATGAAAATTTCAGGAAATCAGATGATCGTTCGCGTAGTTAAATAAGCAACGTGAATTCTAAATCGGGTCTAAATGAGGGAAAGTTAGGAAACGCCGTGAACATGACCGAAAAGGGTCATTTCGTCAGTGGGAAAATTTCGGTCCGCTAATAAACGCAAACCAAATAACTGAGCTCCATCTCTGGAAATCGAAAGGTTAACTTGCTTTGCATATTTACACTACGTTGTAATTTGGAATTTCGTGAAATTTCGTCGACAAGTTATCGACGACTTTTTAACGTAATACGGCCATATTTATTCAATTGTCGCGCAAAAAGCCGGGGCAAATTATTCAATACGTTTGATTAATTTCCCGGTTATGACGAAAAACCATCTTCCTTTAAAGGATAATTTGATAAATCGATGTCCAAGCAGAACGTCACTCGTTTTGCGAAAGAGACCTCAGCAAAGAGAAACGCCGACCGCTTAATTAAACCGAGAAAATGTTGTCTCTCATACGGATCGACTTATGGACGGTGGTTGTAATTAAAATGGTATCCACCTCGAAAATGTACGACTTGCTCAGCTTCCACTAATACTATTTCTCTCGTTCCTCCAATTCGTTTCATTTCACCGCACTGCTGCTACAGCTATTCCACCATTCTACTAATATTCTATCAGCATAGCTTTTCCGCCGGTTCCATCGCATCTCGTTATTCTTTCTTTTCCCTTTTCTCTTTCCTTTACGCGCATCCCTTTAGGAGACATTAATATCAGTCGCCTTTCTATTTCGAACGTTCGAAGGCTAGCCATGCAACATCCTGTGTATTCGTCCACGATTTTTCGATGAAAAAAAATCGGCTGTCAAGGGAAAAAGGTAACCAAAGAATTTATCTGACCGGGCAAGTAAAATGGGTCTCGCTCGAAACATATTCGATTTGATATTTTTGTTATCTGTTCTCCTTCTTTTTTTTTTTTTATTCGCTCTCTCTATTTTTCCTCGATTCCTTCCAGTTCAGGATATAACCATCGGTCCTGACAATTGACTAAGGCCTTGTTTTATAGCTTGCTCATCGATGCCCGCTCGCCTGGACGCGTTTATCTTTCATTCGTTTTTCCATTGCCGAATGAAATTTTATGGTCACTTCGACGTACGCATTGCAATAATTCCGTATATCGTTTCTGTATCACTCATCATTTCGCTTAGCCTTCGCAGTATTCGATTAATTTAAAATGTTCTGAATTCGTAGTTTTAATTAAGAGAAGCTTTTAAAGCAATTAAATAAGAAGAAAATAAGATATATCACCTTATTTGTGTTATTTTGTTTTTTCTTTTCTTTAGTTATGCGAAAATCGTTAGCGCACTGGTGATTTGACATTAAATCCTTTTTATAAACGTTAATCATTGTGGAAAAGCACGCTGTTTTGCTCCGGGTTGTTATAGCTGGTGCGTATTTTGCATCTTTAATGCTACTTGATTATTAAAAAGACTGTTATCAAGAGGTTAAAAAGCTTTGAAATACCTAGCTTCAACGCTTAAAGAGGTACTAAACAAAAGCAGCATGGAACGCTTCTTCGTTTCAACCATTGTTCACGTTATTTTCAGTAACTACAGCTTCCTAACAAGTTTCCCCCTCTGCGTCTTGACTAAATAGCAAGAAGACGGTATTTTTAAACGATAAGTTAAACGTTTAAATTCAAATTTTCGAAATAAAATTAACATTTACAGATTCAGACTCAAAATTCCAAAATAAAACTAACATTTACATATTTAAACTGAAATTTTCAAACTGCAGTTCATGTTGAAATGTCCTAGTTTACATTTAATTTCAAATCTTCCGACTTAAGTTCAAACCTTCGAGTCTCGCTTCGTACTTTTGTTAAACTCAACTTGTCATATTCAAGTCGAAGATGAAATTTTTAGGTCCAAACGCAAATTCATAATTCGAAATTCGAAACGCGAAGACACTCTGATCTGATTCTTATATCCAAACCACGTCGATCCTACACTTCTTCAGGCCTAGTCTGACGAGTCAGCGACTCAATCTACTGTTTCGACTTTCGTCCAGTAACTTCATCGCAAAAGTTCCCTCCTTCTCTTACGTCTTCCTTACTACATAGACCGTGAAACGATCGTTCGAATTCGAATGATTCGACGCAATGATTTTACGCAAGAAGTACGGCAGTGTGGAGTGACGACCGTGTGTCTCTTCGTCAAAAAAAGAACGTCAAATTTCTTCGACTAGTGTAGGAAAAGCACTCGAAAGGAAAGAAAGTCGAAATCTTAGTTTCAAAGCCTGAAATCTCATCTTCCAGCAGTTGCGAGCAGCGTGAAACAGTCTCTCTAGTGCTTTTCAGCTTTTCCAACCAGTCGAGTTTATCTCTTCCCACTGTCACACGTCGGAGAAAAGAGCTCGTAGGACTAACTTGTTCCTTGAACGTCGCGCCTCTCACAGAAATGGCATGTGTCGTGAAGACCATCCATACGGAGTTCTTTTCGAAATACACTTCTTACGACAATAATAATTTGTCCCCGGCCATTACTCTAAAATCGAATAGCTCTTTCGCTGACCAATTTTTCCCTTATTTTTATATCAAATTTTAAGTTTGAAAATTAATTTCGCCTCAGCGAGTTCGAAGTCTCGAAAGTATTCAAGTTTTATGATGGACGAGTTTCTCAGAAGTCAATCTAATTTCGGAAATTTCGAAAATTTCGCAATTTTATTACCCGAGTACGTGATTAATGGATTTCATACATTTATGAGTATAATTTGGAAACTGGAACTTAGGTAGAGAATTGTTTTACCCACTGAATATATTATGTACGCTCTATGAATTTTCCCCATTCAATTCAACTTTTCGAAGCAATGATTTACTAAATAAATTTATTTATTATACCGTATAAAATAAATAATTATAAATAGGGAAATAAATTGTAAGAAATATATTATCAATTTATAGAGTTCATTCATCAATATGGCTTCTGAGTAATACATATTTCCTGAGAGCGATCCATCGTCAGCGACATAGTCAATTACTCCGATCCGGACGATATAGATCGACCATAAACTGTCCGATACGAACGGTTTTCGGATCCTTTAAACAATTTTAACTTATCGCCACGTTCTATTTTTCCAGCGGTCCGCCAGCTCGCGAGCTATCGCCGACCCATTTTGGAATGTTAATTATCGAATTATATGAGGCGGCGCTAATTTAATTACGCAATTTCGCGGTCAAACGGCCCACACGAGCTCCACGCTGTCCCCATAAATCCAATGGGCGGGTAAAGCGTTGAATCGTCGCTGCTTTCGGCCAGTGAAGAACCATTTCTGTCGTGTTTCCTCGCCTTTTCTATTGCAAACCATTCTTCTTTATTTTTCCCCATTCATTCGCCTCTTCTATTTTCCCTCCTCCTTGCCACGGAAGCCTGTTCTTCCTTCGAGCACACCTTCGCGCATTTACTAAGCTGTGAAAGTAAAGCAGTTCCTTCTAAGCGCAAAGTGGTCTCTCATCTTTGAAATGCCAGACTACTTTCCCTCTGTTTTTTTTACGCGTACATTCTCCGGCACCTTTCTTCACTCCAGGCTGCTGTGCCTCCTTTTCTCTTCCTTTTCTCTTCGTTCGCTGCCTGCTTCGTTCACTCTCTCACTCTCTGCGTTTCGTCTCGCTTTCTTTCTCTCTTGCGTTAAGGACATAACAGGAAAACGAACATTTTGTTTAGGGAGCACGAGCACCCGGTCGAGTGTAATCTTAACGAAAAAAGCCTTTCTACTTGGTAACTTTTTTCGTACATAATTAAAATTCTGTAGCTCTCTCTCTCTCTCTCTCTTTTTCGTACACTTGTCTGTTTTCTCTGGTCCGTGCCAACGGAAATTAACTCTAGTGAACTGCATTATCACGTTACGGGTTTCTTCTCTTCGATAAATACACGAGGAATATTGTTCTGGGAAAGTAATCGTTAGGATAATACTTGATCAGCTTCCGAGGGTTCTTCTTATTACTTTTCGTCCAATGCGAATTCTTTTGACGGTAGTAAGACAGATAATAATATATAATAATATATAATTTGTTGTATCTAGTAGACTAAGTAAGCAACGAGAGTAGAAAATGATTCGAGAATCGAGAGATTGATCTGCGTTTGTTAAAACACGCGTGGAAACAGGCAGTTGTGTAAACACATACCGACTCAATCAGTTGACGCACAGAATGCACGTTTTATAATATGCTTGTGTAATTTTCTCGGCTTCAGTTTTTGTACATGCAATAATTTACTAAGTAGTAATATTAGTAAATCGGCAAGTTACAAGTTGCAGAGTATGGATTTCTCTTCTTGAAACATTTCTCTGATAAAATAATCGGTTAATTGACAATTCGTGAAATTTACTTGCAAAATTTCACGTCCGATTATCAAACTTGTTACCGAAAAATACTCAAATATACTCACCGGTACCGACAATCCGTAACCAGTAATTTGTAACTTATGAAATTTCACTGATAAACTACGGTCCTGTTATAATTGTAATTCTTCGAGGTCGTGTGAAATAACTCTCGGAAATTTCAACAAAAACTTGAAGATCGCGAAGAAAAGGATTTCATGCATATTTGTGACATTTCGTATTCCGTGAAGATAAGCTTGCGAATTTCCGCTAAGCAGGAATTATTCGGAAATTCGAAGATCCGAAAATTCTCAAGCCAGGAAACACCGGATTCCACGGGATCGCGTTACGAACACGTTCGACTACGTGTTCCTCAAGAAAGCTACTCAGAGGCTCCAACAGCTTTTCGCGTAATTTTCCAGTTTGAAACGTGACAAATGATTCACGGCCTTCGCACAGCTGCGAGGATTCCCAGCTTCGATGCTGTGTTACCTTTAAACGCAGTACAGAGAAACCGTGTGAATCCTGATTTCATGTATATAGCTTCTTTCCAAAATCTTCCCCCGTTCCTTTTATTCGCTGCCAAGTAGTTTTCGCTGCTGCATCCTGTACAATTGAACGGTTCGAAACCTTCTCGATACAGGCTGGGAAAAATTTGAAAATTGCGCTCGTTCGTCGCTTCAAAGCCATTTAAGCCAGCGTGACGTCAAGCTGCGGCCGTATTACCTCGCCTCGAAACGAAATTGCGGAAATAACGCACGGGAAACGCTCGACCTCCGAATATCTTGCTAACCAATCGCGTGGCTACGCTCCTGTTATCACTCTAACATAAAATGAAACTGTGTCGATCCAGGTTCTGGCGTTCACCGTCGTTCAATGTTTTATATCCTAAGCTTTCGACATATTTTTATAGTATATATATATATATATATATTTCTATGATATTTGCAATTGAATCGAATATTCCATGCTTTTACGAAAGGGACATTAGGTGAAAACGGAATTATATCCGAAGACAGATTGCTAACTAACTATATTTCATAATGTGTGATTTATTGACGTTGACTGTTGTAATAATAATCTCCACTATGTATCGGATACATGGAAAATTGTTTTTGAACAATTTCTGTCGGAATTACTATAATTTTTTATCACGCTGTATGAAATAATATTCGCGTATTTTCGTGGACCGCCGATCAGCAAACCATCCGATTTAAATGCCATTGGAATCATTTGAGGTCTAGTCGATTATCCTGTGTATTCATCCTCGATCGTTAAATTGCTGAATTGAAGAGCGAAATCCAGAATATTTGGCATAATAACGAAGGCATAAAGTGTATATGTAATACAGTAATGCGTGCGGTACGTATTGGAAAAAATATAAGATATAATGAATGCAAAAGGGGGAAATTAAATTCGTCAACGCGTATATGTAATAACGCGTGCTAACTCATAAATATTATTATTAATAATTCGCTCACGCATCTCAGTTTTAGCATTAATGGAGTGTAGTAGTTTGATGTTAATGGAATAAAAGTATTTTCACCGGAATTAAGATAGATTAAAGTGACTATGGTTGGTGACAGTCTAATATTTTGTAAAAGAAAAGGAATTGATACTATGTTTTGTCACACGTCACATAAATTTCTCTTTGTAACATTTCTTTTTTTTTTTTTTTTTTTTTTAATTAAACTTGCAAATGGTTACTGGACAATCCACCGTCCATGGACAGTTAAACGCAATAAATACGAGTTTATGTAAAGATTGTGTAGACAAGTCGGAACGAGATTATTGTTGAACATTTTTTTAAATATATTCCGCGGCGTTTATCGTTTATTTACTGTCACAGACACGAATTAATGTTCACTCGTGAAAAATTCAAAGGTATTCGGTTTTCGAGGACTTGGCATTTTATTCCGCTCGTGTAACAATATATATGGATCCGTTCGGAGGAAAAATAGAGCACGGAGAACGTCAAAAATATAGGCAATTTTCAAGTTTTCAATTCTCTGCCTCGACCAGTTTCGACACGGAACTTTACCGTGTCCAATTTCATTTGGAAAACTGGAAATTCGACCGGACAATAGCCTCCTTCCTGCGTTGTCGGCCGCTCTAACGAAAACGTGCTTTTATCAAAAACTAGTTAATTTGAGGAAATAACACCTAAAACAAAGAGTAAAAAAAAAAAAAAATAAAATAAAATAAATCTGCAAACGATATCATAAATTTCCCCCCCCCCCCAAAAAAAATACCCTGTCCAAAAAAATATCTCCCGTGTCCAGCATCCACTCTCAAAACATTCAATTTTCTCACCTCAAATTATCCCCGGGGGCAAAATGAAAAATATACAACGCGATTACACAAGGTAGCGTGTTGAGTTGGTGGAAAAACACAGGAGGGGAAGGAAAATTCGTGAAATCTGCTGTGGTGGAACGACGACGTCGATAACGGCCGTTCGTGACGAGCATTCGATTGCTCCAAACATATTTCGAGCGGGGAAAAATAGGCAGGAACGCGGTGTATATTCGCCTGCTGATTATCTCCCACAGTGCAGCTGGTTTTTCGGACGAGAAACGAAAATTAATCATATTTACGGCCGGCTCTCTCCCGTTCTCTTCCTCCCTTTCCATAAATAATGCGCGCCTGGAATTCGCGTGGATCAATTTATGCGGCAGCAGCTAACAGCCACGGAGAAAGACAGAGACAGAGACAGAGAGAGAGAAAGGGGGCAGGATCGATTTCGAGTTCTTGTAGTACGCGCATTCGATCTGACCCGACCGATAAGGCTCTCTTTTTCACAACGATCCATCATGACACCGTTGTTTGGCCTGTCTACCAGGTCAACAAATCACGAGTCACTTTCGGATCAGGGTAGGCGCGTGTTCAACCGTGTCCGATTCGTTTCTCTCCCTTTCGTCTTCTTCTTCTCCTCGTTTCGAGTACATTAGCGTGACGAAGGGGTGAGATTCCAGTGGAGTGGAGGGGATGAAGACAGTGACAGATCAGGGATGGGAAGCGATATAGCGGTCTGTTGTTGGAAACGTATTGATTGGGCCGCGTTAATCCGTCGCTCGATGGAACGATGAGCGCCAGCCAGGCAATTTATGATCGATCGATCGTAAGGTGACAAAAATGATTCATCGATCGCCAGTCAAGTTTACGAGCTTTGTCCTACCGTCATCCATTGTTCCATCAGCCCGTGAAACCGTTTGAATTTCCGCGTAGAATGGATTTTTAAAATTGCCAGAGTATCCAAAGTTTGCTAGATAGATTCGTGTCTGGCTATTGACGGGTTCATTCTACTGCCATCAATCTAACCGCCCTTTCTTCGATTGTTGACTGATATTCGCGTTTCGCAGCGTGTACGATGTAGTGGTGAAATCAAAAACACGCGCTCATGGAATGAATTACATGGGAAATATCGAACTACATTAGTGTAATTTCGAATACTCGTCGTTTGCTCGCTGTTTGCCTCGCTGTTTGCTCGTTATTTGCCCGATATTTGCCCGATATTTCAATATGGGACAATCGAAATTGCAAGTTACATCCGTGAAACCGGGTCTGTGCTCTTAAATTCCTGGCGAATATGCGCCATCGGAAATGATAGGCGGCGCGCGACACCGACTCCTCGAGTTTTGCATAAACAGCGAAACAGGCTGCTTCCGGTCATCCATCAAAACCGCGAGCAGACACGGGCAAAGTCAACAAATCACGAACCACTTTGCGCTATTTACATCCAACATTTCGTGTCAAATAAAACATTGGTAAATATTGATCGAAAATAACCTGCGTTGGAATCAAATAAATACAGCTACGTCGCCAATCACGAGCACTAGTCACGATCAATATGAATGTTCGCAGAGTGCAATAGAATAAGGCAGAGTTACTTGATTCAAACTAATTAATTTGCCTTGTAATTCGACTACGAACAATTTTTAAATCTCGATACTTTCGTTCACCGCCGTAACAACTTCAAATCGTCATACAATTAAAAATAAATCAATTGGAAAGAAAATGAATGAAGGCAAATTCAATGAAGGAAGAAAACAGAGTAAGATTCAAATAGGGAAAATTGGATTCGAAGCATGTCGCGAAAACGGTTTCAATCTACACGGAAACGAGCTAAAAAGGACGTTGCCACGATATTCGAACCGGTGAAATATTCATGGACGGGCGCAGGTGCAGCACGATAGCGTTAACGAAAAAATTGTTTGAAACGGATGTACAATGACGACTTTATTCAGACATTAATATAATACCGTCAAATCTAGTGCAGATCAAACACCAGTGTTTCGTAACCTAAGATAAATGTTTTTTGTCCGTGTGATTGAGATTTTGTTAACAAAAATTGCAAGCTTTTGTTAATCCTCCTAGCGGGAGATTAAATACCGTTAACTGAACTGTCGAAGTTTATGTACATTCGTACTCTTATACACACAAATAGAAGTCAAGCATAAATAGAGATCTGTTTCGCCTTTTAAAAATCGTGGCCGCTCTTTTTTTTTCAAAAAAATCTTTCGCTTCAACGTGTTGTACTGTTCTATATATTTTTGCACATTATACGCGTATTATCACGTTGAACGTTTGCGCACACGCATAAAATTGCGATAAGGCCGCGAGCTTTTATCGAGCGAGGAAATCAGTCAAAATCAGAGTACTGCGTTTGATCGACAAAACTCCTCGATTGAATTTCATTTAGCTTCCATATTAATCGATCGAGCATCGAATATGACTTGTCCGTTATGCCATGTTACAGCCGATCTTTGATCAAACAACCGATCGTTCGGTTAAAAATAGACGAAAAAAGGGACCGAAGGAATATATATTGGAAAAAATCGGACAGGGTCCGATCGATTGGAAAATATTGGTAGGAAAGTTGATAGCCGGAAAGTGGCTTTTTCACTTTGACGCCGGCACCGAGAATCGGATTCAGAAATAATACAAGGCGGACGATCGACGAGCGGTAAAACGAAATGTTATCCAGCGAACACGGCGTCAAGCGGCCCTTAAACTAACGATTGTCTATGAGCAAAACGAATCAACCAGACAAGGTTATTGCTGGCGCGCGACGATCCGTGATTCCCCGTGAAATGATTATGATCATCGATTAGCATAAATTCTTCGCTTTTCTTTCATACATTGCTTCCGCCCTTTACCATCCGACCCCTAGAAAGGTTATGTCTTCTCTCTAATAGTTGGCGATCGATTTTCAAAACTTTTATAACCACCGCCTGGTCCGCGTTTGCTTCCGGGACACAGAGAAAGATTTTAGCAAGAAGATTTTATCGCTGGTGGAAATGCTGACTACAGGGAATCGTTGATTACCGCTTTCAGCAACATTTCGCGATTTCCCGCGCGGTAATCGACCGATGAAATAGAAAAATGCGCAAGATCCGCGGAAACGAGAATTAAATAGCCAGAGTGTTCACTGGAGAAAAAGACGGAGAAACTTTGGAGACTCGCTAGGAATTCTTTGTCCGTGGAAACAGGAATTGTTCGTTGTAATTAATCGCGGTTGTTTGGAAAGAGGTCGGTACACGAAAGCAAAATGGAAAATTAAGATAACAGTTGGCTTCCTCGCGCGATGGAGAAAATTCAGAGGCATTTGCGAATCTACGTCGATCTTACAATTGATACATAAAGAAATTCGAATGCCTGTAGTAGGTATTGTAAAGTATAAAATATTTTTATTTCCAATTGTGAACATTAATTTGTGTCTCTGATTTGTAAACTAGTTTTATTTTAAATTACAGGAATTATTTTGCATCTTTGATTTTTCTAAAATATCGTTTCCGTATTTCTGTAAAATGTTTCATTCTGTATTTCTGTAAAGCACCTGCTTTCAAAGCACCCGTGCCCTACAATTTTATAACACGCGACGAGAAATTCAAATATTTATGGCATTATAATACAAACTAGTTCTATTTTAAATTACAGAAATTATTTGGCATCTTTGATTTTTCTAAAATGTCATTTCTGTATTTCTGTAAAGCGCCTGCTTTTAAAGCATCCGTGCCCTACAATTTTATAACACACGACGAGAAATTCAAATATTTATGGCATTATAATACAAACTAGTTCTATTTTAAATTACAGAAATTATTTGGCATCTTTGATTTTTCTAAAATGTCGTTTCTGTATTTCTGTAAAGCGCCTGCTTTTAAAGCATCTGTGCCCTACAATTTTATAACATGCGACGAGAAATTCAAATATTTATGGCATTATAATACAAAACTAGTTCTATTTTAAATTACAGAAATTATTTGGCATCTTTGATTTTTCTAAAATGTCGTTTCTGTATTTCTGTAAAGCGCCTGCTTTTAAAGCATCCGTGCCCTACAATTTTATAACACACGACGAGAAATTCAAATATTTATGGCATTATAATACAAACTACTTTTATTTTAAATTACAAAAATTATTTTTCATCTTTGATTTTTCTAAAATGTCATTTCTGTATTTCTGTAAAATGTTTGATTCTGTATTTCTGTAAATCACCTGCTCTTAAAGCATCCGTGCCCTACAATTTTATAACACGCGACGAGAAATTCAAGTATTTATAGCAGCATAAAGAAATTATGGAAATTATTCTGTGTCCCTGAGCTATATAGCGAACTTCTATAAAGCTTGATTCTCGGTGGGCTAAATATCTCTGCCAGTCTCTTCTCGCGTGTAGTCTCTATTCGTGCTTCTTAGGAACATTATCCAAGACCAATAAATTCCTCCTATCTCTCTGAAACTAGAGGTATCTGAAAACGACCCAAGATCATAATTACCCCTTAAAGATTTCTCCAAAACGTAGCAAACGGCCGTACACGATCGAATCGTTTCACTTGTGAGTTCGCTTGAATTATGAAATACACTAAAGGGACTAGTAAGTCAACGAGGCCGGAGAATTTCGATCAGAGACAGCCTCGTGTACAGCCTCGAGACAGCGTACTTTGCAACAGGCCTGTAACAATTAATTTTCGGAAGTTGCGCTCGAGTCCCCGGTTCCCATTTCGTAGGCCAATTTCTATTCAAACAGGTTGTCTCGCGTCTCTGACGACAACGACGACGTCGTAGCCCTTTGCCTCCGTTATCTCTGCACCCCGCCTGCTGTAATTAATACCAGCCCATGACAAATCGCCGTTTCCGCAATAACAGCCGACCGATAAATACAGCGGTCACGATTAGAAAGCAGCCAGCACGAAAACCGTAGACACTGACTGCTTCCAAAAGCCTGTACGGCTGGCGTGTTCGTGACAATCGATCAAAACGAGGCACATGGAGGAAGGAACGGAACACAGAGACATCAACGTGTTTCCTTTGAGGTTAATATCTACGCTATGGTCTATCGGCGATACGTTACGAGGCACATTGTTGTACACCTCAATATTTGGACAGATATATAAAACGTACTTCACAAATGAGATTCTTTAAGTTGATTTTTTCGATGACTTCCAGATTAAGGAATTGCGACGGTTGTAATTTTTACAAATACTCGTATCGTTCTTTTAAATGATCGTGAAATTTCAATTATCGTATGTTATATGGAAAGCACAGAGTGATAAGTCACGTTTCTTGTTTTTTAAAATTGAAAAATTCAATACCTTGTCAACTGATCGTATACCATTTCCAAAATTATCTTTCTATTAAATGTAGTATCTCTTGAAAGATATTGTTTTCAAAGGATAACTTAAGATAGAAATAGCTCGTATCATACTGCTACAGATACTTCGATTTCGTTCAACTTCAGAAAACTGTAGAACCCAAGTGCAGGGGGAAACAGTGAAAAAGAAATTACGAATTAACTCTTTGAACTTTCAAAGGTACTTACCTAGCATAAGTGCAATATAAAAAAAGCGACGTTCGGTAACGTAAATTGACTGGAAAAAATTGCAACGTTGACCCTAATTGATCTGAATATTGCAAATAAAATACGATATAACAGTAATCTATGCTACCCTCTGCGAGGCCAATATATAGTGTTATTCTATTACTAACCAGCAGGTTATTCCAAAGTTGGTGGTCGCTATATTCACGAACAAAAAATTCTCTCCTGATAGTACGGAGCAAGATAAGAAGGCCTGTAGTCTAGGATTTTGAAAAGTGGCAGGAATCTTTACTGCCTCTGGTTAACGAAACGCTAGCCGGGGGGACAGTTCCAGCCTCGGTATTTTTACGTGGCACGTTTACGATGCAACTTTTCATATCGGTTATAAAACTCACGCTGGCTTTATAAAATACGATGTACGAGGCTAAAAAATTTTTGTTCTTCCTCTCAGTTCTGTTTAGTAAAATAAAAAGGAAGAATATAGAAGAATCATAATTTCTCGTCGTTTCTTCGTGCTGCCTTTTGAAATAACAAGGTTCGATGGGTAACTAGTGTTCCATTTGGCAAGAAAATTACTGCGGCTTACCACTTTATCTCCCAAATTTCGCACGCGGCATGGCAGGTACACGGTCTGTCCGACGAATGCGCTGACGTTCGCCGCTGTCGGTTCAAAAACGGGCAAATCCCCTTCGGCTGAGTCATTATTGGCATCGTTTGGACGCCGTTGCGAGCCCTCCTTCGATATTTCACGAAGTTGCACAGGCGCTGCAAGCAAAACAATTGGGTTTGCGAAATTATATTTCGTGAAAGGTATATTGCTGTTGTAATAGTATCAAGTAGAAACTTCGTTGGTGGATGTGTTAGTCGTGGTTCGTTTCTATCCATTAATCTCTGTAACAATAATACGAAAAATACAGCGAGAACCTCGCGAAGACGATATGAGAAGTTCATTTTTATTGATTTCCTAATTTTTATGTCACTTAATTAAAAAAAAAAAAGTAGATGCTTTAACGTGGAACGGTTGAAGAGTGGAATATAACTTGATAAATTGCAAGGTACGAGGCTTTTAAAAATAAGTGATAAATGTACAATGTTTTTTTAGATACAAATAATGGTAGTTTACTCGTTATATTAATCTAACATAATTAATATGAATCTTCATAATTGATGTTACTGATATTTTTAAATATGCAGGATGGTGACAAAACGCATATTTAAGCGTTTTATTAATACGTTCTACAATTCATTTTCATTGTATCAAATTTTTGTAGCCGTATAAAAGAAATACTAAATGATACGAAATTTAATATGCTTGGACCCCGTTGATTAATACGCAAACGCTGTAATAAATACGATAATGTGGCAATATTTTTTGTAGCCACTGTAAGCAGCATTTTTAATGGAATCCATTAGTCTCGTAACTCTTACACGGTAGCTCATACATTTTTCCGCCAACGAAGGAATTACCCCGAAAGAAACTTAACTTCTTTGAAATATTTTCTTTCTTCTTAAAAAGAAAGAAAGGCTGGAGAAATTCCAACAGACTCGTAAAATTCTCCTCGATATTCCAGCGGAGGCTAAAAGAAAAATCACATGGATCTTGTTTGCTCATTAAACGCCTCGCTTTCCCTGGATTAATCCGTGTTAATCTCGAGCAACGAGATCCAGATATCCGTTTTCTTTCATCTCCCGTGAGTTTCCTCCTCGTTTTTCGACTTCTTCCCTTCCGCGTGTACGATTCGACACGTGTTACCCGTAATCTGTTGGAGTTTTCCCGAATGAACTCGTCCGTCGGAATGGTCACGAGCTCTATTCGAACGGTTGCCTCGTTAGTATACCTAGGAACAGTCTCTCCATCATCATCCATCATCATCAGAACGACATGGAACGATACCTATTCGCGATTGACAGGGATTGATCCGAAAGGAAAGTTGGGAATAAAAGCATGGTTCATCACGACTTTACTGACACACCATTGCGAGCCACAGAAAAGGAGCTGTTTCCCTTCATCTCCGAATCTTTCAAAATACCAAAGAAACCAATAAAAGACCCCGTTTTCTGCGAATTCTTGATGACGCGTTCGTATCTATAAATCTTCAGGAATTTCAAAATACGTACGAGAATGATTGGTAAATGATTCGCAAGACTCGACTGTCCTGGAATACTCAACTCTCCTCGCTGATCCTTGATGAGAGCATCTGTTCTTATTTATTCTTTTTGAAAGAACGAGAAGACTGTCGAACCGCGAGCGGAAAAGCGCGGCAGCTTTTGTCATTCGCGCGAAATGGAACGGGGAATTTTAGCTGTTTTTCGTGATAGAACCGCGATAATGCCTCATGTTCGAGGTGAGCGAATCAGCAGCTTTCGAAATTCATAAAAAAGAAGAAGGAAATAACGAGGAATGGAAAAGGATGTACCGGCTGTATTCTCTCGCCCATCTCTCTTCCACGCTTTCTACTACCCTTTTACAGTCACTGGATCGCGGACACGCTTTTTTCTCGAGGTCGAAAACACAGCCGGATAAATTTAATTGGACCGTAACCGAGCGCGTGTAGCCTGAAACGCGGAAAGAAAAAAGAAGAGAGACGAGAATCGCGATGCTCGAGGTGCAAAAGTGCTATCGAATTATCAAACGAAGCCAACCAGAACGAGCCGCTGACATCGTAACTCGCTGTGCTGACTGTTTCGCATAAACAACGTTCTACCCAAACATAGAGACCGGGTATCCTCTTTCCATCGTGTGCAACCAACAACTTTCCCCTTCGTCCCTCTCTCGTTTCGTGGTCTCACGTTAACGTGTCACAGGCCGTTCTTCCCCAGAGGGGCGAAGCTCGGTGTACAGATAACGCCCGTATATACAGCAGCACGCTGGCGTCATACAAATGACCAACTTCCCCTCGGCTGGCTTCCCAACGTCGCACGAATTCATCCTATCCCGACCTACTGATAACTGCAGATTAATTGACAAAAAGCAGAGCTCGCGAATACGGATGATGTACACGGGTTGAAAATCGTCGTGCAGCGGAGGGATTTAGTTACACGTCGACCTTTACCTCTTTATTTAGCGTTGCCCCGGGAAATGGGGTTGGGATATCGAGCCGCGTGACGAATTTATAGGCAACCGAGAGGGCTCACTGTTGACAGAGTAGAGTCAAAGGGGAGGATAGAAAAAGCTTAACACTTTCGCGCCGCTAGACGGGAATTTATGTTTTTGCCTAGTAAATGAACGCTGCGCTATGAGTTAAAAAGGAAACGTTTGCTTTTTATATTTTTGCATAATTTACCGCCACGCTTTGAATGTAAGAAAAGGACGCTTTTTTATATTTTTGCATAATTGGATACCGCACTATGAATTTAAATAAAATGGTTTTTATGCTTCTGTATAATTGAACGCTGCAGTAGGAGTTACAAGTAATGTTTTCTACGTTAGAATTTATGATACATATATGGTAGTTTAATAGTAGATAAATTGGTAAAAATGATAGTTCTGGGCAATTACTTTTATCGCTCTAGTTATGATTGTCCGCGTGTAATATATTTTCAGGTACACATTAAACGTTAATAATTCTAGTGTTAACTACTTGTACACATTTTTGTTTTGTGAGCAAGTTTCACGGCGAATATATCAGAACTTTTTGCACTATAATTTTTCCTCCGAGAATATAAAGTTGTTTATGCACTCCATCGCCTTTATTGTTGCACTTTATATCCTTGCATTGCATATCTGAACTTTTATGTGCACGTGCATATACGTTTCATATTTCCAGCATAATTTCAAGATATTATTTTATTTCGGCCCTTTATTCCTATTCTCGTTTGCATACGTGCCCATTTATATTAGACCGTATGTTAAATAAATATGACTTTTTTCAACATTCCCCTACAAAACTGCAAGTATTTAAATAGCCGAAGTTAACGTATAATTTATCTACCAAACCACCGTATCTAACAAACATCTTTAAAATACGCATATTTAATCTTGCCTTACTATAGCAAAAAACTACCAAAAGTATAAAGAACAAACGCTGTCTCTCCGAAATATCAGAAACGAAAATAAGTGCTGAATATTCCCAGTATCCCACTATAGCATCGCAAAATTAAGAAAACCATCCAAATGAAGGATAAAGAAATCCGCTACTTCAGATTTTATTCTTCGTTTTAAGAACAGAGCAAAATCTCTCCAATGGTAGGAACTATAATCGAAATGAGATTAAATATCCGAATACGTGCCCGTAATCCTAATCGATACCCTTAAAAGAATCAGTAGAACGTGCCCGAACGTGTCAGCCGCCTTATCTCAGCCGCTTGGTCGCTTTGCTTGGTCTGACCAACCACCGTCTGTTTCTATTTTTTCATCGCCATGGGCTCGCTCGCGGGGAAAATGTCCGCAGATGATTCATTCCTTCGCCACTTTCTTCACCCCTCGAGCTATTCCCCTTCCATCGACGTAGCTTTATGATATTATAAACCCCATGCAGGGTCCCGTAAACCGAAAGTGTTTTCTTTCTGTCTGTGGCTGGGCCGCGGGCTATTTTCCTTTGGCCGATCATCGAGACATTTTATTTTTTTCTGCTTTTTTTCTCTTATCTTCCCCCCCCCCCTTGGCTCTTCCCTTTTTAAAGAATTATGCCTCGAGCGCAGCACCGCCAACTCTCTCGAACGCACGTCAGTTTCATTTCCATTGGCGTTGAAGATCGACTGGAATAATTGCGCAGCGCCCCAGGCTCCCTTAGTCAGTAATTAAAGAAAAACAATAGCTATGTTTGGGGTGTGACAGACACGTTTCAAAAGATGGGGATAAAATTTCGAAAGATCGGTAGATTAAAACGGCGTGACAAAATTTGAAAGTATTTGCCGAAATTTTGAAAGTTCGTGGATCAAAAAGTCATAACCAAAATCTTGTAGAAAATGCTGAAGATTCATAGATCAAAAAATCGTGATGAAATCGTGGAACGCTTTTCGAAACGTTGAAGCCCCGTAGATCGAAGTAACACGATCTGTATTATAATTCTCCACTGAAGTTCTCCTGTTGGCTTAGCAATTGCATATTTCATTCTGCACCCATTAAAGCAAAACTAAAGTGGATTTATCCGAGTCTATTACATAGGAAAGTTACTGCGAAACGCCACAGTGGATTAATTGGTTTATCGATCAATTAAGTATTAAGAACACGATAGGTAGATGGTGCTTAAACGACAAGCTACTTTACTCGCTAACTTTTTCATGGAAATTTTAACTTTCTATCCCCTATCGCTGGCCTTATAAAGTGATACGAAAGTATATCTAACTCAAACTTAAAGCTTATTTCAAACATTCATTATAGAAAATTCAGCAAGGTATACAGGTTCTAAATAGATTCTTCAAACGTCAAAAACTTTTCACTCCAGCTACATAGTATTATTTTTATTTCGTTTTGTATTTCATCCTTCTCCTTCCTACGATACTTCATTCATATTAAATACATAAAACTTCATAAACAACCATAGTCGTATTATAAAGCACGGCGTTAAAAATATAACTACACATCGTTTACAAAAAAAAAAAAAAAATAATAATTAATCCTAATTCGTACAGTCTACAACAGGCTGACATCGACAATATACTTGTATCGGTATCCGATAAAAGTAACCGCGACAAAAAGTAGTCATTCGTTCTGTTCGCAACGTAAGGCGACGCGATAAAAGAGAAACGCGCTCTGCTGAATCTCCTTGGGTGTGTTCACGATAAGGAGGCAGAGGCGGCACGTCCCACGAAATACAAATATCGCTTTCGAATGGAGCACCGACGAGGACGCGTATGTACGTCGGCATTAAGGCGAATTACTACGTGCTAAATCTCACGGCGTTACGCTATCTTTCGTAGGCACTCGACTCACCTCCTCGAAATCTCTCTCGTCCCGCTATTACGACCGAAGCTTTTTTCACCGGCAAACGACACTTTTATTTCCCGAAAGTATTATCCCGATTTTTGCCCCTTTCTGCAGTCGTCTACGTAACGCGCGATTCCTCTTAGGGAGGAGGAGGAGGAGGACGCGTGTCGTTTGCGTAAAACGATGACGAACGATGTTTAAATCCGCATTCGAAGGAAACGAAGGGAGGATTATGGGAACCATTACGTACGAAAGTACGGAACGCCTTATCGTAGACGCAATAAAGATTGGAAGTTTTTAGAGAGCCTCTTTCGTTACAAATAATAGCTAAAACGCCGTATATTTAATACGATTTATCTCAGAATCTGCTACTTCTACGTAATGCTGCAGGTTTTACAATATAAGAGGGAAATCGAAAATTTGATTGAAATGCGACAGAGTGTTGTCAATTTCAAAGAAAAGCCTCAAGTGGCGGTATCTTTAATTTAAAAAAAAATTGTGGCCGAAGTTAAACCGTCCTATTAAATTGCAGCTATTAAATCTAAATGGAAATATCAGATCGCCTTATAAAACTGTAAGTAATACGATTTTCCTGTAAGTTGAGTTTGGAACGATGAAAGACTTCCGCGATTTTAAAACAAAATTCCCGACGTAAACTCTACACTTAATTTCTTTTTCGAGAAAGATGTGCTTGTCCCACTTTTTCACTGAGGTCTTTAATTTTAGAAATGAGAGAAGCTCCACCAGTACGTTCATATGATATATTCTTATTCTTAATTATCTGATATATTATTTACCCAAAATAAACCGTGAATGTTTATGCAATATTTATGATATGAAAAATATCAAAATATCCAGACAACATGGAATTAAATATTTCAAAGAGAATGCTCTCTTCCTCTCTTTCTCTCTCTTTTACTCAGCGCAAAATTTACTAAGAGAAACACTATTTCTATGTTTAGGTTCCATTTCTCCGATCGTACCAATAAATAACCTATACTTTCAAAGGAAATTTGTACATCTTCATCGTCGCGATGCCGACACCTTCGCCATTTGCAAGCAGACAATCCAGCAACGCAATTATTTAAATTCTTCTCGTCTCGTTGAACTCCACCTACGACCATCCACTTTGCTGGATGGCATTGGGTACGCGGTTTCTCGCGTCATAAATCTCCATTTAGAAGAAATACTCATCGAGAAGGCAGGATATCGGATAGGCGACACGTCGAAGCCACGAAGAAAGAGTGGGACGGGGATAACAGTTGGTGACTATAAAACTACAAAGCAAACCAGCCGTTAATCTTACGTCTGTCTCGAATCCTGCGGCGGTCTACCGCTCTTAAACCAGACCAGAACCCATCCCCTCCCCTCAACCGTCTCAACCCCCAAATCCTTAGCGTTCCGTCGCTCGAAACAATGAGGACGAAAGTTTACGGTCGCGCTAGGCCACCGGGAGAATCATATATTTTCGCCGCAATGCTCGTAAAGTGCGGTCGCTCTTGCCAGTCGGCACATCGCTGCGCGAGACCAACCCCCTGGTTACGTAGCCGTTGTACATGCGAGTACACCGGCGTGTCAGCGTGTCACTGGCCACTGCCTCCACGTAATTTCCGCGAAAGTGGACATTTCCTTGTCGACCGTATACTTTTTCCACTTTTCTGCGTGCCTTCGTGCAACGCTTTGCCACGACGAGCGGACAGAATCAATGGGTCTACCCGTTTCTGACGTTTGCTTTATTGCTCTTTGCTGGGTCGGCCGCTGAAACGTGCTGGAACGCTCGAACGCGACTACGGGTCTGTCTGTTACGCTCGCAGCTAGTGATGAGATGAAGCAGATTGCAAGTTAGCTCGAGTCCGAGCGTGAGGCTTGAGACGGAAACAGAGAATGCGTTTAAATGTTTGTTACAGCATTTCCATAGTAATTAATTGATATAGTAGACCATTGATATATAAAGCTACCACGGCGGTCAAATTGACCGCTTTCAAATTTCTACGCAGATTTTACCATATTTAAACGTCATCATATCGCTTCCTAATTTATGATATCGCTTCCTATTTTCATAAAATATGCATACAATATAATCTTCGGTATTTATTTCTAGTTTGTTTTTTTTTTTTCTAAGAAAAATTTGTAGTCTGCCCTGTCTATCGCGAGCGGTCAATAAATATATAGAAAAAGTGTCGATAGGTTTAGTGTTAAATCTCGTATGATTCAGTAACGTTATACCGCTGGAAATATTTGATATCATGAAAATCGAGTGTAAACTCTGATAAGAAGACCCGATAAAGGATAAGAAGAATTTCGTTGGAAAATAAGGGTACGTGTCAATACTTGTTGTAGCCACTATACATCAAGCAAATTGCAAGTTGAGTGCGAGCTTTGAAACAGAAACAAACTATGCTTTTAAGTTGATTGGAACTTAGGTAAGACAAGTTCGGTTTCTTTACAAGCAGTTGAACGAACGTATAGATGGTAACTTCTTAAGTATATATAATCGAATCTTAATTAAATAGGTTGGAGCCGTTTTAACCAGAAGATCAGACTGTGCTACCTTTGTTTTTCTATTTGTAACTGTAACAATAACTCTCTTGCAACGTGACTCGATTCGCCGAAACTCCGTCTCTCTAAATTCTGACTCTCGTTCTCAAAGTCGCCGTAACTCTTCCATAATCCTCACAATTCTTTCTCTAAGTTCTCACTTGCACATTCTTTATGAAGAAATATGTAGCATGCGATGCTCTGCTTCGCCTGTTCAAAAATCCTCTAGCAGCGAATGTTAATTTTCTACGTAGAAGTTTTTCTTCTTTAGACGAGAATCTATCTTTCCGTACAACGTTAAGATCACCGTATTAACACTTGGCTTTGAATGACTTTTGACATTTGGAACAATAGGTACGAAGAGAATTGCTCTTTATTAGAGGATAAATGAAATCAGTGAAATAAAACGGAGATGGTTTTGAAAATAAAATCCACTCCGCACAGAGAGGCTTTATCTACGAATATAGTAGAGATTCGAATCTTCTCTCTAATGAGAAAAGAGGTTCGTTCTTGATTTCATTGGCAAAGAGTTGCTCGAGCGAGGCTTGAATCGTTACGGAGTTGCGTCTGAACGAAATTTACTTTGCCGATGCTTGAAGAAATGGAACTTACGCTTTCATTCCCAGCTGGAAACGTTACACAGAATGAGTTCCCCAAATGGTCGAGTATAAGTCCAGAGTAATTCCATAGCGCTGTATGTTCAACATCGTATATAATTCCAAACTCAATATCCATTTTCCAATGTTACGATCGTCCACCTATTCTAAATTCATCCATCTTCTAATTACATTCATCTCAATTATTAATTACCTTCATAAACACTGTTGCGCCATAATTTCACGTGTCGTACAACTCGTTCGATCCATCTTTTCGCAACGTAAATTATGCTGCGTTGCAACTGTAATTGTCGCTGCGAGTGAAAGCTTGCAACGGTAGCTGTTGCATTGTTTAACAAACTGGGCCACCGCCATCGACGTAGCAATGGAAAGCTGAATATCCTGTTACAATGTCAAGTAATTCCAAGACAGGGCATGTATCCTATAGTATAATAATAGTTTCTGATGACAATGGCTACGACATCTCGATTGTTAAAACATTCACGATTTCGAATAGCAAGACGGAGGTCGACGCTCGACTGGGTCTAAGTTATCGCAAGGCACGAGCAATCCTAGCAATTTGAGAACATTTATGGCGAGCGACGTAATACGACTGGGTGCAATCGTCTTCATCTTCGAAATTTCTATCGTGTTCTCGCATAAACTTGCCGGTCCATGACCTCGCCCCCTTGCTTTATTTGCATATGATGCATTCACACGGCTACGCGACACTTCCGTGTGTTCATGTGACATGCATACCTGCAGTTAGACAGTTGAAACGACGCACTGGGGTAATGGATGTACTTTGCGATGTAGTTCGCTGTCAGCTACTGTTTCGGTGTAATTGTAATATAATAAATGTAACGGCGCTCGAACCAAAAATTCGTACAGCGCTTCGAACGAAATTAGAAATCGACATCTGGTTGCTTGGAATTCGTAAAAAGTCGCGCGAGCCTTTCTCCGTGTTGTAATAAGTTTAACATAGTTTGACTCGTAATTATCACCGGAAATAAGAATCGAAAAGCAAGTTTTATATTGATAATGGTATACCAAACGTGGAAAAATAATTTTTGGTCAAGTGCTTGGCCTCGTTCTCAAGTTGCAAGTGACAATTCCCTAGGAAACATACTGAAATCTATAGTAATTATCAGCGCTATATGCAATTTGATATTTCAAACGTTAGCTTATCAATATAACGTCAAACCAACCGCATGTTCTATTGCAAAACCCAATGGAAAACCTATTGAAATTCCTCAAACTTTGCACCGCAATAGCTGCGAATATAATAACGCGCCATCAACGCGACGAAGCGTATTAAAAGCGGCAATTCTTCTCCTTTAAAATGCTTTTTACCTCGTCCCGATGCGACGCCCTGTTGCCGAGATATCGTCGTGTAAAGAGGAAGGGAATTTTTAATAATTTACCCGCTCTGTCCTTGTCGCACACTCGGACCTCTCTCTTCCTCTTTCTCTCGCACGCGCTCACTGACCTACCCGACACTGGCGATACGTGCGCTGGTCACTGACAGCCTCCGCTGAGTCAGCGTTTTTTTACCATTGCTATTGCGGCGTACGCATTTCCAAGAAAAAATGTAGGTCACGCTGCATTCAGGAATTCGGCATCCCCTGTAACTTAATGGTTAACTTAGAACAGCCATATCTCCGGAACCAGTTGAGATATCGGCATGAAACGAAAAACATAGTAACGAGCATGTTCAGCCCTATCCATAGACACGAATTTTAGTGCACATTTGAACGAACGTTTTAACTCGAAGCGAACATTATATCAACGTTGTTCCACTAATTTTAATTAATTAATTATCCGCAAAGGCAGTTGAGATATCGGGACGAAATAAAAAACATAGTAACGAGCATGCTCTGCCGTATCCACGAACACGAACATTTGTAGGAATGTTTTAACTCGAAGTGAACATCATATCAACATCGTTCCATTGATTTTAATTAATTACATCACGAAACTAGCGGTAATTATACATTCATATGGTGTGGCATTATCGCGATCCCATTGTACGGTAAATTAATTTGCCAACGTTATAGCCGGGCATCATCGCAACTATACCGTACGATGAATTACTTAATTGGCGAAAAATTCAATTGTTTATAATTCATCCCGTAATAACGCGCCAAGCATATTGAATTAAATACCACCAGGCTGGAGTACGATTGAAAAATTCAAATTAACGAGAAACCTGTTTATTAAGCCGGATTCATTTGCCTCAACGTAATTACATCGCAACACGGGCTTTTTTCCACGGTTTCTCGCGATTATTCCAAGTTGTAGCCTGGTTGGGAATTGTCGGTCTCAGATTAATCGACCGCGTGCACCTGCGATAATTACAGCTGTGCCTAATTTACGCTCGATCAACGCGCTCGTTCTCAACGGCGTGCTGCACGGCACGCCGTATATTACGTCCATAGTTCGCGGAGGAAATATAGAGACCGCGAGCAACTTCGACGAGGAATTACTAATCGTGGAACAACTCGGCTACGGTTAAAGGGAAAGTGAAATTTCCCGAGACGAGGGGATGGAACACGGTGTAAACAGCGTACAGCTCTCGTCACGGTTAGGCTGAAGAACTTACCACGTGCTCGACACGTGCGTTTGCGCGCGTGTTTGTCGTGCACGCACCGCGGGGTACATCCCATTGCATCGGCTCGCGTTACGGATTATAAACGTCGCGTAATTCGCGCAGAAACGGCGAGCTGAAGTGAAATTTGCCAGTCACGCCACATCATACCGCGTAAATACGACCCTGACGTGGGAGTACACGGGAAAACGTTGGTCTTTTTCAATTCCAGTCGCAACTCGCGCAGACCCGTGCACATTTTTCTCTCGTTCTTTCTGCGTCTGTTCGTCTCACTATCTTCGAGCTAACTGCTAGATTCGAAGAAACGAACGTGTCTCGTTCAACGTCCGCGACGTATTAACTTCTAATAACGTCAGATCTCGCGTTCCTCCCATTTAAACGTTTATCGTTTCATTAACGTCGCTCGATCGTTTTATTTTACGTTCACGTGGGATACATCGATAGGCGACTGTTTATATTGTTTCAATTAATTAACTGTTGGCGAGATTAAAGAAGGATCGGGAGAAAAGGGGGTTTGCAAAGGCAAAAAGAGATTAAATTGATGTAGCGTCCGGGGAATGTCCGGGAAATGAAGACGTATTAGAAAGACGGAGAGCAGCGGGACAAAGAAAAGACAGCGTGCCGCTAATAAAACTAGACTAAACGGACTTCTTCGACTTTACAGTGGAGACAAAGGGCTAAAAGGGGGCGAGAAGGAAGAGGGACGATGAAAGACGAAGAGAAAGGACAAAAATGTTAGAACTCCCCTACTGGTAACTGGAACAAATACTTTCGTCTGTTTTATTTCTTTGCTGTTCGGGCAACTGTGTCATGCGTCGTCAATGTTTCAGGCAAGTACCTTCAGAGTTTCTTCCTCCTCGGAGAACAGTTCGCCTTTTTTCCTCAATTTATCAGTAAGCTAATAAACCTTTAAATGAGCTGAATCTACAAAAGCTTGGGGCAACAGATAATCACAATTAATTTTTATTTTCCTCCGTTCGCTTTCTCATTATGGTAAAAACTCTGTCACTTGAAGATACTCGTAGAGAAAGGATTCAAAGGTTCCGTTCGTTATTCGCTTTGCGGACGAGAAAAGAGAGAAAGAAGAAGAGGACTTCTTCCCGTACTCGAAACAACCGCTGTGTTTCAAGTAATAAAATTAAACGACTCGACCTCGGTATAAATATGTGTGTAACTCGAGACACGAGAATGGTTACCTGGGAATTATGATAACGTTTGTCTTGACGTTGAAAAAAAAGCAAAGGGTGAAAGAATGGAGAGGCTACGAAAATTACGAAGGGGAATAAAAGCGTAGAAGACAGAGGGATGCAGATAAAGGGAGAGAAGGGTTGGAGGCGAAGCAAGGGCGAGAAAGGGGCGAGAAAGGCATGGAACAAGGGTGGCGAGAAACTTGAAAAATGCGAGGAGAGGCGAGAAAGCTTTCTGGGTTTCATGGGTGGAAAATAGGTGGCAGGTAGCCGCACTTCTAAAGAGAAGAAATCACTCGACCGGATCCGGTCCTCTATTTTTTGCTTTTCTTTCCCTTCCTTTTTTTTTCTATTTACCTAACGATCCGTTGAACGGGCCGTTTCTGTCCGTCAGAATGACGGAACACGATATCTCAACGTCGAAACGGAAGCTGTCCGCTCGCTCGCCGCTGAATTTTCTCGCGCGACGAAATTAATGCGCGGCGATCAATCCACCCTGTTGATGTGCACTTCGCGAAACGCTTATCGCGTAACGACTGCTCAAATTAAAACTTAAAGGCGCAAGAACCGAGCACGGAGGAACGCGGTTCTACCGGCGTACAGATAAAACTTCGTCCACTTGCAGTTAGGAATTAAATAACATTAAACGTCGAATTAAACGATGTATCTTACGTGTACGATTGCAAGGAATTGCTGTAATTTCGCATAAAAAGGATTCTTTCGATTTGAAACTGAAAATCGTGACACTCCCACTGACGGAATTTTCGAACGCGAACTACGTTTGTTACTTCATAGAAGATTCGAATTTTGTAATTCTTAAATTTCAATTCGAGTACCGGAGAATACCAATTCTTCATATAATAACTCAACGATGGTCCGTCAATCTGGCCATAAAAAATGACCCACTTTCAACTGGCGGGGTATTAACTTCTCGGAGCCACGTCTACCCCTTTTGAGTACGAATCGCTTTTAAAATCGCCGGCAAGCCGAACTTGTTGGCGAACTTTCGTAATTGGCCGAACTACTTTGGACAACTTAATTTTTCGCTCGGGTCAGGTTGATTCAGCCACTAAAACGCAAATAAAACGACGGATCGCTCGGTCGGTGAAATTCAACTTGCTATGCTTCGACTATATGAAACAAGCAACGTTTTATGTATCCGGGATCATAACTGACAATTTAACTGGCTTCAGAAAATTACATTGGAACGATTCGAGCCACGATACAGTCACGTCATAAAGATCGAATAATGCTTGAAGAAACTATCGTGAATTACCTCTCCCTCCTCCCAACTTTCTCCCTCTCTCCCTCTCTCTCTCTCTCTCTCTCTCTCGTTTTTCTCTTACACTTACCCGCGGACAGGGGGCAATTTTCTCTCCTCTCGCGTTTCCACGGTTTATTGAAAAAGCTGAACAGAAGAGGAGAGCATGAAAGTTCGCAATTTGCACCAAGTGCGAGGCTGTCTCGCTGAAGCGGCGCGGAGATCGGGTCGAAAGTTCAATCTCGTCTCCGCTCGCATTTCGACCGATATTTTGTTCCGCGGAGCGCTTCCTCTCTGTCTCTTTCTCTCCTTCGCCAGTGTCTCTCTAATTCTCCTCTCCCTTTGCGCCTCGCCGCTCGCGGATTGATTTTTACGATCCAACTTTTATATTGGCCGCGGCCGCAGCTAGGCTTCGCTCGATTTCAATAAAATTAATTACAAACTACCGACTGAGACGTGCAGATCGTCGGACGGGCGCCGCTTTTAATTAGTGTTCCGGAGAAATCGAATAAATGACTGGCTGGACTCCACGGCTTTCGTCATCGATTCTGGTAATTTCGATAATGAAACGTCTCTCGTCGGCAAGGATATTTTCTCCCATCTGGCGTCTCGTGATAATTGCCGCGCCTTTCCAACATGATTACACGACTCTGCTTGGAGTCACGGAATACACGGTAAATTTAATCAGAGCGCAATTGTCTGTTACGTGTAGGAAATGATTTCACTTCGACTTTCTCCGTGGACGAAGACTTTAAGAAAATAGGACCGAGACGATTATCGGTTTCGTTTAAAGCTAGATTAAGATGGATGCACGTAATAGGGAGTAAATTGAGGATAAATTACAGACGGGGGTACGAAGGAGCACTCTCGTTTCTCTTTCGTTCGGAGGATTACTTGCTCGCAATACAGCGACCCATTAACGACAATTGTCCCCTCCGTGTTTAATGTAGATTTCAAGGCCGTAGAACGCGATCGACAAGTGACACTGCAGACGCTGTTGCAGAAGAATCAAAGCGAGAACGTGGCGTAGAATTACGTTCTATCGAACTAAGACTCTGCACGCGTACCGTATGTACAGTATGTTCTACTATTTTTCCAACCAAACTTTGTCAGGCTCTGTTAGCATGTAACATAAATTTGTCGTGTTTTTATATTCATTATGCGCCATTTACTATACACTTTAGGGTAGAAAAAAATGTGAAAAACGTTCTCTACCTTTTGACATATTAAAGTTTCGTTTTTACAGGCCAGTGAAATTTCATAAAAAACGTTATAACTCACGGATCGCAATAAATTTCCACTGAACTGACGGCTCAAATATAACTTTTAACTTTTATAAGAAAAGAATAGATTCACACAGAGTGTAGTTAGAAAGAAACTGGTATAAAAATATAGGACGATAAAAAATTAGATTTATTATGCTACTCTGTTCATTGTGGTTTTATTTCGTTTCAATCAATCAATCAACTGCGATACCAGTGTTTGTTTGATACCTCTAGCTTTAATTAAAGTTATTCGCACAAAAAATTCTATTGCTGTAAAATAGGAAAGATATATGTATATTCGTTTTTATTATTTTTGTTATAACTTTGTAACAAAGCTTCGAACATTGTTTCGCATAGTTATATGTACAAAATAATCTGATAAAATGTTTGCCATGTGAAATGTTAGGAAAAAGTTTGTATGCCAGATGCAAACAGATGCGCGAAAAATAAAATCACTTCTGAAAATTCCATACAGATTCCACCGTATAATTCTACTTCTAACCAAATATCAAGTCTGTTTGTTGCAAAAATTGCTGCACAAACAGCAAGAATCAAATAGTTTTTCGAAAAGTCCCGTGTACTCTATTCTGCCATTTAATACTAGTCAAACATCACGTTTATTTTTCATGAGCGACGAAGGATTAGCCAAACAGACACAGCGAGATATGTAAAATTAATCACCGTGGACACACGGAGAAAGAGATAGAGAGTGGCCAAAGGAAAAAGAGCAAACGTCGAGTGGGTCGTTTATTTGTAAACCTTTGTGAGATTAGTTTCTGAAGCCCAGAAAGCGGAAGTGGCAAAACGAAGAAGAGAATAAAAAAAGAAAGGTACACGGAGAACGAAAGAGAAGGATGCATGCACGGCGCCAAGTGTAAGTTGCTCGTGAAAGCCATATGACGTAGGCGCATACCAAATAATTTATTTCTGGCTATGTGGATGTGCACGTGGATGTATGAAACGTACGAGGGAATGTTCTAAAAGGAAACGGTTCGTGCAAGGATAATACCGTCCTGGCCAAAGTGCGAAGCTCGTCCCTCCAATTAGTTGCACAATGCAATTACCGTGGGTATTATTCCATTACGATGCCTGTTGTTCGAGTAATTTAATCATTGCGAGGCTCCTTATCTAATGTATTATTCTGAAAAGCCGGAGAGGCAGAGGAAAGAAAACCGGCGCGGACGAGTTTTCGTTATCTTCTACCATTCGACGCAAGGAAATATGTAAAATAAGTAAATACGAAAGATACTTGGTTAAGAGAAAATTATATTTCTGTTACTTCTATAATATTTGTCGTAGAAATTCATAAATTAAAGTGCAGCGAGCGAAATGAAAATACTTTCACGAGCACTATATTTTATCATTCAACGCCAGGAAATATGAAAAATATTCGTGAAAGATGCTGGATTCTGAAAGAGACATACCTTGGTTATCGTTGAGATATCTTCTGAAGAGATTAATCAATTGCGGTGCAATGAGTAAATTATTATTTTTATGAATATTAATATAACATTATTATATTTATATAAATAATTAAGGAAATTGCATCTGATTAGTGATTTATTTCGCTTGGTAGAGATTATAGAGTGTGCCATAGTTTAGATATTTTACGTGCTTTTGTATATTATACGCATTCGGAGAACTTTGTATCTTTAAATTTCCATAAACGTATAAACATCCGCCGTCTGAGCATGAATTTCCTCGTTGTTTAAACGAAGCAGGTAAATTCGCTTACTATCTATGTTCTTCTTAAATTATTTAATTTTCTTTATTCGTGAATCAATAAACCTAAGTCCATAAAAGAAGAAAAATACGTCTACTTCGACCGGATAAATATTTACTTAATATTAATTTATCGACGAACCCATAATCCTGATTATAAATGCAAATGCTCTTAAAAGATAGTCAGGGTGGAAACAGCGAAGAAGCAGCTGTAATCGAAAGGTGCAGCAGTTAACAGGTTGATAAAGCGGCCGAACAACTTTAGCCTGCCTCAGCGAAACTTTTAAATGAACAAATTCACGGCACGCTCGCAAGGCGTATGTTTTATCGCGAGCCGATGAAACTCTTTAAGCTGCATCGACGAAGATCGAACTAACTGCTGGCTCTTTGAGCACCGGCTTTAAACGAGCGAGAAAATGGATCCGGGGCAGCAACGTGGCGGCAGGAAGAAGCTGTCCCGATCGAACGGGCATTAGAAGCGGGATCGTTTGAGCGTATAAATATCGGTGAACAGCGGGCCACGGGTATTCCACGGGTCCGTGAATGTGACACGAAGGCGGCGACACGGGCAAAACAGCGCGGTGGGGAACCGAGTAAACCGAAAATGCTGTCTGTCGCCCGGTCATTTTTCACTTTTATACTGGTTGCCAGGATAGCCCGGGTGCGGCGAATGCATAAAAGTAGAACAAAAAGGCTGGAAGTGGAACGGCAGGGAGAGGTTAACGTGCACGCTCGACTCACCGTATCCTGTACCAGTCGTAAGATGGAAGAAGAAACCGTAGCAAATGCTTTCCGGAAACCCATTGGACCGTCAGCACGAGCGTATCGAGGCGAAATTGCGAAAGAACGAAAATAAAGATGGGTCGCAGGGATAGAAGGAGAAAGGACAGGGAAAGGAGAAAGGACAGGAAAAGGACACTGGTGGATACGTGGAAAGTGGTTCGCAGTAAGGAGGTTCATGGACGATAAGAAAGCCAAGGATTCTGTGTGCTACTCTAACGGAAGGAAGAAACGAGGGGAAGAAGAAAGGCGAAAGGAAATGCAATAAGAACGGGTCACCGAAGGGAGTGGGAGAAGAAGGACAGATCGCGAGGAAAAAGAGATGGCAGGATGGAGATAAATAAGAAAGCTGGGAGGGAAAAAAAATTGCGTGGCCGGAATCACGCCCTCGTTCTCGCCAGATGCAATTCTCTAAGAACGTATCGGCGACTAATTTTAGATAATGGCAGTTCGTACATTCTTCTCGGCTCCAACGATTCAGAGGAACGTTGAAAATAGGTAACAGCCGTGCACTTGCACGCGCCATTGCGTTAATCTTTGCATTTCGGAAACTGCAATGAATCAGATTCCACGAGGTAAATCGACCCAAGGGGAATGAAGAAGAAGCAATCGAGCGTTTCATCTTGGAATGAGACGATGGTATTTGTACGCTGGAATCGTCGTTAATTCGCTCGTCGTCAGCAAAGTAAAATGCGTGTAAAAAGTGTCGGTGGTAGCCGATGACGGCAATGGTTCATCGGGCCGATCTGACTACCAGCAGCATAAACAGGAAAACATTCGTTTGTTCGCGGCATCCCAGAATACATAAGGCGCAGCCACGCATGTCTATACGTTGGAACATCTAGCCACGCGTACACACGACACACACATTGTGTGTACACGCGGGACGACTCTAAATCACGGCGTCAGAGTCGAATTAACAGTCCACAGCCTCTGGTACAGCCCGTGACGTTTGCAAACCCCCAGCCCTTTCGTTACACGCCGGACACCTCCCCCTACGAGCTGTCGGTTCGTCTAATCGATTTAACATTTTTCCTCCATTCTTGTTCACGAATGTTGGAAAATCTTCCAACTGCTTTCTAAAATATGTGAGATTCCAAAGAGATCGATCCGTGAGAAAATATATTTGGATTTTCGTGTTGAAATTATTCAATAAGAATTAATAGCGATACACGTAGTTCAATTTTTTGGAAACTTAGTAATTTATTATTGTAATTCTAAACAATGACGAGCTATTAAAGTTACGAAAATTCTATACGGCGAATTAATAAAACTCTTATCTAGAGAATTTCAAAGACAGTACGTTTTCACGTATTAAAATCAATTTATGGAAAATCGTGATGGAATAACTCCAATATCATATCGAAATTAATGCAAAACTCTGTACAAATGAATAGGGCATGTCGCTTGTTTCACGAAAAATTGGTTTATTAATGTAATACTAAATTGGCGCGTTTTATCCCAATACTTATTGAAGAGCTATTATAGTTATCGAACCTGTGCACCGCCGTACTTGCGAAAATAATAACGGATAAAGTAGTCGGGAAAATAAATAATCGAGATTCCAAAGAAAATCAATTCGTCGAAAATCACGAATGAAATATCTCCAATTTCATATTGAAATTAATTGGATTCTTCTGCAGATTAATTCGTTAACGATAATAACGAGAATACCTGGCTACGAATGTAGCTGTGACGTAATGGTGAATGCGATTTTCATGGTAAAATCGACACATTTATAGACGGATCATCAACAACATTAGATCGACACCTACGCGCCTGACGTATCTGACCCGAATTCGATTTGCTCGGATGTTGTGCAACGCGGCTGGATTACCGGATGTGTCGAATATCATACCATAATTTCGTCGCTCCTGTTTGTCGGATGATTCCATGGCGCTAGCACGGCGCCTGTTTGAAGGGCGGAACAAACGGCTGAAGGGGGATGTTATGAGGGATTAACCGGTTAGCCCGTGAAATGTGTCTTGGCCATTGATATTAAACCAAACGAAATTAAATCAACCGAATTAAATAAAAAGAGACGAGACGTTTGATATTTATTTTATTTTGTTCGGCAACATTTACCGCGACTTCACGCGAGATTGTATATCCCATTGAATCGTCAAAATAATCACGTTCCATATTTCAATAGAGAAGTATTTTATTCGACGCATACGTGTTGCGTGTTTGCATTCAGAATCGTTTATAATAGATGGAGAAAAATTCATTACGCACGTCACGCAAACGTAGTAGGAAATAAACAACATTTTTAAATACTTTATAAACATGTAATATTAGTGTCTCGTACTGTTATGAAAATTCTGAAACGGGAGATCACAAATTTTTATAACGTGAATATCGACAAGGGTTTAAAGGAATTTACGTCAACTACGTATCACGTTTGCGTCACTTCCTGTCACTAATTGATATAGACAGAAGGAATCCTCCTTTTTGCTAGAATAATAATAATTGATCTATATTGCCATATCTTAGTAATGAAAGAGCGTAATATTACGAAACCAACCGTATTAATAATTAATAACGGCAATTATTCCGTCATTATCCCATCGAATCTACAATTTCCTAACTATTTTTAGCAAATTAATAAACATTATATAACCTGATCGTTAACATTTTGAGAGGCATTTACTCGTATGTATACGTGTTCTGAATAAATATTCTTTATAGTATGAAATTCTTCCAGGTACAGAACGATCAAAATCTCCAAAAAATGAATATGTTTTTCTGAACTCAGTAAATTTATCCTTAGAAAAATAAACGTTGCGAGATTTCACGAGGATATGGACGAATTTTCTATATAATCCCACAATACGGTTGGTCCAACCTATCGCGATGCAATTTTCCCAGGCACTTTGCGTGGAGGACATGGCGGAATTCCGCGTATCGGTGGAACGCCACGGATCGTTATTACGGCCGCGAGAATTCGTTTTAATTGCGCGAACGATCGTGAAAGTCGATAACGCGGCAGATAGGCATACGTGTTCCGCTTTACTCGCGTAATCCGTGGCCGGGACACGTGTAGAAAGAATTGATCGAACTCGAAAACGAAGGCGAACCATGGCCGTGCTTCATCTGCCGGATAGAATGTTTCCTGGCTAAGCGAAAAATATTTTTTTCCTACGATAACGAAAATTATATCATCCTATGTTTCGTGTTTGTCAGGCACAACGCGATTATTGTTCGTAAGTGCCATAAGTATCTTTGGTAATTGAATTTGATAAAAGTGTACAAATTAATGATAAATTAATTAGAAGTAGCAATAAAGAGCTGGTCAATTGAAATATTTCTGCGATATTTTTATAAGCTTTCACGATCAAGAATGTCCGTTGTATTATTGCGTATTGGGTCACAAAGATCAATTTAATGTTAATCGCTTCAGAACATTCTGGCGTGTATAGTTATGATAATCATAAACATAATAATCATTGTAGTACGATTTTTCCATAATTTTGTAATTGAAATATATCATATTAGAAGCAAGTACCTATATAATAATGAATAATAACATAAATCACACGTTGCTGTACACGTTGCATACATATTTTTATCTGTCGCGAATAAATAAATTAAGTATGCAAATGAAAGCGCGACGACAAAATCCCGACTAAATAATACTTTGTCATGGCGACTTGCAGCGTGTTTACAATTTTCCCGGTGGAAATGCGATCTAAAATATTACATATTATCGATCGAGCCACTGAACAAACAAAGCTGGCCCGTGTTAAAACCAACTTATTACACAACGGTATAAAATCACTGGACGAAGGGGTGGTTTTACTCTGCACCTACCCTAATAATATTTCTTCTAGCGGCACATTAATATTACACCGTATCCACGATATCGTAACTTCATTTCCCTGCGGACGCTTATTCCTTGTAAATAATGTCATTTATTGAGTTTTTAAACGCCCTGTCTTTACAGAATTATTAATTACCAGGCATCGTTATGGGGATTTCTCGGCTATTTTAATTATCCTGCCATTAAGGACGATCGTTAAGTGAAATTTTCCGTGCAATATTAATCATAAGTCCCGACGGCTTTACTCTACTCTCTGGTCAACCTGCCACTTTTTTTTCTCACCCTTTTAATTTCGAGAAACTGTAGCTGCGGCGAGCAACGCTCTCGTGTCGTGTGTTTTTATCGTCCCCTGTTAAAAGGCTGATAATCTACGTAATGAATCGATTTTAACGAATGTATACCGGTGTACCGCTCATTTTTTTTCACGTTTTCCTTCCTTTCCTCCCTCCCTCTCTTACACGACTGTGGAAAAAGAGCCATTTATCTTGAGGGTCGTTAACGTGAGAAAAATTTGGTGAGTCGGGCGGCAAGAAGGCGTGTCTTGCTTGGAACGGTTGTAAAAAAATCAACGGATCGTTGTGGATCTTTCGGTTTGGAAAACTCGACCGAAATTGGCTGGGAATCGACGTTTAGGGGTTGTGTAAATCCGCGAAACCATAACGGGCCGGAAAACGGGAACTCCGCTCAAGTTTCGTTGGCACTTGAAACTCTGTCGAACGGCTTCTAACTACCTGAACGAGAAATCCTGGTTGTACATTCGCCTCGAAGGAGGAAACTGAGAGGAGAAACGCTTCTCTGAAATTACTTCGCCGAAAATTTCAATCCTTTAAATCGCCTTAAACAACAAGCTTCGACTGTCAGTTTCAGGAAGTCTCGTAATAATTATTAGAAGGAAGGGGGTAGATGTTTACAAATACAATATAAATGAATTTTCCATGAAAGATCACAATTTTCCACAGCTACGAACAGCTATGAATTTCCTGTTTTGACGAAAGCAAAAGAGCCGTAGATACAGATTCAAAGATTACATTGATGAAATTGTGAAGAGAAATAGACGCGAAACTCCGACTTCCAAGAACTTAACGAGCAAAATAATTATTTAAAAAATAAGGAAATAAATATTTGCAAACATTAGAAATGAAGCTTCCACGAAAAGTCACGGCTTAGATGCGAGTTTTCTCTTATGTGACGATATGTAGTAATTAAAAGAAGAGGACCGTGAATATCGATGCAAAGATTGCACTGATGAAATTGTGAAGAGAGACGAACACGAAACTCAAAGCGGAGCGACCAAACAAACTACGAAGACGGATTGCTATACAAGAATTTAATACGAATACGTCACGGCCAGGTGATTTTAATATCGCGCGTGTGGTGGACAGGATAGTTTCACGTTTGCAGTTACACGTGTACCGATGCGAACGCATCGCGGCTACATGACTTCGTTAATGAAACTCTGTTAGAGAAATTCGCGGCCGTGTCTGGTTCCCTTTTGCTGGATTGAATCAATTCGCCGACAGATTGCATCGAGATAAAATAACAATGGAACGGATGAAGTTTCGTTCGCAACGGCTTAATTCCACGTGTAAATCTCAGACACGCGCGAAACATCAACTTCATTTCCTCCCTCTGTTTTCTTTGAATTCTCGCTGTTGCAGAATTATCCCCGGCCGAATTATTCATATTTTTTCCAGTCTTTGAACTTAAGAAACTGCAATATCATATTTCTTTGTGGAAATAAATTTCATAAATCGTAGATATACTTTCAATTCGATCATTGGAAGAATTTAATGGCGAATTATGGAGGTTATCTTGTCCGTGGTATCGAATATACCGTAGATTTTAGTTTAGAAGAAAATCTATTTCAGATGAAAGAAGTTTATACATTTTGCAGCAGGTAATCCAATTAAAAGTTGAAGTTGTCATGTCAATTGTCCATTTATCGTGATCTTGTCGCGGCATTGCGGTACCTTTTAATGACCACAGGATCCCGTTTCCACAACTGGAGACGAGCAAACTATTAAAAGTTTGCTTTGAAACCACCGAATTTATAACTCGGCATGGACATTTTTAAAAGGAATTTTCAGACGTTGAAAATGTTTACAATCTCGTGATACGCTTCAAGAAAGTTTCAAATTAAAGCGAAGTTTTAAAAATGACAAATATTTAAAGTGGCATATTTCGAGGTAATTACAGACCAAAACCAAAGTGAATTTTTAGTAAATACGAATTTTCAAAGCTGAGTTTGAAAGAGTCAGAAGTCCATGATTTCGCGCGAAAGTAAAGGAAAATTTTTAATAAATCCAAATTCCGAAAAACGAAGTCCTTAGAATCTTATCATTTTTTTGAGGTGATTCCAAGCGAAAATCAAAATGGATTTCTCCTCCGGTACGTTAGTTTCATGATTCCGATAAACCATGCCGATCGTCTTCAATTTATACCGCGCGAAAACGCGGCGGAAATTAACACGCATCGAAACGAGCAACAAGTAAACCCTCCCCTTTCCGTAACGACTATTCTTCCCTCTACCCTGCTCCTATCTCATCCTCTCTTTCTTCCTCTTCCTCTCTCCTTCTCTTTCCCCGATGTATTTTATACCGAGACAATCGAGCCGAGTCATTTAAACACTCGCGCCGCGGAGAAGATTGCGAAATGGGGCGCGGCCGGTCACCCGGATTCTCAAGTGCAATCCAAAACGTTCCGGACGATTTCTAATTAGAGCGGCTCGTCTATCTGCCTCCGGAGATCTCGTGCACCGAAATTTTCGTTTCTCTGCGTTTCGTGAAGCGCGGGCCGTGAGAGAAGCGAAAGAAAAGGGACGAAGCGTACGTAAGAGATAGAAGCCATAAGGAAAGAGACGAGAAAGAGCAGTGAATCATTCCATGAGCATAAATTAGCGAGCCGTCGCAACGCCGGTTAATTAATTAAGGTAAATTGTCCTAAGCGCAAGTAACTGGCTGGCGCCTGGGTCGCTCCTCTCAGGCTCGGTTCCCTCTTCTTCCTGGATAACCAGGACTTTCTTCGAGCTGTCTGGCTGGCTAGATGAGTTTCCGGAAGACCTGTCCTCCTTCTCTGCGGTTTCTTCTCACCGTTTGACACCACCCTTTTTGGGTCATTGTCTTTTCTCTCTTCCCTCGGGGACCGAGGGTGAAAATGTATCTTTTGGGCAAAGAGCTCTATCCTCGAGATTTATCGGCTGGAGTATCTCGTTGCCCCAAAGAAGAGGTTTATTCGCCGCGTTTATTTCACCACGAGTTAATCGAACAAGCGACGGATCTCTTTTCTTTTTTTTTTTTTTTTTTTTGCTTGTTTGAGAACACATGTAGTAAAGCCGATGCTTTTAAGTTCGAATCTGGAATGTTGCATTTGGTATAGTTTTAAATATAAATCAAATATGAATCAATTTTAGGTTTCTGAATGTTTCATCTGGTTCTCTACGGTCCTTGTTAGCTTCGTTTCTATCGTACCTGCGTGAAAAATTGGATATTTCTGTGTATTCTTATAATGTAGGTTACGTATAGGGATTCAGAGAAAACGTGATAAAGTTTTTGATTGGAAGAAACTGTGGACGATATTAAACTCTGACAGAGTTATATTTGTAGATACGTTTTATAAATGCATTGTGTTATACGAAACATTTTGGAATTTCATTAGCACTGTAATGAGAAATGACTATCATGATTGTATTAGTAAAATTTGAAACCAATTTGAAAATTGTACATCGAAACTACAATTATCCATTATATTAATAAGCTTCGATAATCAGTGGGACCATCTTTAATCTTATTACATGTTTAAATGGCTATTAATGCTGTATACTAATATTTTACTAAATGTAATTTCTATATGCACTTTCGGATTGGTTTCACCAACGTAATTATAACAATCGTGTTTCATTAGAATGCTAATGGCATTTAAAACGTTTCATATAGCACGCATAATATAAACATTAAAAGTTTCCTATGGTAGTTGTTCAAAAACTTTCATGGGCCATTCTGTATGCTTATAAACGTCGAAATATATTATTCTCTGCGCTCGTATAGATTTACAAATTCGTTGTAAAATCCTCTTTAGCGAAATAAATTCACTTGAAACTCACTATATAGCATTTCGATACCAGTTCCTCCTCAAATAACAAATTGTAGCATTGATTTTTCAACTGTTACCTCGTTACGTGTAATTATCCAAACTGTGCAAGTCCAAAACGCATGCAGAATGCGGCATACAGCGGATAAACATAGAAATAATCATTGTTGCGAACGTTTGAACGTGCCCTGCAAACGTGTAAACGTGGCCCGTGAAGCTACGAACGTAGCGAACCTATTCTGCGAACATGCGAACGTAGCGAACCTATTCTGCGAACATGCGAACGTAGCGAACCTGATCGTACCTGATCTGTGAACCTGGACCGCGATCGTCTGAGCGTCGCATCGCAAACCAACGAACGCGATGAGCGAATTTTGATCTTTTGCCCCGAATCCTCGTTCAAATAGCGCGCTGTGCGACGATTCGAAGGTTCAGCTCAAACCAAGCGTGGCTTTCGGAGCTTTTGCACTCTGAAGCTCGCAATCGGTAGTCTCTCTGAAGACGATTCTGTGGGAACGCGCTGATTGAGCGTATCTCAAGCTCGTAGCCTCGTAATGGCTGCAGACACGCAAATAGACATATGACGAAAACCGAAAAAATGTACGACGATTCGAAATTATTCTTCAAACGTTCATTCGGTGAACGAACACCCGCGTCGCGACAAAGGGTAAACATAATAATTGAGCGACGTCGAATTATTTGTTTGTCCGATTAATTTGCACTACGATCAGGAGCTTGACGTTCTGCACGAGAATGGAAAGAAGAAAGGAAAAAAATGACAGATAAAAAGAATGAAGAGAGGAAAGTGAGCAAGTGTTTCGTGAATGCAAACGACGCAAAGTATGCGTGAGTACGATTAAGAGGGGACAGGTTCGAGGGTTGGAGACCTCGAGGTCAGACCAGTCAGCAACGTTAATTGCTTTCCTACCCGCAGTAACTTGATATTGCTGACATTCTGCGGAACGTTTATATACACAAGCAAATAATAATTTCCTTTTTCACTCTTCGTATAATATTGAAACGAAATAAGAAATTTAGCTGGAAAGAAGAGTGACGAAGCTGAAGGGATATTACTAAAACATAGGATACTCGATGAAGCACGGTTGTTAAAATTCTCGTATGCGGTTTGGTACTCCGGAGGTTATGTATTAAATTTATTACTACTACAGCGAAGTTTTCGCAAACAACCGCGGAAAAATTAAATATGTAACGGCCAAGGAACTTTTCACCGAACTAATTTCCCTAAACTGACACGGATAAGAGCTGGCTAACGTTTTCGACGCGCGCTGTTACATTATTTACGTATAAATAGTTGTGTCGCTGTTAGGGGAGGCAACTCGGTTTTTCTGAATTTCAAGCAACCCCCACGGGGTCCTGCCCCTCCGCCGAGTAACGCCGAACCTGCCGCAGGAATTATTTAACTTTTAAATTTATTAATTTACATTTTTTCCCATCGCTTATGTCCGCGATTCTAAGTGGAACCGTGTTTTTAAACGGAACTGTTATTTCATGGCAAATTAAAGTTACCCTTCCTCCTTTTTCACCTCTTTCTCCCCGCCTCGCCCACCCCTTTACCGAAATCGATGCTAATTTTTAAACTGTAAACCGTATTCGAGACAAATTAGATCTTTGCAGAATCGTATTGATTCGATAGTTAAAGAAATCTCGCCTCAAAAGACCCACATTCGTATGATTATTTACGCAGCCATCCGGGAGCGCTGCTTTAGCTCAGTGTTCTCGCTTGAAAACGTCGAAACCAGGCTCAGACGCAACTGTTTATGCTACTGAAACCAGATGTTTGGTTCGCAGACCTGTTCGAATGTGTTACTTCATTCGAAAAAGCAACTAATATCTCACGCTGTGTCCGTTTCGTGCGGGTAAATACTACTTGCTATCCGCTAGAAACGTCAACCAACGCAAAATATTTTGTGCACCTCCGCCCTTCTTGATCGCTTCACTTATAACGTCGAGTCACACTCGTGACACGAACTGTATTATTCAATAATGCTAGCTTGTATTCTCGTGACAAAGTTCAGTTTAAACTGCAACTTTGCTTCACAGATTAAGGATTATTAAATACAAATTACATAGAACAGCTCGATATTACGTCACTTGAAGATTGTGAAGCTTTATTCATTCATGGCAAGTTTATGCAAAAGTGAACATAATGCACGTGACATAATATATGTAGGATATTTCAGATAAGACAACACACAAGATATTTAACACTAAACCTACCACAGTGGTCAAATTGACCATTTGCAAATTTCTACACAAATTTTACCATATTTAAACGTTATCAAATCGTTCCTAATCTATGACTTTTCATAAAATATGCATAAAATATATCCTTCGGTATTTATTTCTAGTTCGCTTTCTTTTTTCTAAGAAAAATTTGTAATCTGTCCTGCCTATCGCGACCGGTCAATAAGTATACAAGAAGTGTGGGTAGGTTTAGTGTTAAAATATAATACTTGCAGTATTCTGGGATGAAATTCAATTTCTCTGTACAAACTCATAAGTATATGAAAAATTATACGGCCAAGCCTATAAAATTAGAAGACAATACATATTAGGCTCTACTTTAGATACCTAAATTTCTCAATAAACCACTCGGAATCATTGAATTATTGCAAACTTTAATTTAAGAAAGAAACTCTTACTTTTCCCAAAATAGAAACGTTATCTTTTTCTAAAAGTCTTATCTGTTTCTAGTTCAACTGTATCGAACGACCAAGGGTTAAAGAGAAAAAGGAGGAGAAAGCAAAAGACAATTTTCGGTCAGCCAAAGTTCTGGTTTAATTAAAACCTGCCGGTACGATTACTGGTCTCATTCTGCGAACGATTTCATTCGATTTTATCTTTTAATTATGCTCGACGATACAAAGCACCGTTCTAGTTGGATCGCTTGAACGTGTAGAACGCGAGAAACGAACGAAAGGAAGGGGGATAAGAAGAAATCGTCGGGCGTGTTTTCTCTGACACAGATTTAACGGAAGTACTTATGCAGCCCGGCACATTCGGAATTGGCTACGCTGCGGTCGCGAGCCTGGGCGGACGTTTATGGCAACACGTGCGTGTCATAAAGAGGGTGTTTCCTCGAAAAAAACATGGAGACGTAGACGGACACGCAGGCGAGCCTGTTTCGAAAATATATTCATCCACGATACGCGTCACTCGTATTTCTTAAAACTTTTTCCAAACAAAAATTTCATTCGAAGTGAAATCAAAATTATTAGGAATGTTCGAACTCTTGGGCACTAAGGCGATCTTTTATTATTCTTCAAAATTAAATTAAATCGAATTGAATTCGTTGCTGATTCTTTCTCGAGTTTTCTTATCTAACAAGACAAACGGTTCATTGCAGGAGAAATCAAAGTCTTTAATAAAGGATCAATTTAATTGCACTCTGAATTTCGAGATTAAGGTTTCGAGTCGTTAAATAATTTCAAAAACTACGATTTCACTGTACATTGTTCTTCAAAACCAATTCTCAGTGTTTAATTTCCCATCGATAAGAAGATTCATTGTACATTGAAAAATTTAAGAAACAGGAGAAATGTACCAGCTTTTTTATCAGAGCTACCAGTGCCAAGAAAATATTTCTCGTTGATAATAATTTGTTGCAGAAAGAATTATAGTGGACAAAGGAATTTCGTGCAAGCGAAGACGAGACAGTTCGAGGTAGAGGAGTTTTTAAGCAAACATTCGATTTCACGGTCGACCGCATGACTGAATTGTCAAAATTGTAACAATGCAGCGAAAGAGGCACAATGACGAAGAATCGCTCGACAGACAAAGGTGGGGTAACAGAATGACGTGTCCTCGTAATAGAATATAGCGGCAGAAATTTAATTTTGCCTTACAAATCCTCGGTCCGCGGTTTGTGTAGACAATTACGAGGTAATTGTTAATACGACTTGCAATTTGTGCCAGGGGCAACGCATTTAAATTCTCGCATTCGCTTCATTCGTTTTATTCGTTTTCCCTTCGCTTGGCAAAACGTTGGGTCCCAATAATCGCGATCGATTTAAAAACTTCGACAAAATTTATCGAGCATATAGATACATTCAAGGCTAATGCTATTTTTAAAGAGACCATCCATCGTATTGTTTTACAGTTTGGGAATGGTTCAATTTAAATTCCAAAAGTTTGGAATTTTCGTGTAAATTTATAAATGTATATCTTTTCATTTTCAAGTGTAAAACTAAAAGCAGTCGTTCTACGGTCTGAAAATAGAGCAATTTGAATTTCCAGACTTAATTCTCTAACGTGAAACTACAATTCGTCACATTGTTTTTCGATTTAAAAAAGTAGTCGAGTGAAAACTGTCAAATTGTGCTGGTATGTTCATCTCTGAAGTAACTTTTTTCTATTATCAAACTGAACTCTTCTAAATTCCAGCTATCAGAAATTTCGCCATTCAAACTTAGTTCCAATTAATTTCAGTATCGCGCGTAGTAGAATAATTCTGCTAACTGGTTCGCTATCTATTTTTAGAAGAAAGGCCTGCTGCATTGTTCTACAGTTGGAAAGCGGATACGCGGAGCAAGGAGAAAATTTTCGATTGATCGGCAAACGGTTCCCATTGGCCGAAGGGGCGTCCAGTTTTCGGACGGTCGTGTGTAGAGCTCGTTAACGCGTCCGCGTTCAATCGAATTGAACGGATCGGGCACAACGTCGATTAAAATTCTCTACATTAATTATCGGGCGTTAGATTGGAACGTGAAACGTAGTTAATTGACGGAGAATGAAATTTCGATGATTGCGACGCGGATTGCCGTCGCCTGGTGACAAAATCGATCCCGACAGAAAAATATGGAAACGACGTTCCATCCTGTCATTTGAATATCGCCGATCTAAATTTACGGAGCATGAGGTCACTTGCGATTTGGTCACTATCTTCCTCGCTTAACAGCCTTGCAATTTCATCACGGAAGAAAAACAAGATAGCATGATTTACGTTGATTTTCTGACTTTACGATTCTTCATGATTAAGTAGGAGGATTTTAATGTGACACCACATTTGAGAATAAAAATAGTCTCCTAAGTTTAAAAATGTTAGTCTTTTAGAAATATTTGGTAGGTTGATAAATTTTTCTAGATGCCATGGTATAATTGTTAAGACAAGCAATATTTTAATATCTTCGATATTTTACTATTATTACGAACAATATTTTTGAAGCTTTGAAGCGTATAGAAATACGCGTTAGCTCCAAAATTAAACGACGAAGCTATTTTGATACTAAAAAGATTGATCTATTCTTCCCCCTTGGTCTTTAATTGGCACGATTAATAAATAATAATAAGTTTAGAAAGTGTTGGAGAGCTCATGTACTCGCTTGAAGATAAGTTCAACTCGTTTAAGTTCTAATAACTCGACTAATTCGAAGACTTCAGAATTAATGGACGTTCGTCCGTGATTTAAATTCGTATCGTACAAATATTTTCATACGTGAAAGATATATTTAACACGAGAGCAGCTCGATTATTCTGAAAACACAATTATTGCCCGAATATTTTCTTCCCTTTGTTATTGTTACGTAAACAGATACTGTCATCGAGATGGTAAAAGAAAAAAACATTCTTGTCGTTCTAAAATTGACTCGTCACCGAAAAGATGCTCAGAGTTGAAAGAATTCTTAAAAAGATGGAGATGGCGACGCCTAGGCGGCGCAGAGGAGATTTGCGGGGAAAGTTTGGCAAAATTGAGACGACGCGAACGCTTGATAAACGTATCGTGATTTATGCGGTTCATTTCTCAGGTGGGATTGTCAGAGTTCATATCGTGGAACGAACGCTGGGAACTTTCCACTATTTCCGTGTCGACAATTCGCATCTCGCCGCTCCATTCTTCTTTTCGTTTTTCTTCCTTCTCTTCGAGCAGAAAACGCGACGCTGCTACCATTCTTCGAATACATTTCTCTTTCTGTTACATTACTATTAATTTATACTTCCATTTGAAAAAAAAAACGAATAAAAAAAAAAGAAGAGGCAGAGTTGATTGGAGTAAAATAATGGAGTAAAATGGAGAGATATCAAATAATATTCATTTTAAATTTCAATGATATGGAGATAACATAGAGGAAAACGTTGATACTAATAAAACCAATGAGGCTGATAGAAAAGTGTATTAAATTTCGTATAACGTAATAATTCGCTCAGAGAAATATGAAAAATCACGAAGCTGAAAGGCGTGTGATTCAGGATCGGGATCACGATCACGTTAGCCGGCCAATTATTTCAAACAATTTTAAGAGACTTTTTTTATCAAATACGAAGCTCCCTTTAGCTCGTAACTGTCGGAGTAGCGAGTGAAATTTCAACCAGCCACCAATGTATCGACAAGGTATCGACCGCGAACTCGAATTCCGAAACGGTGTACAGTTTCTTCTCTCTCTCTCTCTCTCTCTCTCTCTCTCTCTCTCGCAGTTCCCTTCTTTTTATTTTTTCTAATTTTCTTTTTCGTCTTTCTTTGAAAAGACACAGCTTCTCGGTGAGAATATGATAAAGAGAAGGATAGGAAAAGGGTCGGGTAACGAAGCGAAAAAGAGAGTAAGGTGACGATCGAATACCAACCGGAGAGAATCGTGACAGGCAGCAAGGCGCAGATGCCCAAATACACCAGCAACACTGTCCAAGTGTGACGCGGCTCCTGGCAGAAGTCCAGCTTTTTCCCGCTCGGTAGGCCACCGATTCTTGGCCCCTTCATCGTGCCTCGTGCCGCATAGTTTTCGCCTCGGCCACGTAAACGCGAGCAACACGACCGGATTACGGGCCGGCCGATTTAATAATGCCTCCTCCACCAGCGTCGACTTCCTTCCTTCCTTTCTTCCTTCTCGTCTTCCTTCCCTGTTGTCGCGTGACGAGGGATTTCGCAACCAACTGAAAACGGACCAACTTTCCGGCACTAACATTCCACCGTATACTGCCTCCAACACACGTATACGCGCGAAGTGACTCGTTTTCTTGGTTCACCCTCACATCGTGGACACTTGATGCTCGAACGAACACTTTGCACGAACACTATATGTAGTACACTATATATAGATTGTACACGGTCGAGCTTTGTCGCACGAAGGAACGCTATTTACCTTTTTCTTTATTTATGAAAGCCAAAAAATAGTTTGTTCGCGTGTCGCCGCGTAGAAGATGAACGGCAATAACGGATAAAATCTCGAAGCAGATCCAATGGATTCTGTGTATCTGCATGTGCGAGTGAGTATGAGAAAGTGTGAGTGTACACTTGGCACGTGACGGTTTTGCGATGGCTCCGTGCAAAACTCGAGATAAGAGCTCATTTACCTAAGGATGTGCTCGGAGACTAAAAGTTCCTGAATATAGCTTGGCCGAGAATCCAGAAGCTTCCTTCGAGACTCCTTTACAAGAACGACGCGTGGCTTCTACCGAAGTGATAGTTTTTAACTGCATTTTTATCTCTTAATAACGTGCCTGGCGTAGTGCTGCCTGCTACCACGGTATCTCGACGAGATAGAGGCTCGGTACGAGACTTTCGATTAGATTGCAGCTGCCTGAAAATGAAAATCATCGGCGAAATTAATGGGATACCACGTTTTTCGTTGAAATACTGGGTGAGAGGATTTTTTATTCTTAGGTTCTTGGTGGTTGTAAAAACGACACGCAGCAGCAGGATGTTTGAATATAAAATACGAGCTGTTTGAGTTTAATACGCGGCGAGTAGCGTAAGGTTAATTGAATCTAAACGTCTGTCGCGAAAATTGAATGATAATACCGTAAGAATAATCCGGGGACAGAGTTTGATGTAATAACGCCGCGGAGATTTGCTGACACGAATCATTCAGATCAATTTTCTAAGTATAGAAAAATTAAAACACTTTGTTCTTATCGTTCGAATAGAAACATACGACTATGAAGTAATCTCAAATAAAAGATAAAATAATTCGGTCTAAAATTTTACTCACTGCTATCGAACGATATAACGAGTAAAATTCTACGTGCCCAACTTGTCACAAACAAAAGTAACTGCTACACGCACATTCTGAATGTAAAAAGGCTAAAACACTTTGCCTGTATCTTCAGTTTCCAATAAAAGCACTTAACTGTGAAGTAACTTCAAACGATAGGAAAATTCAAGAATCCAATAAGTCTCTTTCTCTCAACAACCCAACAAGCTAACGACTAGGTTTCCATCTCTGACTTATCAGAAGCGCAGACTACTTTCCACGTGCGACCATTATTCACCCCCCTCCCCCCCCAGAACATAATCCACCAACGAAAAACCAATATTCTAAACATATGTAGAAATCGTTTCTTGTTTCCCCTCTCCAACAAAAACATTCGATTATAATGTAAATTTTCTCAAAAACAAATAGAAGAATCTAATCTGACTCTCGCCTACAATTCAACGAGCCAACGATACAAAGTTTCATCCCCAATTTGTCACGGACGAAAGTAGCTACAACCCACGTGTACGCGTGAACTTACAACCCCTTTAAAATTAATCGAGCAACGAGAGTACCCGCGGAAGAGTTTCGTCTCGCCAATAGAACGAAACCAAGTCGACGTGGCCTTTGAGACATCGGGACAAACCTGCTTGCAGTAGCATTATCGCCTTGGGAAGCGGCGTAACCCATTTCCTCGATATCCATAAATTAATCCGATCGTTGGGATCCTTATGCATTTATTGCCTTCACGTTAAGTGGCCTGGTACGCCGTGAAAACACAGTTTACCGGCGGATCAACTCGTCCGGATTCGAGCTAAAGCGAATCCAAGTAGGTAATTACATCGTCTTAATTAATTCTTCAGACTGTCGGCGGACGGCAGTCGGTCCTTTCCCCCTCGTGTTGGTGGCACGAACACGATCATGGGGCGACGACGACTTGTCACGTCGTGAGGACGGGGTAGAGTTATTCGCCGGAGAATAGAACGTTTCTTCGGGGCGAGGAACGTTAAATTGCACGTGCAGCACGACTGCACGAGGGTACGACAAGACACGCTACGATTTTGTGCGTGACTACTAGGGGATGAAAGCAGAAAAAGAGAGTCCGGGTGATAAATCTTAATGATCGAACGTTTTCCTTTGCTTTTTTCATTCTGTTATTCGTTTGATGTGATTTCTTTTTCCTTCTTTCGACAGAAAATCATTCGTTTATTAAGAAATAATTATAGCTTCTTCTATTTCTAGTTTTTTTTTTTTCGGTTTGAAGTATTGAAACGGATTTTTCTTTTTTTACCTTCGAGATTACGGGGATACATTGCCATTATTTCTTCTTCTTCCTATAATTGTACGAAGTTTCAAGAAATTTAAGCGTTTCAGGTACGAGAGATACGTTATTTCTTTTCTTAATCGTGAATTTCTCCTTGAGTCTCTGATTTATATAAAATACTTAGCCATTCTTCAGTAGATTTTTTGAATTTTGTCAAAATAATAAGTTTATCTGCGTTTTTTAGTAATGATACGTTCGCTCGATATTTATTCGTTGTTTCATTATATTTACTCGGCCTTTAACGGGTGAAAAAGACAATAAAAATTATTTTTCTATCATCGATCCGTTTATGGAAGGGAGAGTGGGACGAAAGGGGCACTTTAATCGTTACTGGTAAATATAATTTGTCGCGTTGTTTATCGCGGGAACGTTCAATCGTAAAAAAATTAAACGACGTTTCACGAGGCGGAAACTCGTGATTTTAAGTAGAACGCGTCGAATAGTAAAAATTGCCGTGAAAATTGGGTGGGAAGTGAAAAGCTCTGTAACACGCCACGATGGCGCAATTTTTCCATCAAGTTGCTATAAATACAGTCATTTGTCGTTCATCAAGCACATGTAGCCGTGCTCCGGTGCGCGATAAATCATCATTGATTTAAAATGTTCCGGCGAAAAAGTACGATGTACTCCGCGATAAAATTTGATTTACCGTATCGAAAAATGTGACGCCTCCCTGTGGCTTATCGTGTCTTATATTTATTTTAGTATGTCGTCAGGAAAATTACGCGTAGCCAGTTGGATCTCGACGCCGTCTGGGGACATCGGTGGATCAATTTTTAAAGCGCGCCACGAAACCGACGTGGAGGGTCGCTACTGAGAACAATGACGATGCTGATGCGAGACATTCAGTCGTAAATTATCCCTGCAAGGTATTGTTAATTAATAGCCTTGTTAAGTCGCGTCTCGCCGTGGCAAGAGGTGCCGGAAGTTGGACACCCTAATAAGGGGCTGTATCTATTGACACTTTCTGTATTATTTAATTCCTTTAAAAAATTATAAGAAGATACTTTAAAATTATAAGAAGAATTATAAGAACTTGGACGTAGAAAACGTAACTTCATTAAATCAAAAACATCATTAACATGCTGCAACTTCGTTATTTTCACCAGTTCTTAAAATTAACTCCAGCAATTCTTCGATCTCCAGCATTTGTTTTATGAGAATAGTAATGTTTTTAGAGATATACAGGGGCTAGAAAAAATGTTTGCACATACGTCATATTACAAATGTATATTATATCACAAATGTTCGCAGATATTTTCCAACGAATATCTTTTTATCAGTTCCCTTCATTTCATTTTCATAGCGTGAAATTTGTGTATTCGCAAAATTAATTAACGCTAAATGAAATTAGTATGCAAATGCTATAACGAACACATTTCATTTTTGTGGAAATATTTTTTATTGCCACTGTACATCGAACTGTGTTTTCTACCAATGACGTCTTACTGTACATCACTGTACAATTTTTTTATAAACCTAACACCAACCATGTTAGAACGAAACTTTTAAGAGATAGCAGGGGAATTTCTCGGCATGGTTAATGCAATTCAGGAAGAAAAATTCGCGTAGATCTACGTCTGTGGAAGATCGCGTTTAAAACCGACGAACCGGTGGCTGAAGATATCCGAAGACAAAAAGGAGGATGGGAATTACGCGTCGCACAGGTGTGCACTGTGCAACATAAAGCTCGAAAACACGTAAATCGCGCGATGGTGTGCGGAACTAGCATCCTGGATGTTGTCTGCGCGTATTCTCGCGTAGACGTATGAACGCGCAAACTACGACCACACTGGGAGTAACGAAATTTTCAAGAGTGACCAAATTAAAATGCAAAGACTTGTACGCTGCACTGGCCAATTTCTCACCCCTGGAACAGAGAGAAAAAGCTCGAATTGGAAACTAATGTCTTGGCATAAATTCGACAAAAATTGGCAAAAATTAAGGAACACGATCGTGAACTTGCAGAGTGTCTGTTGAGTTTTGTTCAAATTAATCAATTCGTATACATTCAACTCGAAACCATTTTATCAATGCGAACTTGTTCTTTCGTCTGATTTGATATGTTCTATCGAATTTTCTGCGATGTTGCGTTCCTCGACTTGCCAAACAAAATAAATAATAAAATGAAAAGTGAAAGAAATTTGCAACGAGTAAGAGAGATCCTCGGTTAATTCATAACCACTATCGGCCCGTCTTAAAAATCAACAGAATTTTAAAAATCCATTCGCCAGATAATTTAAATTCAAACAATTTCCAACCAACTAAACTTATACGAAACTTCATTAGCTAAAGCAATTTCATCGACTAACTAAACAAGACTTTAAAAACTGGTACCATTAAAGAAAGAAAAAAAAAAAACGAAGCGATTCAAATTTCAGCATACAGATATACGATCGACTGGCAAGCAGACACCAAGCAAAAGGGTCCTTCTGAAATCAGAATAAACGTGGTTCAACGGAAAAAAAGCGTCGAGGGTCGAGTGAACCGTCGTTTTCGCGGAACGGCATATCCATTCGAACGACTGTTCGTCAGGAGCTGTCAAATCTCACGAGATCTCCTTTCGGTCGCTATTTATAGAGAATTCTGGTTGACGGTAGAAGCTCCGTTCCACTGGCGGTTCGCGCGTGCATCGTTCTGCATTAGCCCTCTCGTTTCTTCCAGAGCCTCCTCTTTACTCCTTCCGTGTGCCGCGTCTTTCGAGTAACCGAGCGAGTGCAAAGCCCTTCTTTCTGTCCGGGCGTACACATAATTACCAAAGTTAATTAGGCTTTCGGAGATGAAAGAGAGTGAGAACGAAGTGCTTGCATGGTGACGCGAGCAGGATGTATTAGCGAGCGGAAAGAAGGCAAGGGTAGCGTCGAAACGCTGTGAAACGACCGAAACCGAGCGAGGTAGAATCAAAAAGAGTTTCCCTCGATTTGTGGTTCGTATAATTTTTACGGAAGGGAAACTGCCCGGAATCAGGAAACCCTTAAGGAAACACGAAAAACACAGGATATTCCTTCAAGTCTGCTCATCCACTCGTTCTCCCGAGATGACCCGAGATCAATGTTATATTCCAATAAATGTTACCGAAGCATAGTTTTTAACTGTTTGGTTTTGGTATTCGATATAATTTTACCACCTCCCGTGTATTTCACAAGATATCCGAGGAAATACAGTCGTGAAGAAGAAGCGAAGACAGACAGTAGGTTGGAAATTCGAATAAAAAAGTTCCTCAGTTTGATTTTCGTCTAAGGATGAGCTCAGGAAAGGAAATGTACGCTCGCTATCAAGACACGATCAGGTTGTAATCTGAAGAAAATACGCTAAAACGTACAACACTCACGAATCTGTATATTCCGAAGAAAAAAGAATATCACCCTACTCTGCAGGAAATATATATTACAAAGAAAAGTTCAATATAAGTACAATTGAATGGTCAATGGATCGATAATAAATAAAAAAATAGTAAGACTATAACAAAGTGTGATTTCTGCCGCCTCTTACGTTGCACACTTTGAATAAAACTCATACGAGCGGTTGACGCGACATCGAATGATAGAAATAAAAGAACAGTTCAATTTATTTTTCCCTTTCTTTTATTTTCTTTTTCTATAGAATGTCGGACGGTCGAAGCACATGGAAAGCGCGGTAAAATTGCGCGAACGGAAACGAAATACCATTGAAAGTTGCTGCACTTGGCGTCATTCTATTTCCCAGACGGAAAAATGGAAAGGGGGCGTAGGGGGGTGGCCTCGCTGTCCGTCCAACCGTGTAAATTTCACTTTTATTCGCGAATGGCAATTTTTTATTTCGACCTGACTGTTTTTCCAGCGAATGCATTTCGACGCCGGCGTGTTTGCACAAAGAACCACCGTTGCTTCAGCTACACCCATCCATACCGCCAATTTTCCCCCTAACTCACATCCCCTATCTCGCCCGTCAGCACACCGGCTCGTCACCCCTCTGTACCGTGTCCCCGGTCAGCACTTGAGTACTCGTGCAATTGGTTTTTCGTGTTCGAGCCACTCTCGGTGTCCTCGGAATCCTAATTTCGCGTTTTTCATTCGGCCTCCCGTGCCTCGTCCATCGTCCCATGGAAAGCAGTCTCGTCATCCGACAGAAACGAAACCACCGGCCTCTCTCTTCCCCCGATATCTGACGGCTATCGCGATTCTTTCTTCCTTTCTTTCTTTCTTTCTTTTTTTTTTCTTTTGCGGTCAAAGTGAACAGAGAAATGAAATAAAAACGTCCTGCCGCTGGCACCGTAATCGGTGAATCGACGATATCGTTCTATCGCGTATTGTTTCCACGAACGGGAAAAAGGAAAACCGATAAAACTTCCACGTGACTTTACCTCGGCGTCTGTTTATGCTCGTAAATTCCAGGAGAATTTTCGACATTACGAGGAAACTTTTCTGTCGCCGTATAGCATTCCTCGAATCACTCGCACCGTTGTCTATTATAAAAGGAACACAGAAACACTGGTAACGAAAATTCCTCGCATTTTTCAATCACCGTACCGAACGATCACCGTCGTGCAACGAATCGTAAATCGGAAAATCACGTTCTACATCCGAGAAGGTACGCTAGTTGTTCAGGTGAAACGTTGCATTCGCGATGCTATCGATTGAAGAACGATCGAAGGGAGCGTGTATGAGGCGCGTGGTACCGGCATGGGCGTGTAAGAAGCACTAAATCCTGATGCCCCGCGTCCGTAGCTAGCCGGCCCCTCTAACAATAAACTTAGGTGAGAGACGAGAGACGAGCACGAGCACACGCAGACAGAGCGGAGAAACCGCACGCGTGACAAAGCGGCGCTCGTACGCGCGGCGTGCGTGCGTCAGCCACACTAGCTGGATCGTGGATCAACCACTCGAGACCCCGAGATCTATGGTGTGGGAGTGTCTCAGCTGGTACTACGGTGTGGAAGAAGCCGTATGCTGATCATCTGGACTCGTTTATTGGGCATTAAGCGTGTCGGTGTCGTTCGTGAAAGCAAACCGCTGCTTTCGACGCGGTTTTTTGCTCGCTCTTTTAGTGCTGCTCCAGGGAAACGATCTCTTCAATGGAGGAAGTTGACGAAACCTTGCGACATTGGACGCAGGAGATTATCCCGTAAAAAAGTATCGTTCAGTTATAGATAATTATAGTAATTTATGTTGAATTATCGAAGCTTAGAGTATAATTTCAATTCGCATTTTATATTCTCCGTGTGGGAGATTGGCAATAAAATTGTGTTAAATTAACCATTTCAAAATTAAGTGATCTAACCCTAAATTGTTATAGTTCGCAATGGGCCCAGTGATACCAATTAAGAGTTGAATTGGAAAGAAAAGATTGTACGGAGATATTGACAGGGAAACTGAATAGATTAGAAGTATGGAAATGTTGGTGTTCATGGTGCAAACATTAAATTAAGCTCCGGATTGACATAGAACCCATTTATAGAACGCCCACGCAGCTGCCAGTCGCGCGCGGACTGCACAAAACCTCCCGAAATACAGTCGTGAGCCGGAGCAATGTTTGTTCCTTCGGTACGACATAAAACAAGCCGCGTGCTTTCAATTTGGGATTCCTAACGAATTACCTGTCTCTTGTGCGCGAGTACGGAAGAAGATATTAGCGAGAATACTCTTGGGAAGTTGAAAGCGGTCCAGAGAGTGTTTTACAAGTAGGTGACATCGAACCTCGACTTTGAACATCTTACTTTTTGAGTGAAAACCTAAATGCAATCCTTTCCAATATTTGTGGATTTCTATTAAAACATCAGAATCAACCACACGACGTCGAAGTGAAGATAGAAGCTTAGAAATTTATTTTGGAGCTTAGTTTATAGATCAATGGAACGAAAGCTAATTCAGCGTAGATACTTAAATTTCATTGCTTTCGTTTCAATGTATATTCTATACAGTTATTTATGACAGCTATTAATTACAGACTAATGCAAATATGAGGTTTTTTATCTACAAAATGATTTTTATGAACTTCGTCGATTATATCAAGCGATTCATATACTTTGCATATTATGCGTATTCTACAAAGTTCTATATTTAAATTCTCCATAAATACACGAGTATCCGTAGTCTACTTACGAATTATTAAACGCATTCCAATTAGTTTCTAAGAAGAATCAAGCGCAATTAACCACAATAGCCTATACGTGTTGCCACGTTCTTTACAAAGAAAAGCAAACGAATCCCACCGAAGAAGAGTATTCGAACCCCGTGCGAAAATCAGGAACGCGTAGCCGAAAGCGCGATCGATTTCGCGGCGATCGAAACGTCATCTTCCATTCGTTGCTACGTTCTTTCCAAGCGTTGTTAGCTTGAAAATTACACGCGACGAGACCCTCTGCCCTGTTCCGGGCGAGAACTCTGCTCGCTGGCGTGTACGCCACCTTGAATCCCTGTGTTCTATTCACATTTCACATCCGTTTGCATTCCACACGTGCGATCAGAACCGCAGACAGACTGATCCACGTTGGGCACCACGGTCCGGACACGATACCAGGCAAGTTCCACGTTGCCTGGATGCCTGGATGGTCGAAGAAAGAACGTGCAGGCGGAGGACGAAGACGGGACACGTGTGCCGGCGTACGTGTGAACGTGCGGGGTGGAGCGTGGCGAGATATTATGCAGATAAAATATTCATGGTTATCGGGGCTCGCGATCGGGCACGCCTTTATTTTTCGAGATGAATAGAAATGGTGCCATCCCTCCACGACCCGTGGGACACAAATTCTTTGCCCACCGATGACAATGAGGGTGAGAAAGGAGCTAGTAGAAGAGAGAAAAAGTAGAATGGGATCGATGGACGGTATCGTGGAGACAGTGCGATTGCAAAATAATATCGATAACGTGTATTTATCGCCTTGGATCGTGGAAGAAAGATAACAGCGATAGAAACCATCCAATACTCTGCTTTTTTCACGATTTCTTGGTTTTAACTCGGCTATCTGGTACTGGGTGATATAATGATAATGCAGAAGATAATTCAAAGTTTGTGTCAGACACGTGATAAAAACGTATATAGAGGATGCGGCCGAGTAATACGTACAAGCATGAGGTGATTCGTTACGAAGAAATAGGATTGTAATTCACGAAGTTATAAAAGGACACGTTTTATCTTAATGCAGTCCCTTTAGAAAAACTTTACGTTATATGCGCTTTATAACATAAATTTTAATACTCTTACACGTTAAGTGCTTTCTTTGACTATATAAAGTATTAAGTTAAACGATATTACTTCGTATCTCTTTACAATTACTTATCTTTGTCCACTTTTAAAGAAGGTATAATAACTAGACTGTAGACGTTTATGCGTTCATGAGAAATTTAAGTACACTCTGCTTAAATGCCGTTTATTTCGTTGTATTCATAAAAGTATCGATTTGCATAGACATTCGTAGTTGTTTCGTAACAACTGCCCCGAGACTTCTTCGGGTAGAAGACTGAAAACGACCATTGTATAAAAACACACCGACTTCAAGTTTCGTTTCGAATTGCCTGAACAACCTAATAAAAATAGATCAACGAAAGTGATAAATACGTTATCGAAAATCGTTACCATCGTTTCGAAAACCATGAGCCGCGTTACTCTCTATTATACGGAGCAACATGGTTTTCTAATATCCGATTGTTGTACGTACAGCATCGACGAAGGCAATTTAATCTTGAAAAGGAAACAGCCTTTGCCTGTGCTCGTTCGAATATTTTCCTGAGCGATCCGGAAACGGACTTCGCAGAACGTAACGAGCAAGCTTGCCAGGAATTCGAGTCTGAAAGTGGCATCGTTAAATCGTAACCAGCGCATTCACCGCGCAATTTTCATTCGTTCGATTCTTTTGCGTGACACCATTAACCGACACGCGTTTCCCAAGCGAATTCGTACCTCAGTGCCTGCTCATCCATCTGTCCATTCGGTACGATTTCGATGTCGGATTATTTTCCAATGATGAGAGTCAGTTGATGAATATTTTATCATTGATGAAATCCCGCGTTTATTAAGTACAACGTACGGAAAATAACGTAAGCTGTATCTTTATGTATTTATTATTTATTTTATGTATCTTTATTATATATATGTTACGTTTTTATTGTTCATTATACCGTACACTATACGGTTACAATATAATTATTATTGCATTTACGATAATACAACTGTTACAACTGGATGGATTTTTTATCTCGTATCTTCTGCGTATGTGGCGTGGACATTATCGCGATAAAACTGCAGAACGACACACGATTATTAATTATTCAGTGCGTGGCAATATACGATCGTGCTCGATATAAACGGCGTAGAAGTTTTACAGCAATGACGCTATGTGATTTGGCAACTTTATATTTCCAATTACGAAATTGCACTCCTGTGTCCATTGGGTCAACAGAAAAATAGAGCTACGGAATAATGACGAAACATAGAGGAGCTGCCGCGTAACGATATGGAGCTTCAATGTTGCAGTAATTTTCCATTGACTCGTCTGCATCGACCCATATGTATATTTTAATATTACATACTTTTAATGCATTGCATTAAAAATATAATTTTACCAAATGATATTCCACCAGCCAAATGAAACTGACGATTAATACCGAGTATCGAAATTCTCTTAAGAAAGGATATTTCCTCTGTCTTCCTCTAACTATAAAATAATATCGGAAACGACGGTTGGCCAGACCTGGCCGGCGAGCTAAGCGCAACTTTCAGCGCGGGAAAACAACGATTGATTTCAGTAGACTGCGCTGACAGGAAGTTTCGTTGGTTACGACGACATTAACGGGCGACAAAGATTACCGGTGGCAGCGCTTGGTACGCGGTATGGAAGGTAGAAACTTTGCCTTTCTTAGATCGGACCTGCCAGCTCATCAAAAAGTCCGGTGAACTATCGGCGCTTGCAACGAAAAAAATAAGCTTTTGCAGCCGACCTGGTACTCTAAACTTTAAACGCATACTCTTTAAGAATCGAGAGACAATACTGTATAGATAAGCGAAATAGAGATATATAAAATTGAATATATTCTAATGGAAGAACGTTGGGACGTGTAATCGAAGTTTATAATCGGAGTCGGGAAGTTGAAATTGTAAAATTCGTAGGATGAAGTAGCGTAATTGGCAAAGCAAATGAGCGGTCGTAAAAGAATGTTTGAAACTGTGGGCTCCGGCGGGAGATGATTAGCTGGATTTAACGATATTCCGTTGAATTTAATTGGCATTTTTGTACGTTAGACCGGCCTCCATCGAAACGATCCCCCAAGATTTGATTAAAGCCCTAATTTGCGTGGCCGGATATTAACTCGGCCGTGAAATATAAGTTTGCCGGATTAATTATCAACGGCTCGGAACTCATTATGCAACTATTGAAATTTTCATCAGAGTACAACTTCTATATTTTCCCGGGCGCAATAATCCTCCGCGCTCGAAATTGAATTAAATGCACTTTTCACCGGTGGAGCCGATGGATTACGGTTGCAAACGAACACGGACGACACCGAATCGACGCCGCACACATAAAATGTACAGTGACCGGCGGGAACACTGGCGCGTGTCGATCTGAAATTTATCTCGTTGTAGAAGTAATCCATGGATATTGGCGGAAGCCGGTGCACGACACGTTTTGAATTCTTCTATATTTTTTTTTTTTTTCCTTTTTTTATTTCCAAAGTCGGAAAAAATTGTGCTCTTGTCAAAGTTACGAACGGCAGTAGATACGAAAGACAAAGAAACCAGATAAGAATTCAATCAGCTTCGATGTTGTCCGCGTATTCGGCGTCCGTCAAATTAAATTCAATTAATTCCGTCCGAGTTAATTGCGCGGCCGACCTAAAAATTTCAGCCGCCACGGACCCTGTAATTAAGTCTGCTGTCTGGAAATAATTGGCTGTATAATTAGGTGACCGACAGACAGGGTGTGTAAATAATTAGGTACCTCAGAGAATTTGGTAGAGGAGAAAGTAAATAATTCTCAGCATCGCCGTTGTCTGGACGAGCACAAAGAACCATCTGAGCAATTAAAACGCAACGTACGATCGAGTTGCCGCGTTAATAGCTCCGTTTATAATTTAATAAACGTTCAGAGGCCATTTTGTGGTGTAAATTGTTCTCTGTCGCTGTCAATGTATATCTGTCTCTCTTACTTTCTCTATCGATTAAATTAAATTACAATTAACCGAATTAAATCAGGGCAGTAAGATCGCCGGTGATGTCGGGAAAATTTCACGAACATAGAAAATAGCCGCTGGTAAATAGAGAGGGTTGAACCCGCAGGTCGATCCATCTCGCGATAAGACGAAAATGAAAAACGAGACACGGAACAGAGGGACTATTATGTCTGCCATGTGGAACACTCGTCTTGACGAATTCTATTCGCGAGCCTTCACGCAGATAATATCACGTATGCCAGTCCGTGCGTTAATCACGTAATGGTGGGAGACACTTGAAAGCTTCTACAATTTGCAGGTCGTCGGTATAATAATGGAGAAGAGATGTAGAACGCGAGGAACTTCAACTGCTCTCCCTGCGGTTCCTAGTTTATCTCTCTCTCTCTCTCTCTCTCTCTCTCTCTCTATTTCTCTCTGTCTCTTTCCTCTTGGCGTCTCCTCTGCTTCTATTTATAATCCTATTCTCTTTATAAGCGCACAAGTGCGAAACGGTCTCGCGTGGCTCCAAATTAGACTCGTTATCACGATATAATTAGTACGGGTGCACGGTACCGGCACGAAATTTGGCGAACCTCGATACAACAATATTCCACCGACGATGCAGCCATATATATTTTTCGTCCATCGTTATAGAAACTGCAATTTGTCACGATATACGGTATCCAAAAAATTGTACGAACTGATAATTTTTCGACGAACGGGATTAACTCTGCGGATAGATGATTCAAAGTTCTTTCGCTTCGATAGACTCTGAACGAAGATGTTCTGCAAGGTGACGAGATACCGATGTAGCTGTTTTAAGAAATTCGTAATCTCTATGGTATACGTAGTGATTGCAGCGTTTCAAAGATAACAGCACACAAATGTGTCTTTCTTTTAAAATTCATGGCTTCTATGGAATACGTAGCGTGTTTCTTTTAAAATCGCGGATTCCATACAACAGATAGTGATCGGAAGCTTTTCTCCAGCGGTGTATATCCGTCGATCTTCTCACCTATAATCCTTCAACGCTGTCACGATAACGTGTACAAAACTTCCCGCGACACTCCGTTCATTGGCGACTGGCAGCGTGGCAATGACAGCGTACGCGACACGGTTGAAATTCGACATTTCCTGAGGAAATCCAGCGACAACTGGGCCGAAAATCGCTGTGTTAAAGGGTTAATGGGCTTAACCGGAGGACCCAGCGGTCCTAGGTGTGAGCTAGCCGACGAGAAACGCGCGATGCTGATTACAGCGTCCAGGGTGGTCGTGTTAAACAGAGGCTGACTTAGAGACACAACGGCACCGGTGCCCGCCGGTGTAATCCTTTGATTACAGCGTGTTTCGAGAGTCGGCTGAATCACGAGGAAGCGCGTAAGGTGATATTCCTGAATGGCACGGCCGGAAGCCGAAACCGGGCCGCATAAAGGAGGATATACAACGGGGGCGAGTCGCTGGTGGTTCACAAGCGTGCGGGCGCGCGCGCCAGCACGCACATACACATAGTGGCCTGACAGACTGATGCAGGATACACGGGAACGAACCAGCATAGCGCATCCGGTGTACTCTGGTAATGAAATACAGTAACATTATATCCGCGATATTCATCCGCGACGTGGTGTGCGGTTTGTCATTACATAGGCGAACGTGTGTGTTTGGCGCACCACTGTCGACGGGAGAATACGTGTTCAAGGGTATCGCGTGGCATCTGGATTAATCAGGAGAAGCCTTCGAACGATGATCGTTGAAAGGAACTCACGGCCAGGAAATTTTGAAAGCTGCGTGCATTTCGCGGATACATCCGGGACCACCCACGGGCTAGCCATTTTATGGCGGTATCGTTGATTGAGTGAAACATATGGTGGAAATCGTTGGTTTGGTGAATCATGGTACCGTAGAGCTTGACCAACTGTCACGGCCATGGGTCATGATCTTATCCGGACTGTTGTAGAGTATTTTATTGTAGAGTATCAGCTCGCGAGAGTATTTGGAGTTTTACTTGCCGTAGAAAGCTTTTGTGTGTACATCTGGAGGTGGAATATTTTGGAACTTCATTATTCATTTATTGGACTATTTGGTTACTATACTGCAATTCTCGAATTTGTATGTTTCAATCTTGCTGTTGTTTCATCAAGCAAAGAAACATTTCATCTTTCAGGGATAACTTTTCCTCAAACGTAAGCAATTGCTCAATGTTAAAAAAAACACAATTGGGTCGATAATGAACTAAAGAATGCTGGAGAATTAACATGAAATTGTAGAATCTATATTGTCTATGTAATCATATTGTCTGTGCAACCTGTAACTTGTAATTTGTCAATTCCAGTAAATTATTGTATTATACAGGAGGGACCGAGGATTCATTCCACGAAATTAATTCCAAGAACCGATAGTCAACATGTCGGTATTGTAATTGATGTTTCGCGTTTAAGTCGAATACCTGAGTTTCCTCCAGGGACTCGAAAGGTAGATCGTATTCTGAAATTTCGTGATAGGTGGTCCGGACGTAACTAGGATGAGGTGAGGATGAGGTTACGGGTAGCAGTCGTCAGAATCTCCTCGTGAAATCTATCTCCGTTTCGTAATTGCGTAGCAGCGCTAAATTAAAGGAATTTTTATTTCGTCCGCTACATTTTTCTCTCTTTCCTTTATTCCACAGATACAAGAGAAGAAGAACGAATAGGTTTAGCCGAATGCATCTGGTACAACTTTCGAACAATATCCACTTGCACGCAAGCGGCGGGCCATACGGAAGCGCCATAAAGCTAATGATCCCTAAGTGATCCGTACCACGACGACATGATGACTGTTGTGTTAGGGAGGATGGGATTACAAGCGAATAGAATGGAACGAGATGGAACATCCCATCATTATCCAATGATCTACGTCTCTTTAGTGACATGCATGCCACACCTCTTTGCATGTAGCTGTCAGAAACTATACAATTTCTCCCCGATCGACTCACCACGATGAAACGAATCCAAGTTTGCTAATCTTCTTTCGGATTATATTTTTCCCCAACAAAATCCCCGACAAGCTCGTCGATTTTTCCATGTGCAATGTGTACAACATGGACAATATCGTGTATCATATATTTTTTTCCCTCGCCATAAGAGAACAATTTTATAAATTGCAGTTCTTATAATTTAACCACAATATCCAATATCCACCTTTCGCGTTTCATCACACGGTTTTACGTTATCGTCCACCACATGTCTCAAAGGAATCTCGTGCTTCTCGAATTCAACGATCCAAAGACGAATCCAAGCTGCAAGCTTGCTTTCTCAAACGGTTCCAATGCCGTATTAGTATGTTTGCCGTCTAAGCCACTGTACACCGCAAGATTGTGCTTGGCTATTCATCAGGCTCTATATCCGGTGTATAGGATAGCCACCTGTATCTCGCTAAACGGGATTTACACCGTTATAGATCATCAAGTGCGTGACCGAATGATCCATACACGCCTGCATTCTACGAAAGAAACAATTAGCGCTGGCACGATGATTGGACGGTTTGGATATGTGGTTAGAGAGAGATAAATCATGTGGAAATTGTTTGGAATAAATTAGGAGCTATATTTTGGGCTTCGCAGTTAGTTTGGCTAGTGTTCGTGGAGATCGTAGACGTTAACGCCAGAACCATCGATTTATCTTATTCGACAAAAAAAAAAAAAAAAAATGGTGAAACTATGAAATCGACGTGCGCAATCTGTAATTCATAACTTGCCGCTTTATTAACGTTATTAGTGGGTAGATTATTAAATAAAAAAAGATCGCATTGCAAAAATTGTTTCATGTAAATGCATCTTAACTAGTAAAGAGGAAATGAGCGATTAAACAACCGTATTTACAAAGTGCGGAAATTTTCGCAGCGGAAGTGAAGTTTCCGCATTGTTATTTATCCGTGTTTCCGCCGGAAACGAAATATTATCAATACGTACGAAACATAAATTATTACGCCGTATTTCGTTGCCTCGTTGGACATACAAATTTCGAAGCCGCAATCGAGGATGCTCTTTGCCGGGCGAATCGGCAAATTACATAAATTGGATTGTTATAGAGCATCGACAAACTTCGTCGCGATGATCGTTGCGTCGTTTTAAGCGTAATACCGCATTTACGGCCGGCGTTAATCTCGCGAGGATCGTTCGATTGGAAAAAGCCGCCTCCCAATCGCTATTATTCCCTTCTCTCCCCTCTCTTGTTCATCGAATCACCGGATAAGAACATAACGATCCTCCCACTCGGAGGTTACATTCAAACACGGGATCCTCTCCACGTATACGTCCGGAAGGGAGAAAGAAACTATAAGAGAAGAAGGAAAGATGAGGTCTCGAGAGAAAAGGATCGAACTCTCCCTTTCTCTTGTCTCCATAACAATGAAACACCGTTTTCAATCGCGTCGTCGAGGACGAACAAAGAATTGCTCATTACGTAACGAGGTATCGATCCGTTTAACGATCGCCCTCCTCTGTTAGGATGTTCAGCTTGAAATCTCGGCTCGTGGTTATATATCTCTCCCGCGATGTCAGAAATATAAATGTCAAGGAAACGCCGCGAGATAGAAGGCCGGCCGGCTTAAAAGCGATGTCACAAAGCGAACGCCGATCAGCAACGTGTTGCAGAGTCACTGTACAGCCATAACTCATGATCCCAGGCGACTTTGGTTGCCCGGAGTCATCCGCCTCGCGAGAAGAATCGCTCGACCCCCTGCGGATAATTTATGGGGTGCAACCCTGCTTCGATAGCTGGCTTGTTCAATTTTTAAACGGCCGCCACATCGACATTATGTACGGTTTCAGCGAGCACCAATCGGCCTAGATTTTTCAGCTGACGCGAAACATCGCGAATAGAGGATTCGTTGGAGGGCGAAAAAGATAGGAGATCTGTCTTACGGCCATGAATTCTGCACGTCATTTTTTTACGATCGTTTCGGTTAGACAGGGCCAAGATATATGAGCGGAGACAGAATTTCGTAATTAGATCTGTTATGGAAGTTATCGCGATAGTTTATTCGAGATTGTAAAAAGAACACGATGTTAAATCCTGGAAAAAGGCAGTAACCGTAAAATGGTATAAAACTGGTAAATTACTCTTTCTTTTTTTTTTTTTTTTTTTTATCTGAAAAATAATATTGCATTTGAATTTCACGCAGTATTCTCTGTAACACTTATTCTACGCGAGTTTATTTCCAACCGATTGGAAATTGATTTTCAGTTAATACAGGCTATATTTTAAATTTACCTTAAAATCTATTTTATTTATGGTTATCTCCTTGCGGTGAACGAATTCGTGGAAGTAATTGTATACCTATGTAATGAAATTAAGAAATATACAGAAAGTGAATTAGATCGGGTTGAATTATACGACGCGTGCAATATATTACCAGTTATAACCATTTCTCATTCTGATTCAACACAGATATATATAATATATATCTGCTGGAAAAATTCAATAACATTTTCCTGTCTTTAAATAAAACATAGAAAACAGAGTGAGCAATAAAAGCAATTTTCTACAAATTGATTGCCACAAATTGATTGCTCAACGGCCATCTCCACTTACTATCTTTCTCCAGAGTAATATCCCGGTCCGTTTGGAAAAGTGTTGGAAAATTGACAGACTAATTGACAGACGACTATCGTAAAAATTCTGAAGGAAGAAAGCAGAATCGATAGATGCATTAATAACGAAAGACAGCCAATTGAATTATTATACCAGGCGACAAATGTACAACAGGGAGTTCAGAGGGATCTCTTTAAGAGGGTTTCAGTCTGAAATATATCGCGCCGAGTCTTGGGCGGGAAATTTAGAAGGGAGCAGTTTAATATACTGTGTCGTCTGCGTGCTCAAAATGGAAATTTATTCTCATTCTAACGATGCCGCGTAGCAGGAAATATTGTTCATCGTTTCGAAGCATTATGTACCGTTAAAGGTGAACGTCTATTTTTCATACCGGGGGCTAGAATCTACGCTCAGCGTGACAGGGACAAAGCAAGATGGATGAAAATGAAGTTCTCCTACTGAATTTACATCCTCCACGGATAACGATATACATACGTTACGTGGTCATCGCGTGTCCTTCTTTCCCGTAACAAAGATACGATCGCGTTTAGCATACCTTTTTCATAAACCTTCGTTACAAGTCTCTCTACCATGATTGTCTTCGGTGTGTATAATCTCCTCTATGAATCTCTGCTGTTAATAGCTCATCAAAAGTTGATTGCGAGGGGCATCGTTCTTCGCTGGAAGAAAAACCAAATAAGGATGCCCCCGCGTATAAATATTTCATCGACTCGTATTAAGTCGCTTTGACCGCGAACACACGAAGGTTAGTGGCTTGTTTGAACCACGCATAAATCAACCTCTCCTCTCCCGGGTGAATGTTGCGCTAACAACGGTTTGCTCTCGTAAATTGAGAAATGGTTAAGAGGGGAAAGAAACGAGCATTCCTCGCGTGGAGCAAAATCAGCCGGGGTAATATCATTGTTACGAAATCAAATAATGATTTATGAACCGACCCGGGTATCTTCCTTCGAAAACACCGGGCCATGGTTTCTGGGGAGTTGTCCGAAATTGTAAATGGTAGTCGAGCGTAGAGAACAACTTTCAGAACTTTCTACGCTTAATGATTTCGATATTCGATATTAGATGCTATTAGGAGAAAGGACACTGGAAATAAATGGTTTAAAATTAAGATTTATTTGAGAAAATGAGAGAAAAAATGTATTGGATATGATGTTGTTGTATTCGTTCAAGCATTATTTTATTCGTAACCGTCGCTAATAGCATCTGCCAAACGCTTTCGAACCTAACTACCACGTCAGCCTATAAAACGCTGTCTTATATCTTTATTACCCCGTCTAAGGAACCCCTGCTACGCTGTGGCTCACGTTCGACAGCTCGTGTAGATATTTCGGCAATTTATGTAGAAACTGGGGAAGTCTGGAAGAAGGGAAGTCTACACGATCGAGTAGTTCGTTCATGGCCATACTTAATGCCTTTATTTATAGCCATTATGATAAACTAGAACGACTCGTGTAGCTTACCACCCTCTTTGCGAACGGTTCATTATGTCAGACGTAAAAGGATTAGTTAATGATACTTGAAACGTCACAAAAAAGGACAGATAATTTTTCACAACGTTATACATCGTCGATAATAAATGAATGGACACTGGAGTTACGAAGATTCTTTGCTTTTTCAATTACTGAAAACATGCATAAACTTTGGCAAAATTATTATTCACATTCATTCAGATATCAATTAACGAAACGATCTATTTTTGGAAGATAAATTAATAAACAATGTGGGGGTGGACCCTCTTAAGAAAAACTGGTGACAAGAATAGAAACTTTGCTATTTAAAATTAACGCTAATAACGATTTTATCAGGAAATTAAACAACAACAAAAGAATTTAAAGAATCATTCGTACCCTCGCAACTTCAGTTTGTCTGTTCACATTCTCAGTTTCTTTATTTTCATTTCCATGTATCTACGGTACAAAAGTATAAAAGTTAAATGCTCGTGGAGGACTAGATTCCCGAGTAGCTACATAAAACTAAAAAAAGCAACATGAAATGACGCGATGAGCCTCTCCAGTGTATGTACTATAACAAACGACTCGGTCGAGCCGGTAAAAAGATCTCGTTAAAAGGATTGTAACGAGAGTTCCGGAACGGTGGTGAACACCTTGTACATGGAAGTCCATTACAGCCTGGAAACCACCCCTCCGCAATTGCTAGTTCGCCAGTTCGGTCAGTCGGTGCCGATAAAAAGCGCGTCTCCGCTCCGGAAGGAAGATCGCCCGTGAACGCTTTCATTGGACGAAATCGTGGTCATTGTCGTGGACATTAACCCGATTTCGTTGGCCGTCACTCGGCTAGACAAGGGTGGTTCGAAAGAGAAAGAAAGAGGAACCAGAAGGAACGACCAGGACCGTCAATACGATCGTTGAGTAATAAAAAAAAAAAAAGAGAGAACGATTTTTCCACCGAGTAACTTCAACGATCCAACTAGCTAGATCAACGCTATCGATACGATGTATGAAGCTCGTGTATTACCTAGGGCAAAAGGCGTTAATAGCGAAGAACGAACGAAAGCGGAGAGAGAAAAGGAAGAAGAGGATAAAAAAGAAGAGGTTGAAAAGTCAAAAGTGGTGTGGGAGGGCCTTTATACCAATGTGAAGGAATCCTACGAATTGGGGCTATTGAGTACGGTGGCATTGGACGAACGTAATGCACAGCCAACTGGTATATGCCTTTCACGAGCGGTCACACCAAAAGACTCGTTCAGGACTACCCAACCCTTTATCGTTATTGCACGTCCACCAGCACGGGGTGATTATTGCAGAGTGCTGAAGGGGATGGCTGGTGAGTTAGCCGCGTGTTTCCTGGCCGTTCGTCATTTTTAGTGGTCGGCACTCGCTCGCTCAAGTATTAAATTATATTTCACGAGGGTGATTAACGGTCCTGGGATGTATTATTAAACCGTAGGACCTCATACGACGTGGAATCCTTGCTGGACAAGATGGCACCAACCCCCCTCAGCTTCTCTTCGTCGCCCTCTTTTTCTCGGATGTTGCCTCTTAGACGATCTCCTTTTCTTGCCTCCTCTTACGCTCTTCTCGGAGAACGCTTTTTACTCTCCTATAGCGTGCTCGCGAAATTACTGAAAAAAGCTGGATGAACCAGCGGATTAAAGAATCAAGAAAAAATTGCGATTAAACGTATATGATGTTTATACCTAGAGGATTTAGAATATTTGATTCGCCCTTTACTCTCTAGAGAAATATAATTATACTGCACTCGGACACTAGCCGTCGTTGCTCAAACACCTTTGAGAATGATTCTTCGTCTACGTTATGCGTCCTTCACCGATTTAACTGAAGGCCCGTTGTGAATGAGACGGTGACTCTTGAATAAATTAAATGAAATTTTACTGATTAAAGATCAAGCTCGGCGAGGAACGTGCTCCCTCTTTAAATTATTTCCCGCGACGCAAAACGTGCTGTGCCGTTTATTTCTGAAGTTATGCACGCAATTATGAATTCACATGTCCCGACTGGTTCGAATTTCAGAGGTTTTTGAATAATTAGCAGCTCATTCGGCGTACGTTCATTGCGTTTAAATAGTGAAACGTACTTGTTAAAGGGGCGACAGAAATTCCATAAAGCGCGCGATACTCGTAGCTTCACTTTAACTACTGCATCCTGTAAAATCATAAATATTGCGTGTCAATGTACAAAACTGTTCTCCACTTTACTCGCTGAAACGTTTTTTTCTTTCTTTTTTTTTTTTTTTTTTTTTTATGTACCTCGATCGCGATTCGCATTTTATCACGATATCGTGTGATATACGTGTCCCATTCATAAGTATTGAGACACTTGCTGGAAATGAGATAAACCTGAAAAATGATTAGAAAACTGTTACAAATCTTTAGGTGTTATTATCTCGTTCAAAACTTTAAAGAAACTTATATAGATTCAATGTAATACCTAGTAAAAGAGTTATCAATTATGTATGATAAAATATAATGCTTCTAATTAACATATGCATATCCACCCAATACTTTGATCAGTTTTATCATTCGTATTATTAATTTAATTTAATGTAATATAATTTAATGCTTATATCCGAGGCTTCTATTTTGTATGAATACAAAACTCTGAACGATTAATCATTTTAACGGCAATTTTCATTAATTATAGAATTTTGTAGATCAGTGAATGTCCTAACATTTACTAATCGGAGTGTATATGCATATCGTGATTGTTACTTATGGAAAAATTAAAGTAAACCGATATGACGAGTTTCAGTAACATGTTCCTGTCGCCACTACCAAACACACAACTTGCAGTAATTTCACCTGGAAACCTTCCACGGTTGCCTGCCGGTGACAACTTACATAGAATCGCACCCGCAGGAAATGCGGTGTACACACACGATCCTGTCGTCCACAATTTACACTTGTCCGAAATATTGACAAGGGAAATTTTACGTTTCGCAATATTTTCACCGGAAAAATTCGCAACGCTAACCGAACCGTACGCGTTTAGGAAAAAATATTAATTCTAGTTTACTAAGAAACATCTGAAAAGTGGATTTTGGTGACATCATTTACAACGAACAATTGAGTTTCGAATTTTAGAAATTAGAATGCGCGAAAGAGAAGTGCACGGCCAATCTAGGTCTTTGATGCTTGAATATATTGCGTAGATCGCGACTCGATCAATTTTTCATGCAAACCAAAAACCAAATCCCGTTTGATCAAAATTCAAACAGTGCAAGACCGCTTCCTGAGAATAATCCTCAACGTTCCCAGAGGATATCCTATCTCGCAACTCCGCCTAGAACTTGACACCTCTGACATCCACACATACATAAGAAAACTGACACGCAACACGTTCAAACGGAATGACAGCCCTTTAATCAAATGACATTAGGAATTACAATCTGCGCGAAATCCTTCAAAAGACGAACATAGCGTATCTCATTTCCTTGCGAGAACCACTACATTAAAATTATCTTCAACGTATCTCATTTATTTTAATTTTGATGTCGAAATATTTTTGTAATCTCCATCTCTTCAATCTTTCAAACACGGTATAATAAAAATTCCGAGATACATTGTTTAAATAGTATCGATTATCCACCAAAACGGTAAGTTTGTAACGTGTGAGTACAGACGAATATTCAGCTATAGGAAAGCATAATTCGAAGATTCCCGGAGAGCTGTTTTATTTGTAGACGAGGCAAATTTTGATCGTGCGCCGATTAATTATACGCAGTAACGTGTACAAACGTATATTTGTTACGCATACGGCTACTCTAATTGCATCGATTACTATCTCCGGCAACCGAATCCAACGAGTAATTTATAACTTAGGTAGAGGTCGTAAAGAGAGTAGTTACTAATGATATCGATATCAGACGTTATGTGCTTTGCCTACGCTCTACTATTTGAAATATGGACGAACGACCCCCGTTTCAGATAAAAGCGCTCGTGTTTAGAGGACGGAACTTCCACGATTAAAATTATTCTCTACAATTCTCTTCAAAGTTAAATAAAATCTCTAGAAAATGTGATTCGCAAATTTGAACAAGGAATAAAGAACGGTTCAAAGTTGTTTTAAAAAGGAAATGAAAATTGTGCACGTTTTTTCTCGATACGATAAAAAAGAAACGACACTTTTTGCTTCCATAGGAACACATTTTATTTACAGGATTATACTTCTGTTTTAAACGCGCGATTAATGGAACGTCAAGGGTTTCCCGATGAAAGGTAGACACCGAAAAGGTTTTCACTGTTGCGGGACAAGTTTTACCGCAGGGTTCCGCGCGAAACCACGGGAACAGAATTACGAGATGGGTAGGAAGACGCGAAAATCGATTAATGGGTGAACTGCCATTGCGGTTTTACGACAAGAAATCGATATGGCTCCTTTATTAAATTGGCGCAAAGGATGAAGGAATTCACTGAACGTAAAATTTCAGACGTTAGAATCACGACTTTCGTAATTTTTGGATTTCGTAAAATACGTATTCGTAGTATTTCTTCAGAAAACGTTGACAAAATAATTCAACTTCGTATACTACATAGCACAGAACAGGATGGATATTGTTCTTATTTAATCTCCATAAAAAATATAATTTATTGTTAGTACTACTTTACATTTAAAAGATCAGAAAAAATAGGGCACAAGGAACAAAATCTTTAATTTGAGGAAACTTTGCATAAAGTTAAACTCTAATAGAAAATTCTATACACTTCTAAACATTAAATTTCTTATACTATATTAGAAAAAATATAATCTATGAAAGTGTTACAAATGATAAAAATCTTTCATTTTAAAGAAAAATTGGAGTTTAATAAAAAATTTTGTATGCTTCGAAACGTTAAGACATATTCCTATACTTGTTAGGAATTGAAAATTCATAAAAAAATCTTGTATTTAAAAAGGAGTATACTTGTAACAGCCTTTCACTGAAGGTTCTATTTTATTTAATTAAATGAATAGTATTATTAAGAACAACACTAACTGATTATATTAATATTTACTATGCTATAGTAGTACGGAGACAATATACATTAAAAACAAAATAGGAGCACGTGCTGAGTGGAGAGCACGTGACTGACAGTTTCGGCGGTAAGTCAGTAGCGCAGTAATAGCACGTGTGATAGCACGAGTAGAACATGGTGTTCCTAACCTCAACTTCTATATTCCATAAATAAAAGTTTAAAATGTTAGAAGAGTATTTATTAAAACATCACCGAGTGGAACTCGAAGAGATTTTAGATAACGCAGATCCTAGCTGCTATTATTCTATCAACATAAAGTGAGTATTTTACAATTGCATTTGCTCTTCGTATAATATGAAGGATACTTTCCTTACAGCTTCGTATCGCTATTCGAGGATGATGCGGATGTAGCACAGAAAATTTTACGATATCCTAGATATTACTTACCATTCTGCGACGAATCAGCAGTGACGGCACAAGAAGAAATAGCAACACCAGAACAAATTATTAAAAAAAAGGTAATAATGACCACTATATTGATTTTATTAAAATTTTAGTATTTTTAATCTATTATTTTAAAAACATATTTGAGAGTAGATTCGTATTAGAGTCACTGCTGTGCCAGTCACAGTGGACCAAGGACAAATTGGCCAATTAGTTTCAACAAGTGGCATCATTGTTAGAATCTCCCAACCAACAATATTAAAAGCTGTTCAAAGAATGAATTGCAAAAAATGCAAACATGTGACTTTTGTTAAAGTTAGTTGAATGTACTATATATATTTTGTAACATTTGTTAGCTGGTAATATAAATGCTATCTACTTCTAGTATGAATGGGAAAGACAGGCTTTTGCAGATATTACAGATTGTGAAGCATGTCATGCGCCAAAGCTCACAGTTCTGTCTGGTTTTGAGCTAGAGGATTCCTCAGATTACCAGGAAATAGGAGTCCAAGTATATTATCACTTTAATCTCATAGTTATCTCATGCCTTTTGTGTTAATATCATTAACTTTTAATTCTGTTGATTAGGAAAAGGGTAAAATAGACTCGAATAGATCTTTGACTGAGGAACTGAGAATTATCTTGCTGGATGATTTAGTTGATAAATGTAGCCCAGGAGATCATGTTGAGATTAGGTGAATAAATTGGTTACCATCTGTACATGTTATAAATAAAAACTATTCCTTTTAATTATAATATGTCATACATTTCTTCTCTAGTGGTGTTGTTATAAGAATATGGGATCCCTTAGAAGTCGGTGAACGTTTAGAAGCAACAACTATGATGCTAGCGAATAGCATCGTAGTACGACGCAAGATATCCGAGACTTCTTCTTCGCAAGAGATGAGAGACGTTTTTAGGCGTTATTGGGAAAAATATAGCAATAATCCTTTGCTTGGTAGAGACAATATTCTCACATCTATTTGCCCACAGGTATCGATTTATTTACAATGTAAATGAATAAAAAAGAAGAAAAATAGATATATATGGCACCATTTATACAAAAATTATTTCAAGCTCTATGGCATGTATACTGCAAAATTGGCGCTAGCTGTAGTTTTAGCTGGTGGCGTACCAAAGTGTAACGAAAGCGGTAATTATGCATCACTCTTGTTTTTATTACCTCCTTAACACAAAATACAATCACATTAAACGAAATAAGGAACACGCGTACGAGGAGAACCTCATCTTCTTTTGGTCGGTGACCCTGGAACTGGCAAATCCCAGTTGCTTCGTGCAGCATCTCGTTTGGCTATAAGATCGGTTCTTACGACCGGTGTTGGATCGACTGCAGCTGGTCTCACAGCAACTGCTGTCAGAGTTAGTTAATATACATTATATCTCCTATTTTTAACAATTAATATCCATATCATTTTCTTCGTACACGCGTACATGTTACAGGACTCAGAGGGTTGGCATCTAGAAGCTGGAGCCCTAGTGTTAGCCGATGGAGGAGTCTGCTGTGTAGACGAGTTCACAACCATGAGTTCACAGGATAGGACATCCGTTCACGAGGCTATGGAACAGCAAACGATATCAATTGCCAAAGCTGGGTTAGTTAGTACGTTAAACTCAAGATGTTCAGTAATCGCAGCCATTAATCCACTTGGAGGTCAGTTTACCGAGGATGAAGAATGGGAAACGAATTTAGGTGATCCTCTTTTATCTCGTTTCGATTTAATCTTGCTTTTGAAAGACAATAGGAATGCAGGATGGGACCGGTTGACGTCCGACCACATTCTGAAGGCTGCTTACGAAAAGAAAGAGAACACTGTTCAAACGTAATAAAAATTTGTGCAGTCGATTCTTTTGTTATATACTAAATCATTAATTCAAATGGATGTTTCACAGAGACTCAAAAAATCATATAGAACTTTTAAATACCGAAGACTTATGGAAAGAGGATACATTGCGAGAATACTTGGCTTACGTGCATTCTTTACAACCGAAACTAACAAAAGAAGCGGAAATGGTACTTCGAGCGACTTATCTTTATCACAGATCTCATCCAGATAGAAGGGAAGAAAGAACAACAGTTCGACTTTTGGACAGTCTTATTAGGTAACAAGAGACAAGACATTTAAAGCATTTTTTGTTTTAAACATTCAGCGTAACAATTTTCTTCAGATTAGCCGAAGGACACGCTAGATTGATGTACAGGTCGGATATAGAAATTATGGATGCTATATTCGTGGCGAAATTAGTCGGAACGGGATCTACGTTCGAGATCAATCTTGGTTGTCCATTTCCAACAGATCCAATTGCAACGTATCGATCTGAAGGTGCGTTTGTATTTTTGTAATGTACACTTTGTTTGTCGAAGTGAAAGATAAGCTTATCTAATCATGGATCAAAATCGATGATTTATAATTCCGGAATTTTAGGTAAAATATTGTTGAAGACTATTGGTTTACAGAATCTGGAAAATTTATTATAAATATTTCAGTTATATTATATGGAAAAAATTTTGTGCTAATCATTGGTGTGAAAGAGATCTCTTTTTTCGAGCAAACTAAATTTTTATTTGTCACTTTTCTTTTCTTTGCTTCTTACATAAGTATAAATGTATCAGCACGTATTTATAAAATTTAAATAACATTTCTTTCTTACTTCTCTTTTTTTTATACAAAACGAAGTACTTTATTGTTCATTGCTATATAATGAAGGTATGTAATAATTATTGCAATCAATTTAAACAGCGTTATATATGTAAAAATATATTTAAAGAGCACAATATCTCTGTTTGATTAAAGTCTCAGTACATAACAAAGATCCTTCAACCACTCTTTTCCTACATTTCCGAACATTTGTTACTTGATATAAACTTTCCAGTTCATTGAGACATTTAGATTACACCCAATTAAGTAACAGCAACGATATAAACCAATTTTCGTACTCTACAAATAATTTATCGATAATTAATAAATAATTAAACAATATGTAAAAGTAATATTTGTTTTCTTTTCAAAATATTCCTTATGTATATATATTTATATATATATATATAATATTTATATGTATATATAGTTTAAACTTTACAAAGTTATAGAATATTTTAAGGATCTAAGTAACAAGTACTTAATTTAAAGAAAGGCCATATAATGTATATTACACGATTTAAGGAATGTATAGGACGTTATCAAAGGTAAACAAAAAGATGCCTTATATTCCCCTACCATCGGTAGTTAAATCAACGTTCCGTAAAACAAGAAATTGAATTCTATACTTGCGGATACAACATATTTTCATGTTAAATTAAGTTATTTTGATTTTCAACACAACCGAACGCTTTCCACTTATATAAAAAGCCGCACATGATTACAACATCATGATTAAAGTGCCACTAAAATACAAAAGCTAGTAAATATGTTCATGTATATAGAAGCAATAATATAAGAATTAGTGATATGATTATTATTAGCTCGTTTCTTTACTAGATGATAAATTATTCTGTGACTCATTTTCAATCAATACAAACAAAAAGGATATACACGTCATATGTGTGTTAAATAATACACATACATACTCACATGATAATTGTGTTAATCCGATTTAAAATACTGTTATGGGGCAAAAAAGAAATACGTAAATCGTTAAACACTTGCCAGTAGTGAATTTGTGATTATTCATTTGAGATCTTTCGATAAACGATACGAATCAATCATTTTTCTGAGAAAACATGCACGAATAAAATTTCGAACGCACCAAGAAAAAAAGAAAAATGATTTTATGAGTGAGTAGTATAATTTTCTTGTTTTCATTGTAAGAATAGAATCTTCTATGGAACATTATAATTTCGAGTCCCAAGTAATGCACACTATTAAAATGATCTACACATACGATTTTACTGAGCAGTAAAACGTCAGAGAGTACCTGAAGAATAAATCCTGGAGTGTTGTGAAATCGCTTTAATAACGTGGTTGATTAGCAGCATTAGCCATTTGGGCGCGGACAGCAGTGGCGGCGACGTTACTTGCCGCGTTTTGCACGTGTTCATTGCGCAAGAAAGTCGTGGCGAATTCTTGTTGCGCTTTCGAAACGCTTGCATCCGACGAGCGATATATGCGATGAATCTGTAAATCATATTTTTTTTATACTTTACTATTTGAGGACCATAAGTTAAAAACATGATAAATCCCATTTCTGATCCTTTACAGAAGAGCAATTTCTTTTTTGATATGTTATCAATTCGATATCAAAAATGACTTTGCGTTTGATTTTGTACTCTTTTGAACATTTAAAAAACATTTATAACATCAGTTATGCAGACTAATATTAGTGAAATTAAACTAGCAAAACAACTAAATTAATGTTATTTGTAGATTTCACATAACATCGTAGATTTATTCCTTTTCTAACTATTATATTTTGAAATGCTGTTTAATCACTATATTAAATAAATATCAGGAAATCAACAAAACTGGATTTATCATATTTTTCTTTCATGTTCTCCATTTGCAAAAATTATTTCTCAAAGCTGAACAAATTTGACACTATACCTTAGTTAATAATAGCAGATCTCCGCATGCAGCAAGAACGAAACAAAGGGCAATAAGGAGCAGTAAAAAGCCAAGGAATATTCCTTTAGCTGTGTTGTCGAACATCGTGATAGCAAGTATAATACCGCTGTGATAATAAAATGATTGAAACATTAACATATTATCTCTAGAATAAATCTGTATCTTTGGGAATTAAAATATTACCAAGTTCCTGAGCCAGGAATGCCTATGGCCTGAATCCCTGTGACGATTAATTGAAAGAAGAAGACGAAGAAAAATACCATGAAGTTAAAAGAGCTATCGTTTCTAAAAGAGAAAAAATATACTGAATAATAACACTAATACTGAGATATTGATGTATGATCAATTACATACTTGAAAGCCTTATATGCTGGTCTGAACCAGCATAAAAACGAGAATGGGGTAAAAAGTATTAAATACAATATCCCAAGACCAAATGTCGAAAATGCTCCGGTACATAACAATAGAATGAATCCACCAATAACGTTAAGAATTAAAATACAGCCGTGAACTGTAATTTGAAATTATTATTTTGTTATTTACTGTACTATTTTATTCATTAAAATTAGGTGCAACACATGAAACTTACACATCCATAGACGGTATAGTTGTCTGACTACCTTCTGAAAATCTGTATGAATTTCCACATCAATATCTTGGTGGAAGCAAGGTTGGCAGCAGCATTTGTCAGGTAGAGGTGGCCAATTGTTCCTTTTTGCTTTAAAAACCAAGTATTTTCAATTGTTAAACAATAATAAAGAAAATATATTAAACATTGACTCATTATATTTTAATACTCACGATAATATGGTGTATTCCTCATGTCTTCCTCTGTTCCTGCTTTCCATCCTGGTTCTGATCTTTGCTAAAATTTCATAATTTTTCAAGAGGAACTCAACATGATATTAGAATTCACTACAAAATATTATAAAACATGAAACTTCATGTACATTTACATCTGAAGTAGGGGATAATGTGCTTCCAAGTGATGTATTCACTGTTTGTTGTGGAGTACGGGCATAATTAGTAACAGGAGGTTCCTGATTCGAAGGCTGAAGTGTAGCTGGTTGCTGTGTAGCTGCAATACCTCCATAGATGGGAGGATTCGAAGCACCTCTGACTTGTGCAGTTCCTTGTGAACCTTGTTCCGCAAAAGGATTATAATCCTCTAAACCCCTATTAGCTGGAGTAGAAGATACGGCCCTCCTTATCGCAGGATCCTATTTAAAAAAGTAATTGATTGTCAAGTGCTTCTTTTATATCGCAGTTAACCTTCACAAAGAAAGTTAAATATACCAACACTTAAAGAATGTGTATTTATAGAGGATGTCTATATATAGAGTCAACAGCAATTCAAAGAATTCCTTTATGGAATACATGTCTCTTTCACAATAAATTTGGAGCAGTAATTTTTTATTTACAAAACAATAAACAATAATAATAGTAGTATATGTATAATAATCTGAGTATCATACTTAACATACATAATAAAACACGACTAAAAAATGAGGCATACAAATATCAAATAATTAAGATACTGATATCAAGACATAATAAAAGTCTTTGCCTATAGTCTTGGCAAAAAATAATAATAATTCGATAAAACACGTTTATTTCAATTTGACAGTTTTACACGCAATATTGAACAAGATAGTGTGTGCTTCGGATCTAGCCGCTAATGAAATACTCACTGAAAATGGATCATTGATATTCGGTTCCCCAAAAGGATTTTCGTCAAAGCCCGACATCTTAGTCACTGCTCACTGAAGCGTACTCCAATGCACCGTCGAAAATTAATAAGACTTTAATACACTCAAAATGTTCTTATCTAAACTTGTCTATACTTGATGATCCATTGCGTTGCGGTTACCTATGGTATCGCCGGTATTTTAGCCGTGTAGCATATTACAGATAAAGCAACTACTGCCACGTCTATCGCAAACATGTTATGGACGATTCACACGCCATTTCGAAACATTATATCCAGTTTCCAAGATGTTTGTAACATAATTATTTAATACCAATAACAATCACAGAATTAGAATAATTTCTTCAGCGTAATACATATGCATCTTGTCTTTGAATTTCCATAACATTTCTAGTTATTTATTTTAATCTTTTAAAACAAAAAATTAACATAACAAAATGAGCACTTCTCTGCTATATGAGAACTCCGGCACTGAAGAGGACAACCGTGTCAGCAATATATATTGTGATTCATAACGAGATCGAAATACATATACACATATATATTAATTAATGTAAATTTAGTTTAATTTGAATAACATTAAATCATTTAAGAAAAATGAACTAAAAAATGTTTTAATCAGGTATTATATTCATGCAATCGTACAACGATCGATATTATTATTCGAGCAACTATATATAAAAACTATATAATATCAACCATATAATAGCAACTATATAATAACAACTATATCAAACAACTATATAAGCCGATCGTTTCGGTACATATTTTAAATTTATGTTCTGAAAGCCAATAGATTTCGAAAATTTTCCTGAACTTATTAATTGCGCAACATCGCAAAGCCAACAGGTAAGTATATACATAAAAGATAAGTATCTACATGAACATACAAATTTAAAAGAACTTTTACAAAACATTCACCTGTTTACAAGATGGTGATACAAAGAAAGTAAGATGCGCTTAAGTATATAAGGTAAGTATACAAGGTAAGTCGATATGCTAAGTATATAATCCAAGTATATAAGCGAAGTATATAAGGTAAGTGTACAAGGTAAGTATATAGGGTAAGCATAAACGGAAAGGACGTATAGAATAAAATTATCAAAAAGCGAATAAAAATATGATTTATGTAAGCAGGTGGCGCGCCAAAACCCTTCATCGAACGGATCGCCGAATACGGCATTTTTGTCCCGATATTTTGGATTACGTATTATTTCAAATTATTTCATGTTACGGAGCAGGATACATTGTAAAACGTTACAATGAAGATTTACGGAAGATTTACACATTACAGAAATTACATACGTATATGAAATATAAAATGAACACTGTATTTTTTTAGCTTTCTTCTTCGAATTCGTCATTCCCTTTCCCCATACCTGCACATAGAAGAAATGCAATGAAAACCGTAGGAGACCGGAGTGGGAAATTATATAACCCCATTATAGCGAGCTTGAAATGTTATAAAATACGCGGATTTACAGACATAAATAGGGTGGAGTGAAACAAAGGCAGTTTCATAGGTAATAGGACTGACGCAGGCGCAATCTGTATGATAGAACGATAGATAAAGTAGCGTAATAGTAGCGGAACTACCAGTCGCTATGCGCTTACCTCTGTACGCGAAGTGCTTTTTTGCATTGATTGTTATCCTGTGTCGTGCGTTTTTGCGTAGAGAAAACCGTTGGAAAAAGATTCTACTTGAATTGTCAAACGTGTCTGATAGGGACAGCGAGAGAGAAATTTAAGAAAAAATTCAATTTCTCTACGGCAATGAGATGGACGGAAGGGGCGTGATTATTTTTAAACATGTACGCCTATCTTCAATTCATTTGAATAAAAAGAAAGAAAAGCGAATTTAGGAAAGAAATATTCGAGTAAATTATTTAATTACTAACTTAATACTTCCCTGTTTCAATCGCTTCTAAAATAAATGAAACTTATATTTAGCATAGAGAGGATAATTTAAAGTTTGAAATTTAATTTAAATTACAAATCTGTCAAAGAGAATTATGGCATATTATAAGTTATAAATGAGCAAACAAACATTGCAGAATGGATGTAAGTTCATTGGTACCAGCGGGTTTTCAAGCGGGCCAAGTGGATCTGTGCGAGGTCCAGGCTGGTTACAATAAATTCTCCGAAAATTTGCGAAAATTCACGCCGCAGGCTATACAGTGCGCGATCTTTTGCGGTGGCTCTAGATGCAAATATGAAAACTCGAAAGCGTGGCCGCCAGTGCACATGGCGATACAGAACATATTTTCGCATTGGTAAGGTCGCGATAAAAATTTATGGAAAGCCATTCAAATTTCATTTTTCATATTCGCAGACTCGCGTATAACACAACACCTGTCTCGTATCCGTATGTCGAACTACAATTTTGCAAATCTGTTCGCTTTTATTTTTATTCCGAAGAGAAATTGGATCGATTAATATCATGACGCGATAGACCACCGTGGACAGACGGAATTAATCTCGTCACGGAACCTAATATGTTAGTCGTAAATTAACTTTCTTATATTTTAATTACGGTAAAATCTCGATTACCAGAATACTGGAACGACTAATGGAAAATTTGGGGATGTTTGTTTGAAAAAGACGTTGGGAAACAAATGTAAAAATTGAAAGAAATTGTTTTTCATTCAAATGGTTTTATTCTTGTTTGTTATTAATATTTCTAAAACGCTTTGAAACTAATAATTTTTTTTTCATACGAAGATATTTTAACAAAATTATTCGATTACGTGAACAGCGTGTCATAATAATTATTTCGAATAGCCAAGCTTTTACTGTACTTGTAAGCAATATGTCCTGTTTGATTAAATAAGATAACTGGGGATAGTTGTTCATTGAAATCTCATAATACTAATAATGATAATTCGATTGTCTCCTAAATTGATTTTTAAAAAAATTGTAATTATTCCAAAGTAGAAATGATCAACAGCGTTTATTGAAATTCTATAGCAACGACAACGGGTCCGATTTTCTTGTAAATTAATTTTTCCTTTTTTCTTATTTGCAATGACTTCAAAATGGTAGTAACTCCAAATTCTGTTCGATCAAATAAAGTGACTAGTATCGTGAATTTGGAGCATCAGCAAGGGATGTAAAGGTCGATAATTCTTCAGGGTGACAGACGACGTACTTGCGATGGCACGGCCTAACACCGCACAGATAATAAAAAAGGACATAATCGCACAGTTTCAAGGGTGGAGTATAAAAACCATAATAAACCTACAAACGCCTGGCGAGCATGCAAGCTGCGGTGGCCCCCTCGAAGAAAGTGGCTTTACTTATGACCCGAATGTCTTCATGAAACATAGCAGTAGGTATTAAAACGTTAAAACAACAGCTCCAACCATAAACGCAAAAATAAAAGAGGAACATTGCATCATATGAACCTGATTAATTAAAATGTACGAATAAAAAAATCATTTACGAAGTTTCCATAAATCGAAAAGTAGAAAAAGCGGATGACATTGGAAATATTATTAAAAATTTACGTCGAAATTACCGATTACTTATATCATTTATTTGTCAATTATTTTTTTGGAAGGAGCGGACATTAACCACTTATACATTTCATAAAAATATATGAAATTTGATTAATTCGAAAGGTCCATATTTTATTTGAATATATATCATACATGGTCGATCATAAATTACATAATATTAAAAAGTACCTCAAAATAAAATTAATACTTGATATTAACTGCTTCGCGATCCAGGTTTTGTACATACAATGTTACGTTTTTGCGAAGTGAATTAAATCAATATTAATTCAATGAACTATAAATATATTTGTCTTCGGTAAAATGGTTCCAATCGTAGTGCATTACGTTTTCTTTTTAAAAACGTCAGAGGCAAACTTTTCCCACAACCCAAAGAATATTCAATTCAGAAAGGGTCAATAACATGATAAATAGAATGGACGATAAGGGTAATAAAATCATCAAAATACAGGAATCGTATGAATAATAATTACATATTTAACCGCGCGACGAAATTGAGTTATACGTAAATGAATACTAAACTTGTAAAACAGTTTCGTAGGAATCAGTGTCGGTTCTGGCGAGACAGATCGAAGAAGTTTAGCTGTAACATGCAATGCAGCAGAATCGTGTAACCATGCAGACGAAACAAAGCTCGATTTCGTCCACAGTCGTATAAATATTATTTCACGAATCACATTTCTCTTCCCTTAAATACCAAAAGATGACAATTCCATAATTACGATTTGGTAATTTGTTGCAGTTTACTATTACAATTTCGCGTTGAAGGACTACGGGGATGCGACCATGAGCAAACTTCTGGATATGGTCAAGGTCGTGGCCTTCGCTGTGCAAGAGGGAAGAGTGGCAATTCACTGTCATGCCGGTAAATCGATTCTTTTCGATAGGCGCACCGACCCAATTTTTATTTTTACACGGTCCCTTTTCGCCAATAAATTGTCTTCGATCCTTGTTCAATTTCTTCATTCACATTGCAGTCATTATCTTTTTAAATTGGTAGAATTGGCGTGGAAGAGTTTATAGGAAGATGTTATCGCGAGCAGAAACGTGCAGTTCCTCCTATCGTCATCGTTTAAATAAGCCTTTTAATTCAAGACGCTGAAGTCATCGATGTTTTAAACGTTCCCCTTTTACTTTCACACGCCCACCCTTTATCAACCGACGATTTCTAACCTTTGAATGTATCGATTTAAGCCACGTGTGAGACGCGTTCATCCAGAACGATACCTGTTTTGGTGCATTGCGTGCTACAACACGCGGCGTTAACCCGGTGCATCTGAATTTTTGCATTTATTACGATCTTTCTTAAACCTTCGGTCGAGGACCGCAAAAATTATACGTCGTATGGGCCACATGGAGAAAATGGGTAGTGTAGGAGCGGTCTGTTATTATTTCCAGTTCATATGGAAAAGCTCCATTCAGTTCGTACAACAAGAGAAAAAATTCGTATTATACTTTAATACTAGAAGCATTAAATTCGTCGAAATGAAGATCTTACATTTTCTGTTTGTGTATTTGTTAAAAACATGCAGTTGCTTTTAGCGAAATTGATATTCACTTTCACGGGAATGGAACTTTCATTATATATTTATTTATTTTCATGCAGATCTATATTTATATGTACGCAGCGAAATAAGTGGAATCTAAATAGAAAGCTATACATTTTATAACGAATATTTTATTTCAGATATTTTATATATCTTTGTATATTATTTTTCATAAATACACAGATATCCGTAGCTAAATTATGATCATTTATAGTGGTGAACATATAAATAGGAATAGGTATTTTATTTCCATACTCGCGTAAATATAAACATACCGAAATATAGACATACCGTTTATTTGTAAATTGATATCAACATGTGAAATACGTATTGAAAGAGCGTTTTGGGCAAAAATATATCTGGACTGTATCGACAAAAAATAATTTCAATTAAATTGTCAGAAGTACTTATACCTATTTATATATAAATATGTATAGCTTTAATCCTACTGTGGTACTTTATATTCCAACTAAGTAAATTAACATTTGCAGAATTTTCATACCTCAAACTTGAACTTGTTTCTACAAAGAAAAAGACTCGTAACGTTTCCAGAAAATCTTTGTCATGAAATTGAAATAGGAGATAGGTTTTCTGAAATTTAGGAGCTTTGCTAATGATAGAAAAACGCGGTTGCATCGAAAGTAGTCTAACGGACATAGCGTACATTACAGGCAGGCGGTTCTACTATTAACACATAAAACAATATGCTGATCCAATGGCAGATAAAACTGTAAAAGTCCTAGCACCCTTTCTTCCATGACTAATTCACTAATTGGATAGAAGCGTGTTCTCCAACCATAAACGTTCGTTAGCTTCAGTTCTTTAACCAAATTTATGGGCACGAATAATAGATAAGCAATGATAAGAAATTGGGGCGTAACATCGGGTCTCTAACATTTACGTATCGTAACTCCACGTGCAAATATTCAACCCTGCAACATACTCATAAAAATATCTCACATGTACGAGGCTACAGCGAGAGACAAAAGTATTCGTACGGTGAGAATGTAGAAATACGAATAGCAAAATTTTCTATAGTATTAGTATTACATACCTAAGTATCACTATGTATTATACACAGACACTCGTGGTAACAGATGCACACAATTTAATTTTAATTTACTTTAGTTACATTTATTACTCAGTGTCTGTGTATAATATACGTATAATATATAGTTGCACATATTTAAATATGTTTGACATAGTATATCGAATATATTTAATAAAATTAATAACATACGAAATATTACTTTTTATTTCTACATACGAATACTTTTGTCTTTCATTATACTACACGACAGTGATATAATTGAATAACTGTTCTGTTTCCATCAAGAGGTTCGGGAACCTCGATGCAACCTGAGCTCGATCGTATCGATCGATTGCTTCCTCCATAACAAGGTCCTGCCAGCTATGCATGTTTAACGATCATAAAAATTACATTTTCTTCATATTCTCCATATTCTTCGCATATGACAAATCGACACAAGGATAGCTCCTTGTGAAACTACAGACCTGATCATTACGTTCACGAAGGTATCCCAGTTCCCATATAACACGATATACCGTAATTGTCGCAGAACATTTTTGTCAGCGAAATAATTTATTTCTACGGTCTCTTCCATGCACGAAAACGGCTTATCGCCAAGAATATATCGAATCCTTTGATCAACGAATTGCCTGGTCGCGTTGTCAAGCGACGATTTAATTGAATAGTCGAAATTCCACGCGTATCTTGTATGCACGCTCTGCAACTTAATTACGAATCATGGATACGTGTTACGATATCCACGGACATCCACAGACGAAACGCAGTTTATGGTTATTATCAAGTGGTTACACGCCGGGCACGTCATAACTCTTGTTAACTCCGGAAACAAGACCGAGTACGATTACGAGTTCCGCTTCCGATTCATGGCTCGAGCACGAGCACGAGCACGTAATTTATTTCCCGAATTAGGCACGATCGATAAGCAGTCCAGACCTATCCTTTAAGGATAAATATTTCATTTGTCCAGGATGATAGCGAAACTCGTGACATTATTAAAATGTGAACGGTCGAATCGATAGGTTTTCCAGGCTTATTAATTTCTAAACTGATCCTGCGGAAATTAGAAAATCACCTTATCACGTGGCAGTAACTCGTAACGTCGTTCAAACGTCAACGTTCGAACTGATAAATGTTGTAAAATTCTTTTCGCGATTGTAACTCGTTACAATGTTACCGAGTAAGTAAATATAGATTGTAGAGTTTTCTAAATTTCTAAAATAACCACCAGACTGCGTTTATATTTATTTCTTATATCTGTTCGGATCGACAATTTTTATACAAATTGTAATTATATTTTTATTACTTTGTCACTACGTTTTATTTCCACGTATACGTATCTATGCTGCATTGGAACAGATTCAAAGTTTTAATTACATGGATCTGGGCTAGTACGGCTTCTAAAAGTAAAATATGGAAATTTCTGAATCTCCACCAAGCGATTAATCATACATAGTTCAGACAAGTTTAAAGGACATGTACCTTTTTCAGGGCTGGGCAGAACTGGGGTTCTGATCGCGTGCTACCTTATTTACAGTCTTCGTGTGCGGGCCAACGATGCCATACGATTCGTTCGTATGAAGCGGCCGTGCGCGATACAGACGCGGGGACAAATACTCTGCATCCAAGAATTCGAGCACTTTGTGCTTCCACAGATGATAGTTTTCCCCTTGAATAGCGCAATAGGCGACCGTAAGCCTTGCAGCCTGCAATCGCATCTGAAAAAGCAGCACAACGTACTGCATGGATACGAGCAACGTACATTCAAATACGTTCCAAAGGTTCTTTTATGCATCGCAAGAATCAAAGACGTCTTATGTCAATATCATGAATATGCGATTTCATAGATTACATAAATTTACATTTGAATATCGTACGACCAGACTATTTAGTAGTAATGTTTTGTATTAATGTTTTATCCTATTTTTCTTATAGCATATTCATCGTTTTAATTTATATATATATATATGATGCACAATGAGTCACACTAAGAATCGCCGTATTGTTCTTAGTTACTCATTTACAAACACACTAGGCATAAATAAAATATGCGTGTTTATGATCAATAGAGAGGCAGTCTAACTTTATTGTTATAAGATATTAAGCGAAAATATTATTTTTCTGCGCTAACAGCAGCTTATAATAAAATCATATTGTATCGATGAACTTGATATTTAACAAATGGATACTAAAAAGACAACCAAGAAGATCGATGGTTTTGCCATAAGACGACGTATCGAACAACTAAATGATTCCGATTAATCCTATTAAATTTCTCAAATAAATTATTTTTTAGATCGTGTTCACAATTTGCGAACGAATCCTCGAATTGTGCGATTGTCAAGAAGACAATTCTCCGTGCGAGATCAAGTACGCTATTTCCAGTACATGTTTCACGAGGAAATTTATATCTCACGTTTTGGAGAAGTTTAGAGATAACAAAGGAAATATTAAACACTCTTACTCGTGGGCTGACTCTCTTGCCGATTCTTACGACTGTTCCAGTAAGAAGTTAAAAGAAAATTACATCTCGAATAGTCGAATAAATTAGGTGTCTTTAATAATTTATACGAATTTTCTAATTATCCATCATGCAGGTACGACGAAAGCGTGTGCAAGCGGTAGCCAAGCGTCTTCAAGAGGAACATCCGATGATATTGGAAGATTGAGCGACGTATTTTGCACATCTCCGGACAGTCCATCCTGCGATTCAGCTTTTCCAGGTGCCCAACCTAAAATAAAATCATTGAATTAGTATAAAATTTAAACGAACGAATCTTAGGTACGATAAAAGAAAACACTACCTTTTTTATAGTGTTGGATGACAACTACGTGGACGACGTCCTCGGTGATGGAATTCACGGTCAGGATCTCGTAGATAACGACTGTTACAAAGAAATTCAATCTCACATAAACTTAAAAGCTGCTGCTCAAAATACAGCTCTGGAAACCGTGAACACCGACGAAGTGATCAGAGCTCTGATCAAAGACACCGCCAGTTTGTCGGACAAGACGAAGAAACGTCTTCAGGATTATCAGGTTGAAGAATCGTTTTTATTTCCAATCAAGATATTCAGTGTCGAGGTAGTGAATTGTCTTGTGATCGTTTTCAGATGGATCTGAATCATAGATCTACTGCCTGGCAGAGGCTTCAGATGGAAACTGACTTGTATATCCTGTCAGGATTATTATTTGAATGGCTGGAGACATTGAAACATCCTTTGCTTGACGTCGATAGCTTGAGTTATATCGTCGTTTGGAATTCGAAACCTGAAAGATGCCTGGAAAAGTTGCATGGCCCTAATCGATATTTGTTGGAATATCTTCTACGATTTATTAGTCGTTTGAGGCCGATGACACCTGAGGGCCAAAGCTTGATAACGAAGAGGTTCATGGCTGCGCTCACGCAGCAGAGTATATGGATCAAGAGCTCGTTTTATCCTACCAGTAAATATCAAAAGAAAAGATTTCTGTATTTTAGTTTTCTTACATCGACTCCTCTAGGGCTATCGCAAATTGCTGTCGTAAAATGTTTATGCAAATTGGGTATATTCTTATGAAACGACAAAAAGGAATATGACAATTCAGCAAGAAGTTTCGCGTCGTAAATATCTTTGAATAATACCAGCATCTTGTGCATTTTCGCACCTCGAAATTTCCCGTAGGACCGTAAGAATCTGCAGTCTGATCATTAGGAAAGAACAATTATGTGTAACGGTGGAATTCTTTCGCACTCTGTAAAAAGAATTCGTTTTTTAAATGATTTTAAATTTTATTTTATGAAGTAAGAGTAGTATTCTTTGGACTAATAATGTGCTATCGTCTTTGCGAGTGGATTGTTCTGCATTGAACCGGCAATTACAATAAGAGAAGATCTTATTTGGAAATGCCATTCGTGCGTAATTTTATACCACTCGGTTGTTAAACGCGACATTATTGTTCTTTCTAGAAAGGGAACTTTCCATGCACCATGAATGATATCTAAAAATATACTCTCAACTATCGGCTCGGTAAACGAAAGAGAGGATATTGCATTTCTCTTGTTTGCTTGCCACTTTAATCCTATGCTATTTGCAAACAATGTAGGTGCTTGACAAAGGAGCAACTACTTATAAACTCGACTGCCAACATAAAATGAATAAGTATCCTTCGCTGGGTGATTGTTTCATATTTCATGAAGGCATGACCATTTCCCGTGAACCAGTTGGCATAAGTATTCATTGTTGTCCAGCGTGCACATCACACAACTGATCGCCAGAAATATTGATTCGTCGAGCATGTCACATTGTTCTATTTATATTATCAATAATCGCGATTTATGTGTGGTGGGACTCGTATCACGAGGGACCTAGATGTCACGATTCTATCTAATCTCCCACTTTAGTTCCGGTCTCTGAATCCAATAAATAAATTATTTTATCATCGTGTAATTTATATTAATATCGTTCTATTGTAGACAGAAATTTCCCAAAGCTACGACGAGGGACGGCGGCGAAACTAAACGAATTTTTCATTAGGATGATGAACCTGATAGAGGAAGTAAACACGCAAGAGATGGAGAAACCATCGTGGACTTCGAAATTCGATTTGGCGTCTAGTCAATTGGAAGAAACGGGGACAGAGGCAGCGAATGAAAAATTTAGTTAGAGAAAGAATAAATGAACGAAGAGTGTGGAGGCTCTTGTTTAAGATGACCGTAGAATAGCTTCTATAGCAGTCGATTTATATTTATTTTTACAATGTTCCATGATTAATCGTACAAACTACTCGAATAAAGGAAAATATTTTAGTAGTAACAAGTATTTTGTCTCTTATTTATAATTCAATTGGCAAGATATCGGAAGTTGTAAATCATTATGTATTCGAATAATGTACAAATGTTTTCTTCATCGAGAGAGATGTCTTTGCACTTTCAATTTGCATGAATAAACATTTTTATATATTTTACAGCGACCATTTATTCTTTTAATTTAACATACAAATTAGTTTTGTAACGAGTAAATAAAAACCAGATTGGTATATAGCCCTTTATATTTTAATTAAGTACCTGTCGACAATTTACTTGCTTAATGTTTTATAATTTTACATAAATAAATCTTTAATAGATTTTTACAAATTTTACTTTATGCTATGTCGGTATGTTATACATTATCTTATGCCTTAACATGATATGATATCGACCGAAGTTAAAAAAGACTTTGCTTGCACCGACGAGAATGGAGTTGGTCAATGTTGCCAGCAGAGAACAATACGTATCAACAGATGGTACAAATTTACTGAGAAATAAAAAAGATAAAAAAATTTTAATTATATTAAAAAATGATAATGATAATATTAACAAATGATTTGAATTACATAATCATAAGTTAACATACAGTAATAAATAACATCTGCTCGTTCAAAGAAACTTATGCGAAGAAACTGACTGAAAGGAGATTACAATATTTGACGAAAGAATTTAGCGGATTACTAATTGTTTGCAATTCTTTTATTTAAATATGACAAACAAGGAATTCGGAAACAAACAGTTTAGACAGCTTTGGATCCTCATGTTCACGAATTGCTGTTTTATTAAGTATGTATATTCTTTTCAAGACGATTCTATTAGATAAAGACTTAATTCTAAAGCTTAATTCGAGCTAGAAAATGCGATTTCTTAAGTGTTCTATTTACAGTATGATATAAGTCCTTCTGTGATCTAAACACATATAATCGTAGACACATTAATTTACGTGTATAAATCTTGACGTACCTAACAAGATCATATCTTTCTTTTTCCCTTTGTAAGCATATACAAACGATGTCAGTCTTATACAAAGAAAGTACAGTGAAAATGATAACTCTCGTTACTTACAATTACGACTACTTATAAATCGATAAATTGCTATCTCGCTACCTTTTTTTTATTGAAAAAAAAGGTCGATGAAACAGTTCAGAGATTGGTTTTCTTTTAGTAACACATTTAATTCCTCGGTAAAATCGGTACATTTTTACAAGGCAACTTATCATACAATACTTAATAAAATAAATCCAGACAGATGGGTTTCCTAGAAATTTTCAAATTAGCTAAAGAGCACGGATCTTTGCAGATTTCTTTTTTTTTATAAAGAACTTCCTCGTTTTTCATACGGCACAGGATAATACTGAACAATTCGAAAAATCGTTCGAGGAACAAGAAAGTTCTAAACTCGAACGCGTTTCCTGTATACGTCGTTTTTTTCGTACTTTTTCTTCTTCTATTAAAAAATAGATTTTTCTTCGCATGTCCCAATGATCCAAGTAATTTCCATTCGGCCATGTGTTTTCGCGGAAATTTCAAGTGAACACACGCAATGGGGAACACTTTATAAAACAATGATTTCAATTCGAGAATTGATTTTTTGTAGAAAATAGCGATACCGTATTCTTTTTTTTTTTTTATATAACTACCGTATAAAGCGTTCGAATCTACAAGAAAGAAACATTCAGCGAACGAAAATATCTATTCAGCACTGTTCACTCGATACCTTTATAATTTGATATGATCGCGCTGGTTCGTCATTACTTCGTAACACAACGAACGCGACGTAAGATTCATCTTTTTCATTCATCGACGTAAAAAAAAAAACAAAGAAATATAAATCGCTAGGCGAAGTATTATCTGGCCGATAAAATGTGAAGATTTCGATGAACCAGTGAATATAGTAACGCTAAATCCCGTCTTTCCTACGCCCGTACAAAAAAATTCGAACATTCGTTAATTCATTTTACTTTACAGACCTATTCGAAATATACAACAAACATAACAGGGAACGTTTAAACATGTACAATATAGAATTATTCGCAAGGTAACAGCGGCTACTATACATAAAAAAAAAAAAGAGAAACATTCATAAAATGAAATAATCACGATCTTTCGTGCTACGTGAATCGACTTTGAAGAACTTCGTGTTTACACGAAATCGATCGATCAAACGTCCTCCATCTTTTCATAAATTTTCTTTGTTCTTTCTTTTTTTCTTTTCTCTCTCCTTTTATTTCGCTTGCCCGTTCATCTTTTATTCGCGACACGACCAATCGTGATACGATAAAACGAGAAAGTGTCTTCCGTTCGAGCTGCCAGCTCGCGACAATCAACGGTCGTCGTTCTTTCTTTTTTTTTTCTTTGTTTTTCACTTTTCTTTCTTTTCTTCGGAAATTCGTGACTTTTTAAAAATAAAAATTAAATGCAGCCGGGAGATACGCGCAACGCACTGTACGTGTGTAATGGTGTGTTGTGTTCCTTCGTGTGTGTATTTATAATTATATTTATATTTATATATATAGACTTTTATATAGCACACTATCGATAAACTCATTCATTCGCAGAGTGACGCAATATTCGCAAATCCCTAATGCCTCGACAAAGTTCCATTTTTCTTCCAACTATTTACAGGAGAGTCTTTCTATGTTATATCGTGTCCTTAAATCCATTATACACAATACATGTAGTCTTAGATTAGTAATAGTAGCATTACGTGAAAGCGAGCCCAAAACGGCACCGGTCATACGCCATACATTTCACTTTCTCCATGAACACTTTTCTCTTATAAACGTCTTTTCTTTTTCACTGTTTCCCTATTACTTTTTCTCTTATTTTTCACTAACGTCTTCGTTTTCTTTGGCATCCAATGTTCGATGACGCACGCGACAGAGCTACACACACTCGCATACATGCTCGTTCCACGCTTGATCCCTTTCTCTCTCTAATCAAAATGTCTGATCACTCGCGAACGAGAGTTACTGATGTCGAAAGATGATGGATCCGGATTAGAATAGAAAATCGAAGGATGTCTCGTACAGGGACATTACCATGAAACAATACGCGAATAACAGGCGAAACTTAACTTTGTCCTAAAAGCTAACTATGTTACACGAGGAATGGACAGAGTATCTAAACACGCAGGAATGAACGAATCAACAAATTGCAAAGGAAAAAAAAAAGAAAGAAAAGAAAAGAAAAGAAAAGAAAAGAAAAAGAGAAAAGAAACCATAATCGCGACTACTGTGTCTCGTTTAATTTTCAGATAATCGAGCGACACGATCGATGAGTTTCAAATAAATTGAACGAATTTTATTCGGAGCTAATAAAAGATTGACACGATGCTTCTCGCCGTGCTAATATTACTAATTACAGTCGATTTAATATGGACGTCTCCAGATTAATATCTTTCTAACGGAAATAAAACGGTAAAGATATCAGAGAGATAACGTCGATCGACGGGCGTTTTACGATTACTGTCGCTCGATAAATGCTGAGAACGATCGATCTTCTCCCACCCTTTTTTCCTCGCGATTCTTCCTCACTGACACGCTAAACACAAATCGCCACAGCGACTCAGGAAGAGTCTCTTACGTCGAGCAATTAATACCCTGACAATGTAACGGAGCCCCGATTTTTCTAAACCTATCTACACGTTCCCGGGAACGAATTAATTTACAAAAATATTACAAACAAACGTATAGACCATCCGTGTATATATGGCTACAGGTCGAACGGAATAATATCACACACACGATCGTCCCCCGGTCGCTGCAGCGCGATTAAAAACGGCACGCACGATTTTTACATACATTTAGTGGCGTCAACGACCATTGAAATAATAAATTAGATCCGATAGCAGGCGACTCGACTCAACCAGTTGCCTCGAGCAAAAATTTCTCTTCGTACCGACCTGAGCACGCTTTCGTTTAAACTCCTGTGTTTATGTATATGTATATGTATATGCGCGTGTGTGTTTGTGAATGTGAACGTGTATGTATCCAGGGGCTCGAAGATCGACGAGTAACGGCCCCCCAAACGTTTATTTTCCTCGTTCTTTCGATTTTTGGACGCGACAGTTACCGTCCACTGAAATTGGACGCAGTGCCATTTCCTAAAAATTCGGAACCGAGCATGATTACGCGGGATTAGGGAAAGGTTAAGGTTCGATGAGGGTTTGTCTCAAGGATCTGTTGGATGGAAAACGGAGAACAGGGCCATCGACATCTAATTTCCTTATAATTTCCGAGATACGTATACGTATTAATATATGTATATGTATATGCGTACATGGTAATTTAATTTATTTATAAGTGCGTCCACACACGGCATCCGCTTTCTTCATATTTTTTTTTTTTTTGCTTTTTTCATTATTATTATTATTATTATCCCATCATTTTTCGTTTCACCCCTCGATCGTCCTCGATCTCGTTTACCAGACTTCCTTCATCGCTCGATCGATCTTTTATTTGATTTATTTCGTTTTCGATCACTCGTTGTTTATTCGCTGAAAGGTCCGAACGATGAAATATCTAATGGGTAAAATGGTGAAAATCGTTAGCACGAGCGTGTACGTTCTATCTCGACGTCTATGATCGTCGATCGTTTACGACACTACTTACATTTAATTTCCCCTAAACTATACAATGATTAGCAACGGAGCAGCGAACGAGTACGCCGGGATCGCGGCCGTGTTTCATACTCGGCACGCGTTTTTCTTAAGCTTAGGTTGTCTGATATAAGGGAAAGTAGCATTTCCTTTAGAATCACGTCGGAGGATACTTTTGATACTCGCAAAATTCCTAATTTACCACGAACGATATATTTAAGACTAAAGCGTCAGTCACCCCCGCGCGTACCCAGAACACTGCTACCACCACAGTTTCGTTATTTATCCCTTAAACTTAATTCCAGCCTTCTCTATCTGTTCGCCGTTCTTATTATTATCTTCGAGACGTTCTGCGTGTTCCGTTCAACGCGTCCCTTTTTTCTTCTTCCTCGTTCCTTTTTAACAGTTCGTGCGAGAAATTTCGACAAAGTCAAAAACGTGGTATCTCCCACAAAGAGACAGATCCTTGCTTGAGCTGTCATTTTATTAAATTAACTTTTACTCGATCAGAATGCATCTGTTGTATCTTCGAATTGGTCCAAAAAATAGATAGACGCGATTAGTACACGCAGAAACGCAATCGTACACGTAGGCACCGCCGCGATAACGAAAGTAGAAAACGAGCGAGGACTACTCGGGGGCCTATAGATAGCACTGTCTTCCCTCTTTTCTTTTTCTCGTGTGTTCGTTAAACGGTTTATCGATTAACATTATCCGCCGAGACGCTACGAACGAGATCGCGGATGCAATTCGTTTCTTTCCGCCCTTCTTCGGTTTATTGGCTAATGCAATGTACACGAAGGAGAAAGAGAGAGAGAGAGAGAGAGAGAGAGAGAGAGAGAGAGTGTTATATGTATATGTATATATATTTTATATATATATATATATATATATATATATATATATGTATATAGAGATATAACCGCGGTTCCGAAATTAAACGGAATTGGAGAACAGAAAATACAATCGTTGTTCGCAATTGCTTGAGTAAGGATATGGATCGAATGATCGCGCCCCGCCTATATCACGATATTCGCCGATTCTTGTTTCGACGTTTCGTCGCGATCGATCACGCACACAGTAGTAGTACGTTTCGTATTCTTCATTTTTTTTTTTCTTTTACTTCTTCTTCCACTTTTGCCTTTACCTTTAAACAGCCGCTCGATAAAACGTATCACGGCCTTGGATATGATAAATGGGGATTCTCTTACGAAGGAGGAGTGGAGGGCTGGGTGGTCCTAGGGGCCTTCATCGTCTTCTTCGGAGTCTTCTTTTTCTTCTTCTTCTTCTTCTTCTTCTTCTTCTTCTGCTTCTTTATCTTCGTCAATTTTCTTCTTCTTCTTCTCTTCTTCGTACACCTTCCTTTTCCCTCTTCGTTCGCCTTACATATTATTATTATTAGTAGTATTATTATAATTATTCGCGTCTCTGGCTTCCCTGGTCTTGGCTCTCGATCGACGAGGAAGAGAAGCTACCTCCTCTCGTTCTTCCATCACGACCGTACTTCGACGCGACAGCTCGAACCTATTCGTTCCTCGAGGAACGATACTACGCCTCGATCTGATCTTCCGGGGTCATTATGTCGGGCGCCATCGACAGGTCCTCGGCCATGTCTTCGTCCTGGCCTGAATCGTGCCCGTGACTCTCGGGATACTCCCTCTCGTCCACCTGATCCTCTTCACCCTCTGGCTCCACCGGTGCGTCAACCAACTCTCGTTTTATTAATCTCGTGAGCTTGCCTCCCTCCGGGCTCTGGCCCTCCTGCTTTATGTGCACGGCTGGTTCATCCAACGGTGACCTGTCGATTTTGCGGAGAAACTGCTCGGTTACGTGTGCCGACACCATCTTCCTCGGGACGCTATCTTTTTTGGAAGCTGTCTTTTTGGTTAGCAGGATCAGGTTTGGGTTACATCTTTTTTTCACCTTCGGCTTTTTTCATTAACGCGACTGGATGAAACGTTTCTCGGTTGTTTGGTACTACGAGGGTTTGAGCAACGCGTTAGAAAGGAGGTTTAGAAGGTAATTGGCAGGGAAATAATTGGTTACAATGGAATTACGTTGATTACGCGTCTTATGAGACTTAGATACTTTTACGAGCAAGTTACCAACGATATTACCAATATTATGAAGAATGTAGAAAGTACAGAAGTTACCAATACTCGTACTTCTCTCCTTAGTGAAAACGTTCTATCTACCAAATCGAAGAAAATCCAAGTTTTATCTTTCTCGTTATATTTCTTGAACCACCTTTGGTTTTCCTCATTCAATTAAAAATCTTTAAGGGCAATTTCGTAACCGTGATAATGTACAGTACTAAATGTGGCACACGTAAGAACGTATAGAGCAAGTGAAACAGCACGTTAACATATTTAAGGAGGGCTGTATATATGTGAATATCAATTTTGAACTTTCTTTTGTCCACTATCGTGAGTGGCGACTGAGATGTTACAAAATTCCACGAGTACGAGTATCGTTGATTTACTAAACCATAAATAGTATTTCCATTATTAGTAATCGAGAAAAAACCTTTTATCTTTTTTACCCAAGAGAGAAATTAGTAGCTACCAATACCGTAAGACAACATTATTCTGTGTTCTTAAGATTTTATCATGGATATCTTGTCTAAAATATTCAGCCATTTATGAACGATAGCGTAGAAGGATCGGAGTAGAAATAGTGATTCGGCATCTTGGAAAAGGGAACGTAAACATTGCACGTTAAAGACTCACTCACATTAGATCGTTATGGGCTAACACGTGCTCCTTATCGGGACTCGTTGTCGTCGACGTGCACATCGAGTTGTTTAGAAATCCCATATTAGAGTCCCCGAGTGCCGCCTGGAAATACTCAAATTGCATTAGATGGTTAGTCACGAATATTCCATTCCTTTACCTAATCGTTGAAACTACGAAAGACACGTTATGCCATGTATTGCTTTAAATCAACCCACGTTAATTTAATAATAAAAAAAAAAAAAAGGGAATTGCTTGTATTTTTTAAACAGTTACCTGGAGATTGGCGTTTAATGCGTCACCGTACATTGTCGGGCTGTGCGTCAGGGTTGGACTTTTTGACGGGACACCCCTACATATCGAGAGAGAAAATTTCTATTAGTAATCGTCGAGATTCGTCTATCGATAGTTTCCTGAAATAGAAACGCGTGTATATAAGCACGTTTTTCTTAAATATATATATATACTTTTTTTTTTAAGTTTGTGTCGATGTATACGGGTGGAGTAAATTTCTTTTCTCGAGAGTTTAAAGGTTTCAGGCGAAGGGATAAGGGTACGGGGATACGGGGCGGGTAAAGATAGAGCTTGTGTGTACAATGTGTGCACGTGTGATCGAGTTTCAATATGTAAAGGTATAATAGAAAGAGAAAGAGAAATAGAGAAAATGGAAAGTGAGAAAGAGAGAAGTATAATATGAAAAAATGTACACACGTATATATAATATATAGTAAAAATGTGATAAAAAAGAATGGAAAAGAGAGTTCGAAAACCCTTACCTATTTACCGGTTACGTTCCTCACTCGTCCAACGATCGGCTCGGTTGAGATTGAGCGAGGTTAAGATAAAAAATGTAGAAGAAAATCGTGAAAAATAGCGCTCCCGTTTCGTTGTATTATACATAGAATTTTCTCTAATTAGAAATAAATTATACATCGACTATTTATCGTACGAAACGACGTCGTTGCTTGTAAACGGCTCTCAGGCTTACCTGTGCTTACCCTTTTATAGTTTCCACCGAAATCCTTTCTGAAGGTTCAGGCATCGAGTGCCGACCGAGAAACATGATACTTCTTCCAAACGACGAATGTCGAATGAAAAAAGTAGGCTTTCTCTTGCAAACGACAAAGTGATAGAAAATATATTCCAAGTGGATTCGACGGATATCACATTTATTCGAAGTTCAAGCACGACGTGACGATTGCAAGAGACGATTGCTTGCATGCGAAGAAAAATATAGAAAGAATGAAAACAATGCCTAGAGCCGTTTATCAAGTGACCAAGAGCGCAATAAGTAAAGAGAAGAAAGTTGTAGTAGTAGAGTAGAGTGAAAAGAGAAGAAAGAAGTAATATAGTAGTAGTAGAGAGGAAAAGGTGGAAGTGTGTAAGAGAGTATATAAAAAGAGAGAAATTGAAAATACGTTAAAAAACGTTTAAAAAGATGATGATTAAAACAGTAGAGAAAAATTACCGGAAGTTGCAAAGTTAGTACGTTAACGGTGAGGTACCTTGAGTTAGAAGAGAGTGGTCGTAGCGATGAATGGAGAATTCCGTATCATCCGAGATATCTTTTTTTTTTTTTTGCAGTTTGTGACGCTTAATTTACACAATTTACACATGCGCGAGTAGCCCTGACACACATTATCAGTCACACCGAAAACCATTCTCGCGTTGAAAAAGCGTTCTAAAGGCGGAACAGAAATAGAGAAAACGGTGAACGCCGTAACAGAGACAGAGGCATTAAAAAATAAACTAAACACATACTTCAACAACGCCTCCTCTCATTAAACGCTAATTAAAAAAGAAAATGACGCAAAAGCGCTTCACCTTCCCCTTACGAACTCTATCGTCAACTTATTTGCGCTATCTATTACTACGCTACAGCCTGTTTCTTTGAAAATAGCGAAACACGGAAAGAAAAAAGAAAAGAAAAAAAAAAAGGAGAAGTAGAAGAAAAAACCCAAAACGATACAACAAACGCTTCGTTCGCGCACGGTCGTTGCGAACGAAACAAAAAAAGGAAAAAAAAAAAGAACGAAAGGAAATTAATGGCGATGCCGTATCGTAAACCAGCTTGTACAGCGAAACAGAGGGTGAAAAATCTGAAAATGAAGGGTAACGAAACGTTTGTCCACGCAAACACTTCCACATTCTCCCAAGACACTGCAAACGCCACTACGTAAGCACCATACAATTATAAGCACAGTGTTTTTTTTTTTAATCAGTGGTAAGGATAGTCTTACGGGGGATTTTTTCTTTTTTTCTGTATTTTTTTCTTATTCTTTTTTTTTTGTTTTTTTGTTTTAATTCTTATGGGAACGAATATTAGGATCCTTGATTATCCATGCGAGCAACCACTAAACACATCAGAGATCCTGCAGCACGGACCAATCGTCCTGTGGCTGGGCTCCTGCAGGATCGTCCAGGATTTAAGCTCTCTCGGGTGTGCTAGAGCCTCGGGCTACGGTACTAGTGAGACGTATACGGGGATGTACTATATGAGGGCTGTTTTGGACGTCACAAGCAGAGGTGCGCAGATTTAAACGTTAACAAGCACCAGCTGTAAATTTTAATTGGACGAAAGCTTGCCTGCTCCCTTGCGTTTACATTGCACGCAACCGACATTCCTTCCTCTTTTTCATCCGTTCCAAATTACCCAAGATGGTTACATTACGCGTTAATAAAACGTTCTTGTTCCAGTCTATGGCACATTGCGCACCTCTGATGAAGATCAAGGAAGGTTTGAACGGGTTACTACTTATCCTTAGGTTTCTCAGGAGACGGATTTCTAAGGGCGTTCGAGGCAGGCATGATGCGGAATTCGTTTCCTAGGGATTGGATAAACTGCTTACAGCCACTCCCTGCTGCCTTGGAAGTCATTTTCCAACGAGTTATATTCGAAATTCCAACGCAGAGGATTGCGCGAAGAGCGCGGTAACTGCTAAGTAAGTGGAATGAGCCGCTTTGCGTCAGACACGACGTATAATTTATTCACCAACGATATACTTTCCTATAATTCTAGTTTCACGCGAATAACGTCCAACGTTATTAAAGTAGAACTGAATCTTTTCTTTCTTATTTTTTCCATCGTGTAATAGATAATAAAAAGATAGCGCGAATGGTCGTTTGATTCGCGATTGAACGACAAAGGCAGCAGGTTCGAGAGGGCGTTTAGTGGTTCGTTCATGTAGGCAACGACCAAGCGAAAACGTCCCGGTCGCCGCGTTACAAGAGAATACCGCGGTAAGGTCAGAACGTCGCGCCAGCCAGCCAGCAGAATTCTAAAAAGTGGTAGTGCTTACTGTGCGGAGAGGTGGGGTGGAGTGGGTGATGGGGTTGGGTCATATTTCCTGGGGCGGCCGCGGGACAGATGCCGCCGCTTTACGAACTCGGCGTCGTCCACCATCCAGAATGACCCGAAGTCGTCCTCATAGCGCACAAAACACTTGTGCAATGATAGATTGGTGCGGATCGCGTTCTGTATACACAGACAAGACCACCAAGAAATAGAGAAAAAGAGAGTAAAAAAGATAAAGGTTGTTTCTGCTTGTTGCTGTTGAAACTTATTTCGTTTGGTTTTTGGTTACGTTTCCTTCCCTTTCTAGCTTCTACTTTTTTTTTTTCGTTTCGATTTTCCTTTTGTCTTTCGTTTTCTTTTTTTTTTTTTTTTTTTTTTTTTTTTTTTTTTTTTTTTTTTTTTTTTTTTTTTTTTTGTTTTTGGTAATTATTCTGCTGAGCTCTACGCTCTTCTCCTTTCTGCGTACGTTCTTAAAGCGTCTAACGAAAAACGTTGCCCTCGAGTGGCACGACCGTTTCTCGAACGTAAAACGATCGCGACTCTCGATCTCATGCACGTGTCGTATTATCTCGTAAAAACGTGAGACGAGATCACGAGCCGTTAATAGCTCGTAATTATCCTCGTCGTCCTCTCCTACCCAGTAGGGATTCGATGATCGAGCAAGGCCCCCGACTCGATCGAATCCCGGCGTCCCAGAGAATAACAAAGACAGCACAGACTCGCAAAGAAGGGGGTAGAGAATAAAAAAACAAACGTAAAGTAATATACGTAGTAAGACGATTTTCCTCTCACTACCTGACCAAGTGCAATTCAGCGGTTCTCACTCTGCACTGGCATATCCCGCATCCGGCTTCCGGGTATTCGAGACTAGACTCGGGCCAGAGAGACTTTGGCCCCGCCAATTCTCGATCGGTTAGTCGCTGCAAAGCCCACATGCTTGTTAAAAAGCACACACCACGGTTTTCTACGGTACTCTTTCACACAAGAGCAAAATGAAGTCGGCCACATTCGCACAATCACTCCCGCCTGCTCCTTTCCTCCTCCTTCTCCTCCACCTCATCGTCGAATTTCACCATCTTCGAACACACATCCTTTCAGCACGTTCTCACACATCATACTGACGGCTACCATCGCACACGAGAGACGGGCAAGTAAAAAAAAATCACACGCACGAGGGACCAAACACAATACAAAGCTAATTTCCCGAGTACAATTCGTACGAAAAAGAATTCTATCCCTCTATTTTTCCTACTCGCGGATGAGTATTTTGTCGAGAAATTGAGTTTGAAATCGTAAAAGAGGAAAAGAACGTTCGTCTTTTTTAATCATTCGTTAAAAAAATTTTAAAAGACCAAAGTTCCCGCAAATACCCGAAATTTGGTATGTGCGTTGGTCTTTTCGAAGAATGAAATTTCAACGATTGTATCTCGGGAAGCACGATGTTAGCAGAGACAGACGTACGGACAAACGACGCAAGCGAATTACAGATAATACAGATTATCATGGCGTACACAGGTGTATGAGAAAAAAGAAATGGTTTATATATACACACACGCACACAAATCTATACGTATGAGAAATGCGCACGCATGAGATACACAAAAGGTGGTCTGGAAACATACCTACAGATATACTAGGTATATACGTATATAAAAAAGTGAGGATAGGGCACGATATGTAGGTAATCAAGAAATATATATACCGTACACAGATAAACAAATGCACAGAAGAGCGTGCGTGTATGTGCGTATACATACATAAGAGGCTTTTGCGCACGCACGCGTTATGCGAGCGTACACAGACTAAAAAACCTTATTAAAATATGTATATATATAAATAGCTATGGAAAATACGTGAATATATATGTAAGAGAAGCTATATATAAATATGTATACATATAAAAAACAGAATATTAAACACTATTAAATATTTATAAATGTATATATAGAAATATCGATATATATATATATAACGTATATATATAAAAATGTATAAAAAGACGTATATTAATATATATATATATAAAAGTTAAAAAGATAGTAAAAAACTTGACAAGTATAAACATGAATGGGCGTGGGAGAATGGGGTTAGCGGTACGAGTATGTAATTAGAGAGTAAAAGCGAATAAGTGAGAGAGTATTGTATAAATATATCTATATAAATATCTATATAAATATGTAAAAAGACAGAAGACAGAAGAATATTTAGAAATATAAATATATATATATTATTATATTAAAAAAACAAAGAGGGGGAAATACAAAGGACGTAAGGAGAAGAAGATATAAAGAGACAGGATGCGACCGAGGCCGATTATTTCGGATTGTGGTCTGAAACCGGTTTTTGTTGTTGGTAGAACCATTTTGAGAGGGGGTACCAAGGGGGGAAGATTATTATAATGAATATATCGATAGAAAAAGATAGAAAAAGATAAATAAGATATATATATAATATATGTCGTAAATATATATATAGAGGTAAATAGATCTATAGAGACGTAGTAAAGAGTATAAAAAACGCGGCAGTAGAATTTTTTTTTGTCGGTGGGACGGGGGCAACGTACCCGGTCGTGCTGCAAGCGCGTTGAGGACGTCTCTTGTAAAACTCCACTTCGTCCACCGTCCATACGGCGCCTTTCACGTTTTCGACTCGCATGAAACATTTGTGGAGAGACAGGTTGTGTCGCACTGCGTTCTATACAAAATAATACACAGACTAAATAAGCAACGCAAAAAACGAACGAAGCCAACTCAATCGCGAGGCCGGCTGTCGATCGGGGAACACGATTCGATGGCGTGAATTTTTTCTGTATCTTTTTTGGCTTTTCTTTTCTTTTTTTTTTTAATACAGGCGGCATTCCGTCATCCCCGGCGTCGGATGACGACGACGACGACGACGACGACGACGACGACGACGACGATGACGACGAAGACGAAGACGACGAAGACAACGATGGCGACGATGGCGACGATGATGATGGTGATACAACCGATACACGCTGAGATGAGACGAGGATGGATGAGATTTTCTTGTCTGTCTCGGAGAAGGTAAAGGATTACGAGACTCTTTCATTAGTATCTCTGTTGACTTTGATTTAGACAGGCTGTATCGTGTCTTTTTTGTGAAGGAACATGTCTATATCTTGCAGGCTATCACTTTAATACACTCCGACTGTAATAATTGGCAGGAATAATAATACGCGCTAATAGAAAATAAAATCGTGGAAAATTTAAAGTGGCAGCCTGTCTCTGACTTGAATTTTAAGAAACGGCTCGAACGAACCGCTCGAACAGAATAGGAGAGCACCGGGAAAAACCGAGAAACTGATTGATGAGTGAATTAGTAAGTAACGTCGTGTGTGAGTAGCAAAGGATACCCGGCGATGGTCGCGCAATGACAAGGCCGTAAGAGGACATAACGAACCAAAACGATTAATCGAAAGATACACGGTATAATGTGGCATTCCTTTATCGTTAATGCACAGCTAGTCATCTAAATCTAGGGGCAACGACAACAATCATACATGCCGCAGGGCCGTACAAAATTCCAAAAGAAGTAAAAAAAAAAAAAAAAAAAAAAAGAAAAGGAAAATCAGAAAAAAAATGAAAAAAGTATATAGGTGAAAGAAATTTAGGAAGAACTGTACGAGAAGATCGCGTCGAAGGCTACGACCTCCGCCGACGTGGAAAACGTGGATCCTCTGACGTTGAATCTGGCTGCCTCCTCTCTGTCTGATAACCTATGTTAAACCTGTGGTTGCTTTGAAAATTTTCAGATACACATAACCATGCGAGGCGAAGCTTCATGGCAAACGTCGATTACTTCCACGCTCACTCGCACACACGCAAAAAACACACGCGCGCGCGCACTCTTGCCAACAAGCGTATCGTATGTTATCATATTACGATTTAATTGTGATTTATCGCCGTATGATTTCAGTCAGAAATTACGTTATTGCAATATTTTGTCAGATCATTGTTAAGTCTCAATTAGAGTAACATTCTGCCAAGAAGATTTTAATTACCGGCTGCAAGACTGCTGGCTAAGAAAAGATACGACGGAAAAACAGAAATCATTCTGATAAATGACAAACGAATCGCAATACGACGTAATATTTCACATGTTACCGAGTCTCCCCCTTAAATCGGGAAAGCAACACAATTATCGTTACCAGCTCGTCTGCTTGGCACATCACTTAGCCTGTTAATTCAAATTAATACGTAAGATTATCTGAGATTCTTGAAAGCTCATCCTTTCTAGTTAAAACGCATTCAGCTTAATCTGCTCGTAAATGCAAATTGCACGACCAGTCATTTCGTCTTTGTGACTTGCAATCAAACGTTGCATAACTCGTGCCACGCTGAGTTCATCCATTTAGAGGAGAAAATTATTTTAGACTTCCTAAATGCATGGCAGCGCGGCGGATTTTTGCATCCGAATCGTTCGAGGACATTTTGACGAAATTTTCCCGATATTTTCACGCTTCCGATCAATTATTTACACCGAAGATTTTCATAATTCAACGCGCTTCTATAATAAAATAACATCCTCGAATCGTTCTTGTGAAACGAGATTGAACGTTCGATATTCGGATATTCGAATGAACTGAAACACTCGTTTCGAGAAAGAATCGAACTTTAAATTCTATGACCGTCGTACCTTCCTTTTTCTTTCATCATTTACATTTCTCTGCATCCTGCTTAACGCTTGTTATATTTTTCCTTTATTATAGTCAAAAGATATACCTTCCACGTTGCTGCGTTGCGCCGAAAGTAGCAGAATGTGTTTTGAAACCAGTTGTAGATCTCGTTCAGCGTCAATTGCTTCTCCGGCGATTCGATGATCGACTGTGGAAAAAAGAAAACAGAAGAATTCCCCAAATTCAATTTGTCATTTTACAAAGATGGGAGGTGTAAAGTAATCCTCACCGGTTTCTTTGAGTGTTCCTTTGAAAATTAAATCTAAAAGGGGGCGCTCTTAGGGGACAATTCATTCGATTTCTGAATTAATCAGAACGCTAAAGGAATACGTCTAATGAGTATCGAATGGTTCGCTCACCTGTCTGATTAATGATGCATACGTGAACGGCGGTCTGACATCGGCGTTCTTGTAAAATTCCCTATTTCGTTGGATTTCTGAAATATACCAAGAAGCTTCGCTTGTTTCATTTTCCAAAACGTAATGTGCATGAAAACGGCAAAAGTTACGCGGAACCCTTGCGCGGCCGAGGGGTGAAAGTTCATCGACACCATCTCTTTTCGCGTGTCTCGGATGATTACTTAAATTTACAACTAACAAGCAGTACGCTAATGTTTCAAGCACCGTTTAAAGAGATGGTTGTCAGCAAAATTCTTAGAAAAGCCATTATTTTGAAAACATTGTTATGTGTTCATATTTTTCATTTTCGCTGGAAATTAATTCGCGGTACTTAGCTCTTTTCTATGTTGTTGTTTTTTTTTCAAACGAAACAATAAATAAATGATTCGTGACGTTCGTGTGAAACGAAACGGGGTCAGCTTGTATTCGATCGCATGCTCAGAAAACAAATATCGAATCAAAACTATATACGACATTCTTAAAACTAGATCAAAGAGTAAGCAAGAAGCGATTGGACATGATTTAGGGTAGATAGAAACGGATACTTCTTGTCAAGCCTCGTTCATCCCTCTTTGTAGAAAATCGGGGATGACGATTGAAGTATCTGAATCTCTATTCTACAGGATAGAAGAGGAATAAGGGGATTGAAAGAGGTGAAAGTTTTCTTCCTGCATGCAAAGGGTGCACCCTTTAAGAAAATCCTTAAAGCCACCAAAGGAGCGTGGAAAGAAGGTTGACAGTACCTTGTTGGACGTCAAGGCCAGCACGCTCCAGCATGTAGGGCAGCCCTACACGGTGGGGAGGGCGGGCAGCACAAGAAATAAGGAAACAACAGAAGCATCGGTAAGAAAGAAGTTCGAACTGGCGTACGTTTAGAAATTCATTAATTTTTATTCATTTTCTCTTTTCTTTTCTTTTCTCTTTTTTTTTGTTTCTTGTTTTATGCTCGTCTATATCTTTTATTCTTTTCTTTCTTTTTGCTTTATTTTGACTTTTACTCTTGGTTTAATTGTTTTACACCTTTCGCACTCTATGTACCTATTAAATTCGTTGCCAACAAGGTTTCGAACACTGTAGCTCACGTGACATTGTTGCTACCGTGAATAAATCTGTGCGTGTGATAGAGTTTACGATAGGAAAAAAGGCACGAGATCAAGAGAGGACCGTAAAGAGCATTTGCTACAGGATTTTCTTTTCGTCGGGGCTTAGTTGACAAGGACGAGCCGGGAAATGCTTTCTAAAATATTATTTCTCAATTCGGAGCATAAATTCACTATCATCTTCAGTGAAATTATGTTAACTCAAGCATATACGGCTTTATCCGTACCTTTTTACAATAAGATTAAGAAATAAATCGGAGAACGAGAGAAAAATAGCATTTCGCGGGTCGCACGTTTCCCCGACTGAATTTTGTTTAAGTCGTTACCTTCGTTAATATCTATTCCAGATCTATCGACGGCTACTCTGCGCCTTACAGTGCCCTCGTCATACAGTCCTACGAATAGTATTCAATTTCTGAATTTACATGTCTTTCGTTTCACCTTTCTCAAGACGATATTTTAATCCTTTCTTTCCTTACACATATTATCTCTTAAACTTACATATTTGAAAAATGGTCGTTTCAATAAACCGTTAAAGAATCTCATCGACAACTATCCATATTACTTTTAAATTGATTACCGGTATCTTTTCTATGCTAACCACTTTCTTTATCGCAGGCAAAACGGAAGAGCGCACAACTTCAACAATGTCAAACACGATTTTTCGATACTCCTGACCGGTCCATGACAAGAAACATACTAATCAGAAATACGTGAAAGACAGAATATAATCGTGAAAGTAAAAGAAGACAGAAAATACGAGATGACCTTACCTCCTGCCAATGAAAGAGCGGATTTATCACTGATACGTCGTCTGATGGGCCCTGCCATGCTTGGCATGGTCGGCATCGTAGGCATGCTACCCGGCATGTTCGGCAAAGGTGGCATCCCAGACATGTTCGACATGTTGGGAATAGGTGGCATAGGTGCACCACCGGCGGAAGGTGGCAGCTGTCCACCTGCTGGCGACCTGACCGCCGACACCAATGCGGACATCGAGACCGGAGACACTTGAGAGACGCCGAAGTTAGGCGGTGGTTGGCTCATCAAGGCGGTTGAGAGATTTAACTTTGGTATACTCGAACCCGTCTGAAAAAGGAATGAGACGTTGTATACTTGGAGAAAGTATTTAAAGTCATTGCAAGATATATAAAAAAAAAAAAAAAAATATAACAATATATTATATTCACAATGCTACACTATTGTATTAGGTTTTCAAATCTGCCTTGAAATCGGATAATAAAACTGAAAAATTACTATACGCATACACTGCTGATTAATTTGACTTTTTAGAAATTTGGAGAAAAAAAGCGAGAATAAAATAACGTTATCTTTTCCTGTAGCCTTGATAAATCCTATTAAAAAAGTTAAAATACGCTTTTTTATACGAATAAAGATATCCGTTTAATGTAAAAGAGAGAAAAGAAGAACGTGTGGAGCTATCACCGGTAATATAATTCGTTACAGAGTATCCATTGTTTTATGTCGATTTATAAAAAGTTATAATACGGTTGGAAGTTACTTTTTTATTAATGAACAAGTCACATTCGAATATGTTGATACGAAATATATTCCAGCAGTGCGGTCTCGATATCAGAGATGATCCGAGCAGAGCGCGGGGGGAAGGGGGTGGCTCCTCCCTTTCGCGTTAAAATAATTAAGTCGGCCAGAGAGGACGAGCCACGCAGCCGCGCGGAGAGAGGGCTAATGCGATATTGGTATTCTCCGACTGTCGGACTTGTTAGAGGTTTTAATTAAGGCGATATAAAATCAACGAGGACCCGATGAATTATTAATGCAAACTTTATGTATAAATTAGCGAGTCTACTCGGCGGCGCGTTAAAACTGAAACTGGCGTTGTTGTTAGCCGCGGCGAGAGCTCGTAAAATTCTCCGAGCGCCGTGAAAATCTGGCTTTACGACTACCGAACGGTGCTGCCAGAAGAGTTTACCATCCCGACACGATCGTTAGGAAACGTTTTTCCGGATTCTGGCCCCATACAGCGTTCGTTCCACGTACCGAACCGCATAACCTACCACCTTACGATTATTGCTATCCATATCGCTCGTATATGACTTGTACCATCCCTATAATTTACGCTGACATATTGTTTTTCTCCTGGTAACTTTCGATCGAACAGTTTCTAATGGCCACTTTACGAGAGTCCTTATTGCATCGAGCACAGCTTGCACAGCGCTATATACAAGCTGCTTCAATATGCAAAATTTGGAATTTTATTATTTAATGTATTCTGTAACGATCGTGTTTGGTAATGCCAAGACTCACCGATGACTCGGAGGACTTTGGTGGTTCGGGGGAAGCCATTTGTTTCGCCACGTGCAGATGATGCATCATGGCGGTTAACCGGTCCCGTTCCTTCTGCAACTGAATTTCTAGCTGCGAGACAACTTGCATCTGAACCCTGGCCTGCGCCGTCGATCTGTCGTCCAGCGTGTGCTCCGTGTTCAAGTGCCTGCAGTATCGTTGAAAAAGTTACTTTCAGTTCATTCACTTTTAATTAGGACAATCATTATTGACACGTAAATAGCAAGAATTTCATCTCGATATCTTTCGTTTACTTTCTTCATTACGTAATTCCATATGATTCGACTTTAAGATGTGAAATTTCCAGTTTAATGTGAATTTTTTTTCTTCTTTCCTTTAGGATTTGCGCTATCTTTATTCTTATTACTAGACGCCTCTCAATAGGCAAATGGTAAATTTACGTATCAACTCCGAAGAATTACTACTTACACCGAAGAATTATTCGAGAAACCCTCCCCTCACCGCGAATCCTCCAGCGAAGACTAATGAAATTATGTCGCGAACAATGTCGGGTCGTTTACGGGGAAATCAAAGCTTCGTCGTGTTACAAAGAAACGTTTGTCTCTGGCCGTGGTGAATCTTACCCCACGGGACACCGAAAGAATCGAGTTCCACGATGGTCTGAGGGCTGGCAACGAGATTCCGTATTTAAGAATTTCCGTAATCCTTCTTCGTCGCCGGCCGGTGTATCGTGAATGGTAAAAGAGGGCGAAGAAAGGAAAAAGAGGGAGAGAGGTTGGTTAAGACCAAGAATACGGGAAGGTCCAACGGGAAGAGGCGCAGGGGACAGGAGGAAGGGGATTAGACCGAGAGGCATAACGATGCGGTCGAATGTCGTGAATATTAATGAGACAAAGGTAATTAGCGTTTTCCTTTTTTTCTCCTCCTTTTTTAAGTAACGGCTTGTTTGAGGGAGTTTGCGGCGACGAGCCTCGTGATTACTAAGGGATTCCCGGCGACCGAGGGAGGCAAATGCTGCCTCTGCTTTGAGACCGATGAAGAAGGTGCCGGATGTCAATGAGATACGCTGACTCGAGCGATTTTTCTACACTTCCTCGAGCCAACCCCTCGCGAGTAGCGCCTTCTCTTAACTCATTCCACTGGGCGAAATTGCCGACTTTATTCTTCGCCGGTTCTCCTCTTTCTCTCCCAGCCCAAGAATCACTCTCTACCCCTACTGCGATGGGATTTACCTACTTTCCGGTTATTCATCGCAGGTCCCAAATAGGCAAATCTGTTGTTAACGTCGGTGGATTAAAAACCCTCGAAACTTTCGTTGTCAATATCCTTCCCGTTTCGAAGAAATACAATTAACCCTTTGACAACGTGGTAATACAAATATAGTATTATAAATACCATCTTAAACGGCCGATAAAGATTATAGTATCGTAAGTGAAGATTTCGAATGTTGCAATTTTTAAAAGCATCACCCATTTAGCGCCAATTTTATCATAATTAATCAGATTGCATTACTAAATAACTGTATTTCTTGCCGCGATACGTTTCCATGTCCTTCCAGAAGTTATTTTCTAATTATCGATTAGATAATCTGTCAGAGGATTGAGAAGGGCGATCGACTTCAAATCTTTGATTACTGTGATAGCGATAAAACGGCCGAAATTTGAGAAATTTGAGGACTCACTTAAGGAATGCTTGATAGTCTTCACAAATAACTTCACAGCCTGGCCACTTGCAGACCCCATGGCCGTACAGGGGATGAACCTTGTCGTTGGAGGAAACGTCCAGCGGTTTCTCGTCCAGAGGAGTGGTTCCGTTCATCTCCGACCGCCGACTCGACACTGTCGAATTGAGAAGTCCTGCGATAGTCCGGAAACGAACGTCGCATTTTCCAAGTACAAGCAAAAGAAAGAACAAAAAGTATATGGGGAAGATGGTAAGAGGAAGGTGAGAAAAGGGAACGATATCGAGAATACGAAGGGAAATTCGACTCTCGATTGTTGATGGATCGTGGAGAATTTCTGTTTACCATTGAGTCCAGCCACGGATTTTGGAACGTTCGAGTTCTGGTGGGATTCCGGACCATCCGATGTGTCCGATTTCCACATTGGTAGACCTTCGCCAGGTTGAAGACCTGTCAAAAATTTCGCACATATATTATTAATAATCCTTTGAAAATTTAAAAATACAAAAATTCTAACAATCTGATACTGAGCGAGGTACATAGAAAAGATTAAAGCGTTTTGACGTATTTACCCCATATATTGTAATGTGTTATCCTGTTTGAACTTCTAATAAAATGTTTATTTATTTGTTCAATCGTTTATTAAACGACGAGATTATAGGAGCACAATTAGACGTGTAAGTAAAATGCGTGATCATTCTACGCGAACAAAAGCATTTCGACGAAGGAAACAAAGATTGGAAATCAAATTACGTATAAACGTCAAAAAGATCGAAATAGATCGATTAGGTGCAATTAGCTCACGCTGATCCACGAGCTCCAGCCTTGAAAACAGAAAGAGCCATTTCTAGCCTTGGTCGTACCACATATGCGTCAGAATATTTAAAACTATAATAAAAAAGTTGAAAATAGTGCAGAGAAATAGAGAATGAAGGAAATGACATAAATAACACGTACAACGTGGAAAGAACATCACTTCCCATCTTTCGTTTCCAATTCTTCGTCAAATACTACAAGTTTATTTCAAAGCGTGAATTTTCAAATCGAAAGCACGAAGAACATACGTGAACGAGGTTCTGTCGCTTTCCTGGCCCTATTATTCCACCCTTCCTCCTCGGTTCCTGTACGCGCGTCAGAAAGAAAAACATGGTCGAAACGAGATCCGAAGCAACCGAAACACTTCTGCGCGGAAAGTTTTGCCCAGGGTGAAGTAGAAAATGAGAAAGTGCAGAGGGAGGGAGATTACCTGACGGGATGGTCTTGGGGTTGGCCCGACGGATTATTGTTTAAACGAAGCTTCGACATTAGCTTACTTCGGAAATTACGCGCTCTACGTATGTACCTAATAAAATTTACTGTAGCTCTGCTTACTCTTAATGATCGTCTCTAAACGTTCAAAGTATACATTCGTTTTAGAAAGAATAACAGAAGAAGTTTCTAAACTCGCTTTAATCTTCGAATTGCATTCTCGTTTCAACAAAGAAAATGATTTCTAATGTTTTCAGTAGACCTGTAACATAAAGTTTCGAAGGAAGAACGATCCTTTCATATTTTCCACTTGTTCAGGGAATTTTTTAAATATAATAATAAAACTGTGTCATTGTATGGAAAATGATTGGTAACATGTAACAGCATTAAGAGATTCTATCAATTTTAAGTTCATTGATAAGCTCACTTTCAGACTCTGGAAACACTTTTCTTTCGTTTTCCTATTCTTCTTTTATTTCTAATACTACAGCTCTCTAAAGTTTCTACCATAATTAATAATAATCTTCCTACCTGAAGAAGGATTGTGACCCTGAAGACCCAGACCCTGTTGAAGAAGGTATTGGCTTTGCGTAATTTGTAGCTGCTGTATGAGACGTTGCTGTTGAAGCGCCAATTGTTGAAGCGGCGCAGACGCCTTCTTCTTGTCCGCCGTTTGTAGCAAATGCGTCTGTTGAATGACATTAAGCTGCAATTGTTCTTGCAGTTGCTGTATCGCTTGCTCCAACTTCTTCCTGCCTAGCTCCGCAAACTGGTGTTGATGCTGCAAGCATTTCGACAAACAGCCGTCAATTTGCTCGTTAAAATTCTCGGCCATTTACACACCTTATAACAACACTGGAAAATGAGGAACTTGTTGGGGAAAGAAATTTCACATTGGAGGAAAAAGAAAAAAAATTTCAGGGTGGAAAAGTTGCATCTTGACGCTGCTGAATAAATCTCAGACGCGGATAATTCTCAGGGAGAGGCAAGAGAAAGACAGGGGGCAGTTGATGGGTAGCCAGAAGACAAACAACGAGACACAACGGCTGATGGCGATGCTTAATTGCTTACCTCGTCCCCTCTGCGTTCATTCCCCGTCTTTTCTAAGCCTGCAGGATATTTTAAAACAAACTCACCGAAGTAGGCACGCCTTATAGTATCATAGTACAAACGAAAACTGCGCGATTAACGACAACGTTTTATTAAAGAAGTTTTATTTTTTCTCTCTCTATATAGAAATAGCAGATGTCACCTCATGATGACAATGATCAAAGAGCGCTAAATTCTCGGTAATTGAGATCGTCTTTCGCGCGAGCTCTCGCAATAATCTGTTCGAGTGGACTATCTAAATTTGTAGAGTAAAGCATACCGGTCAGGCCAGGCCGCTAAATAAATATTTGATGCCTCTATCGAAGCTATCGAGCCTGTGTGCGAACCTCGTATGACGATATGTATTTGCGTTAAAACGTTCTTTGTGCTGTTTATGGCCAACGTGTAAGAACGGTTCCACGTAGATATTCGAATATTATCGATATTAAAAAAATTCAAGGAGCATACACTGGCTACAAAAAGTATTTCTATTCTTATTTCTCAGTAGAAGGTCTTTTCATTGATTCTACAAATTTCATTTCACTACATTTTTGCGGTTCTATGGAATTATTAAATGATACGAAAATTGATATATTTAAATTTAATTAAGTAGCTGTAAGTAAATGTTATAATAATGCTCGATGGAAGTGGAAATAATTTTTGTAGTCGCTGTACTAAAAGCATAATTACGTGGGAATTTTTTTTGTACGCAAACGTTGATTGGAAGATAGAGACACTGTTTGCTGAGCATCGAAATTCCCAGGTTCGCTGGATGCGAACGCACAAATTTCCAAATACCTTTATAATTAACATTACGATAAAATTCCTCGATGGGAAAGTTCGAGAGCAAAAAAATATTGATAATTCAGGAACGCGATGAAAATTATAAAATGTTTGGAAGTTTCAAATAGTTGGAAGAGACACGTTTATTTGAAAATGTCGGTATGAATAGCTCGAGACATTCTTTCGCAGGCTGTTATCCTGCGATAGGTTGTCCGAATGTTTGTATAAGTGCGGTAAAGGACGAGAAAGAAGAACGTAGTCCATCAAACGGACGCTTTTTATAATTAAAATTATCAATGGCCGTTGGAGGGTGATAAAAGGCGGTCTGTTTACCCGGCGGAGTATCTGGAAGATGTTTAACTATGCCAAGATGCAATGCTTGCTCGGTAAAAAGGACAAACTTCGCTAATGTACTTTGAAGAAGCGACACAATAAACTTGGAAGGTTCGACCTATGAAACTTGAGATTCCTTCGCTGCAACAATGGAGGTCCGAAGAATGGAATACTTACGTCCTTTAGAGACGAAAAGTAGCCGAATCGTTCCTGATTGGACGCATGCTCCGACGAAGAGTCCTAGAAGAATAGAATCAATCTGATGTCAGTCGAAGATTGATTGACGCGATTCATAAAATATATTACTTCTAATGAGATTTAATAACACATCCTTATAGGAGCTCAAACGTGGAATTAAATACAAGTATTATTAAATATTCGATATCCTTGGTCTACACCATTCGTGCACCGTCTTGCTGTACTTAATCTTTCTGATCTTCCGATAATTGATTAAACGAGAAATTTAATCTTCTAAATATAACAACTTTTACGTAACAAGCAAAAACGAAGTAAAAGTGAGTAATAACCGAAGCACGTGCACAGTATTCTTAAAAACACCTGAAGAAAAGCACGATATTTAGCCAGTCAAACAAATCTCTATTTAACTTCCATTTCTTTAGGTGTGTCCATAAGAATTGAAATCTGCATAAACATTCGCAGTCTAGCCATGACAACGTCAATCCAAATCACAGGAACCTAATTCTAGAAACTTCATATTTTTCAATAACTTAACAAGGTTCCGTTGTTATCATGGCAGACAAAAATATTCCAAAAGCTGAGTACCTGATGATGTTGTTGCTGCTGTTGCTGCAAATAGAGCGAGTGTTGCTGCATGAATGATTGCAGTTGGGTAGGGCTGAGTATGTGTTGTTGGAGCAGCTGTTGCATCTGATGGATGCCGCTAGCCGGGCTGAGCATCATTTGCGGGGGGTTTTGCGAGGGTGGTGCCCCTGGCGGTCCTCCTGGTGGAGGACCTTGCGAAGGATTCGGCGGCGAACCCCTCTGAGGGGCTTGTGGACTTTGATGAGGACTCGGTTGGGGACCAGGCGCCCCCGAACTCGGCTGTTGCGATTGCTGCGTAATGATAGGTTGCTTTTGCTGGGTCATGGGTGCTGCTGTCACTGCGTGTCCAGCGGGACTGAGCTTTCCATTGCTCTGATACTCGATCGTAAGTTCCTGTTGCTGCTGCTGTTGCTGTGGTTGCTGCGATTGTTCGGTCACGCCGCCACCTATCTCGTTCCGGTTGTTTTCGCGGCTACGTACAGACAGCCGATCTCGTTCTCGATTCTCGCGCTCCCTCGACGAGGGAATACTGTCGCGTGGTTGCTGTTGCTGCTGCTTCAGGGCTGCAAACAGCGAAGTAGCCTGCAATACGAAAATGGAGATCGAGAGCTCGATCAAAGTCGGTTGCGAGCTGTCTCTGATTTTGTTTTTTTTTTCTTTTTCTTTTCAATGAAAAGATTGATTATTTCATAAAAGTTAATTCCTTTTATCGAATCTTTCAGGGGATTTTTGCAATATAGAAATTACATTAAAGTTACTTTGTGATATAACAATACAACGATACAAACGATACAAACGATAAGTTTTTGGATTAATTTAAATTCGGTGTTCGTTTAATAAGAGATAAAGGAGTTTCTGTTTTGGCGACACCGGTAGTCGTACGAAGCCAAACGCGAGATAAGAAGAAAGGGTTGCTAGAGATGGTTGTTGCAAGGGACGAAGAAACCGGGCGAGAACGAAAAGAGGGAAGAAGAAGCCCCGGGGCGGAATATTCATGATATAAATGCCGTGTAATGTGCGCGCGTTAAACTTCCACCGTGTTTTGAGCAATATTGATCTTATCTAATGGTATTCGAGACGTCTTGGTATCCTTCGTCATGATTGGTTGGCTTCGAGAACACCGAGATGAAAACTCGGTGTTGTCTGAATCGCGTCGACTCCAATCTTCTTACTTTGTTGTTTACGTAGCGGGATTTGTTTTATTAAGTTCTATCATCAAGTAGATTGCAGAGTGTAAAGGCGGAACATTGTGCTACTGGTTCCCTCTACCGCTCTCTGTTAGTTTCTCTTCGAAATGTCGTAGAAGGAACCAGTTAATTCAACGACAGAAATTCTCGAAAAATTTATCATGCGTAAGTTTATCGTACGACCCAAAAATTTTATCATACGTTGCCGCGTAACGTTCCTTCCTTCCCTTCACTTTCTTTTCCCTCCCTCCACTATCTCCTTTCCTTATTTATTATCCTTCTTTTCTTCACCTTCTTATCTTCTCCTTCCTTTATCTCTTTTTTGCCTTTTAACTTTATATTCCCTTTTGCAATTTCCCTCCTTACTCTTCCATCCCTCCTTTAAGACATAAAATTTTGTCAAATTTTTATTTAAAAAAATGTACAAAACGATTTCGCGAGTAAACGTAACCGCGCCATTGAATGTCTCGTTCGATTAGGATTAATCATTTGGATGAATACCAGCCGTGTCCAAGCCAACAATGGCTCGGCTTCTTCTTTCTTCCCTGCTTAATCGTGTTTGCAGAAATGTCTTCGACTTGTTCGTAAGTTGCATCGGAACTTGTTTTCGATTCCCCGAAACGAGCAACCACGCCTCTGTCGTCCAGAGGCTGCTTAGGATGCCTGTTCCGAAATCGCATTTTCGCGTGGCCTAGAGACGATCCCTGACGAGCGGAACAACCGAGAACGCATAGTGAATCCTGAAAACTCGCGTCGCGATCGAAGGTGGTTCTTTGGTGGACCACAGGCGCGCACGTTTCGTCGAATCGCGAATGCCAGCGAGAAAGTCAGGGAGAAAGAAACAGAGGGACAGAGTTCCGTCAGAGATAAATTTAAAACGGATTCCTTTTTGCTCTGCTCTTCCGTTTTTCTCGTTCCCAGTATGGAAAGTCAGCCTCGCGATTGTTTCTTCGAGCGTGAAAAGCGAGTGTGCCTCTTGGTTGATCCGCGAGTCCTATGCTAATCTTATTTGTGTACGATTACGTATGTTTATAAGATGCAAAGAAAGTCCCGACGTGGAGGCGCAGAGCGTTATCAGTGTTTAGTCAGGAGTGGTGGCGTTTCGTCTCCGAAGTTCGAAGCGGAGCGACGCGAAAGGAAAAAACGCGTCGTGGAAAAACAGAGGAGGAGTCGCCGCTGGAAAATCCACGATGATTCTCCTAAGGAAAACTCGTCCTGTGTTCCCGTGCGGTTCGTCGATTTACGCACGACGTTTCTCCGTTCGACAGAGGCGAAATTCCACGAGAAAAGAATTTTTCGAAACGAGGACCCCGAGGAGTCGGCTCAGTCGCCTTGAAAAAAACAATAAAAAATGATTCGAGAGACGAGGAGCATGAGCGACAGGGCCGTTTACTCAACGAAATTAATGAAAAGCAACGATCGGCAGGAGGTTTTAATCCACTTTAGCCAGAGACGCACCGCCCCGGCTAGATCGCGATCCTTTAATTCGCTAATTAATACCGAGCTCGTTTCTCCTTCTCTTATTCGTCTCTCTTCGCTCTGTCTCGCTTCGATTGCTTCTGTTTTAACGAAGAAACGAAGAATCTTGAACGTCCAACGTCGCCGTGCCACCGTACGGTGAAAGGGGTGGAAAAATCGCGGGCCAAACGAAGTAGAGGGTGGGTTCAGCCCACGAAAAAAATGGGGGCCAAGGGGGTGCGGGTGGGGTGTAGAGGGGTAACGACGAGGAAGCTCGACGTGTGTACACGAACGGGGCCAAAGGAAAAAAATATAAGGGTACAGAAAGAATGAAAGTATAAGAGCCGACTTTGAAGGGCCATCGACTACAGATAAGAGGGACTCCTAAGACTCTTTTAAGAAAAGGTTAAATAAAGGTCGGGGAGCCGCGCTTGTTGTTGGCTGTTCAGATTCCTTCGACCCCTTTCCTTCCCTCCCTGGCCACGGTAACGCCACTTATTTGAATCCCGAAGGCTCCTTCGACTTCAGTCCCGGCGCTGCTCCACTGCTACATGGCCGTCTCGTCGTCGTCACCAGACCTTCATATCTTTTATATATTAGGATTTTCACCAACCATTCACCCCCGCCATCCTTATATATATATATATATATATATATATATCCGTATATATAGATATATATATATATATCCGTATATATAGATATATATTTCTTGCTCTTTTTTTCTCTCTGTTTACTGTTTGGATTTATTCCAGCTCCCCTGACCTCTCCCTACGCCCCGAGAGAACCGCGCCAAACTACTGTACGCCCCCGCCTAGCCTGTGTATATGAGTTCTCCGGAGACCTCGGTTTCCGTCTTTATACTTTCGATTTCCCCCCTTTGGTTGAAACCTCTTCGATCCTCCCGCTTCGCCTTCCGCTTCATCTGTCTTTGAAAAGCGTTGAAACTATCCGTGGCTGCGCACAGTGCCGCTCCCATGGCACTCGCCGTGAGTCACCCAACGTTTCGTGAAATATACGACAGCCTGACGCGAGCTTCGTTTCGATGGCGAGAAGTAACGTTCGAGGTTGCGGCGATTGCTTGTTTATTTGAATCGAGTCGACAGTGTCGCCGGGTGAATACCATTCGGAGATTTGCACTCGGAATCGAAAGATAATTTCCTCGCGAATTGCTATGTCTGAGACTATGGTTACGGCGGATGCGCGTTTGAAGGAACTGTGAAATAAAGTATGAGAAAACAGATGTAGCTAATCCGATAAACTTGTGGTTACAATGGAGACGTGCTCAGACAAGAACACGAGACATTTGAAGATGGAAATGCATATACTCACAAGAATATTCGTCCCTTAGTTTCGTTACATGAGTACATGGTTAATGTTCGATTCTCGAGAAACGAATTACTTACTTTCATGAGTTCGCTGATTACAAGAAGACGACAAAAGTCATACCAAATTTCAAGATAAATTTTAATTTTAATTTATGGAGTCGATTAATGTTCAGACATATTTGATAGAACATTGTAATCATGGCCTAAGAACCTATATACTGATTGTTTTGGTTTTATCAGAAAGCTAATTTGTCAGGAAGCACACCCGCTACAATCATAGCCTAAAAGAGAAGAAGTTTGAGGAGAAAGGACAGTTTCGCGTTTGGGACAGTGAAATTCGATCAATTTGAAGTCAGTTCGATGGAAATCGATAGGGTATCGTGAATGTTCGACTCGTTACGTTGCCACTGTATCTGGAATGTTTATTTAGCGTCGTTTTATACGCGCCAATTAAACTGCACGCACAGAGAGTTGCCGTGAACGTCATCGGAACACTTGTTACAGGAAAGAAATAAAAAAACGGGGGGAGAGAGAGAGAGAGAAAAAAGAGCGTTGTCCAGGGGAAAAAATTCGGCGATTTGCACTGTCGATCCGTTTATTCCACAAATCCGAGTCGGATTTACTTTCTAGCTTTCCCTCGCGTTCTATATTGAACATCCCTTTTGGATCTGTTAACCGTGATATTTTCATAGCCGCGATACGCCATAGCAAGAATGCTCTATTATGTATGTATTGATTAAAATTCCCGCTCGGATCTCTGTCCATGGACCGAGAGAGTATTCGCTGTTTGATTGATTTTTAACATCGTAATACCGAACGCACCCGGAATTTCTTCATATCGCAACGTTTTTAATCGATCGCCTAAATTTTGACCGATGAAAAAGGAAGATCTATCTGTTTTCCAAACAAACCAAAGCTATTCGGTGATTCATCAGAATAATACATCATATATATGATATGTCTTGGATCAATTATCAGAAAAACTGAGAGAAACGAACGGAATTTTTATGTAACAAAATTTTTTATGTTCAAAATTTCATTTTCAATTATAACGGAAGTGAGACTTTCATTAGAAACACGACCTCCGTCCATGTTTGTCTTTTTCTAGGAAAATTAAGACACAAATCATTTTTTGTAACATCGATTCCCCACCATGTTATCAGCCCAGCTTCCGAGTACTAAAATCAGAAAATCCAAAAGCTTTGTCAAAATTTGACTCATTTGATCTAAGATATTACAATTTCGATGAATCGCTGAATAACTTTCGTTTGTAATATATATATATATAACATGTAAAAAGATAGAAAAAAAATATCGAAAGGAAAGTATTATGGAAGAAAGTCGCTATAACATTCCTCTAATCGTGTTCATAAAAATATAAATTTGCATAAACGTCTGCAGTGTGGCAGACGACTAAAATTCGAGCAATTTATCGAAACGCACAAAGTCGTTTTGCCGAACAGCGTCGAAAATGGAACAGCGGCTGGGGTACAAAACAAGGGTTGCGCGGAGATGTCCCCGTCTCTCGTTTCGTATTCACGTCGACGGCCAATCAGAGACGCGTCTCTTTACACCCGCCTCCTGTTGACGTTTGTCATAATATTTTAATATTAAATCGCGTTACGACCAGCCATGCGTTCGCATAATCAGACGTTACTCCCTGGTCGCCGTTTATATACGTGCGACTGTAAGTCTCTCTCCGGGTGAGAGCAGACCGCAGTGTGAACACACCGAACAGAGTGAACGAGAGGAGGAAGGTAAGAGAGACGAAGGACGCGACACGGAGAAGGAGTACTCGTCACCCCTTGTGCAGTTCCACGTGAAATGTGGAATACAAATTACTCCGAAAAGTCCCTATTCCCGGCCCCGTTTTCCGTCATTCGTCGCGGCACGCAGTCCCTATGAATTCGCCGAATAATTCAGAATTAGGGAAACTATGCGTGTCTCTTTGGACACTGACGAGTCTTTCGAAAGACACGTCTGCCTCTTCTTCCACTATCGCCGATTACTTCCCTACCCTTATTCTATACCAAGTTACTAATTTCTGTGCCGCTTCTAGCTATTCCAAAGTTCAGACACGTCTGAAAATTCTAACCAATCCTAGACATATAGTAAGAAGAGGTAAGGATATTCGAGTCACCTGAGCTCCAACATCTTAAAACTCGATCTTGAACTTTGCACAAATTGGTCAAATTGTGTATTACGACTAGACACCATCAGTCATTAATACGATAATGAAAGAATATGGTGTATTTGAGGTTCAACAACAAAAAAGAAAAAAAAAAGAAAAAAAAGGGGGTAAAACTAGATACACGTAAGAATTAATAAAACATTTCACCATTTTATTATTTATCGTGCTACTAATACAGATAGCTTAAAAATTGTCCGCAACCGAATTTAGCAAATTGCTTAGCTCGACACGAATAACCCTAGCTTAGCCTATAACGATTTTCAGATCGATAAGAAATACGAGCAAAGATTAAAGAAGTTCAACGACTCGGACTAGAAAAATAACTCGGTCGATCAACAAACTGATTAACCGATTAATACGAAAATTTGCCAGAGACCCGATGGGCCGTAGCTATTTGATAGAAACGAGGCCATCTAAATGATCCAATGACTTTGTTCGAAAAGAATCCTGCAATATTGAGAGGAATTAACGATTCTGGGAACGTCTGCGTTGGATGGACGGGCCGGTCCAGCGACTAGGAAGAGATCCATAGAAAAGAGAAAAGGGTGAGCAAGCCTGGTAGGGGTAGTAGGTTTCCTGGGACGACTCACTAGCCAGCTGGATATTTGGAAAATGGCTAGAACCAAACGGACGGAATGTCTCTGGGCTCCATCGTTAACGGCCTGTGTACATTATAGATGGTCCCGTGATTGGTTCGTCAGCCTCTCAAAAACTCCAGCTCCCGTCGTCGTAGTCGTTTCTCCTCTTCTCGTTCCGTGTTGTTACCTAGCTTCGATTCCCGTTCTATCGTTTCGTAGGTTCATTTCAGCTGGCCCCGACCAACCACCCCACCTCGACTGCCTTTCACCCCCTGGACTTTGTCTTTTTCCAATCGTCAATTGACAATGTACAGAGGCGGCCTTTCACGGGTATCAATTAGTAGGATTCGCTCGTAGCTGATGTCCGTACGATCTCAGCTTTCGATCTCGCTTTCAATCCCCTTTTACCTTGTGTCAATTCGACTGCTCTATCTAATAAAGAGATCGACACTATCGGTGAATTTTTTATCGCACAATTGTGCCCCTTTCGTTCATGAACTGAGATATTCTCTTCGGTAAATTTTACTTTTGGTTCGAAGCTTTCTTTCGCAGAGGAGAATTCCAGCAATTTTCGAATTTTTTCATTGAATTATCTTAAATTTTATTAATATCGAATACTAAGAGAGACGCACGAATATTCGTTATACCATTCATCGTATCGATTATTCGTCATTTCAAACTTCGAATATACGTGATCTATATGAAATTTCTTCTACCTTGGTGTGCTTGATTATAATTATAACCGGTAGAAATTATTAACGATTCTAGGATTCGTGCTTTAAGTTGACGATACAGCAAAATTTAGTCCTATCGTCTCGTCAAATTTTCCAACTTGTCGAATATACCGATCTCGTACGATAAAAAGTCTTCCAGTAAATTATAGGCATCCTCGTAACCAGAAAAATAAAGTCAGCAACGCAGAAACCACAATCGTACGGGCGAAAGAACGATCACGGGATAACGGAATCGGATAGAAGGAAACAAAGATTGGGGCGGCATTATGCAAGGTAAACGTTGCCAGAAGTATACCCTTTCCCGTAGGTATCCGCTGTCTGTATGTACAAGAATTAACGCATAGAGGTTGGGAGTGTCGCAGCTGGGTAGGCGAGATACAGAAGGTCGGGGGTGTCCAGAGGCAGAGAGCGCGTGGCGAAAGAGCACGAGAAAGGGGTGAAGGGGGTGGGAAAATTGGGGAGAGATCGGCGGAGGGTGAGAACGAGAACGGATAACAGAGGAAGCTGGGACAGAGGGTGCATCGAAGAGAGTAATTTCGGCATTCTGCGGGTTTGCTTACATCCACCGGTTCAGCGATTTTCGTTATGCGTGCACCGGTGAACGTGCACGGTTGTTTCTCCACGGTACACAGTTAGCCTTCGAGAATTTTTCCTTCTTTCTTCGCTCTCCGATACGAACGAACGAAATGTTACTCGTGCAAGTATTTGAACACCTACACACTCGATGATAACACAGGAATCTTTTATGCGCGTGTGTTATATAAAATATTTTGAAATTTCATTAACACTGGAATGAGATGAGGGCTGCCACGATTATATGAGTAAAATTTGAAACCAATCTAAAAATGTATATAGCAGTTACAAGATATTTACTCTAAACATGTATTTAATAGAAAATTTGCGCACAGCAAATAAATAGGCAATTTAAACATATAGCAGGTGTTAAAGATAGTCCCACCGAATATTGAAGTTTGTTGATACGATGACAATGGAAGGTTTAAATACTTTTATGACTATGGCGTTTCGTGTAACACGTACGATATATTCGAATATTGTTGTAAATCGGTTTGTCCCTCGGGAAGTGCAAATAAATAAAGTAGTATTGTATCTATCTGTATTGAATAGCGTAAATATTTGCGGGAGTTAAATAAAAATGAAAATTCTCCTGAAATCCGATAGTCACGATTTATCGAATAACAATACGAAATAGTATATTTTTCGTGATTACTCAATTTCATGCTCGATGGACGCAAACTTTATTCCATTATCCTTCCTCTGCTCTCGTTTACCGATAGATTCTCTCTACCCTTCATCCCCTTGATGACAAGCAGCGATAAAACGCGAAATATTTTGTTTCTTCCCCCGTACGGCGCTAACTTTCGCCATTAGCCACTCCCGCCCCTTGCTCCCCCCCTCACTGGTTTTCTCTCGGGGGCGAAATTTCCGACTTGGCCCGTCGAAGAAAATGAAATAAACGATGTATCTGTTTGGCGGAGCCCATAATTTCCCTGTTTCTTGACCCCATCTTCTCTTCCATCGTCGGAGGCCACAAGCACACCGTTGCAAGCCTGTGGGCTACCGGTCGTTAATGAAAATCAAACAACGGAAAAATTACATCCACTTGGTGGTAACCGTGCGTCCCACTCTTTTCCACCCTTGAGACTTTACAGGAGGAAGGAGTGGATAGGGCGAGCAGGGTGTTAGAGGGGTTTGGAGAACGGTTTTGCCTTAGTCAGCTTTTCCTTTCCTCCACTGCATCAGCGGCCCAGCCAAGGTTTGTACTCGGGTAATCGCGCAATTCTTTTCTCGTGCCTTTCGCTTCTTCTCTTCGTCTTCCCGCCATTAATCATCTCGCGCGTCTCACGTGGGAAGGAAAAAAATTACGAGGGCCGCTGTTTTTAGGACAAAAGATCTCGACTTTAAGTCGAACTTTACCATCGTGGGGCACGCAGCTCGTAAGATTCTATTTTTCTTTCTTCTTTTCTCTATCGTTTTTCATATAATAGTAGACGCATCGTGCAGCTTTCTTCTTCTTGGTGTGTAAACTCTCAGTTCCTAGATAGCGGTTGAAGAGCGTAAACGTCTCAGAAGAATCGTGCCAAGAGAGAACGATGGGAAATTAATATCGACGCGGTTTACACAAGCAGAAGACACGTCTGGATAAACGACGGTTGTTTTCTTAGAACAATGTTCGTGGCCCCTTTGTGCCGGAAACTGGTGTCTACGCGCATCCTTAGGCAATCGCCGTATAATCTGCGCGCCGTGTTTTACTTTCGTTCCGGTTAATAATTCAGTATCAATTAGTAGCCGGTTGAATTATGAAAGAACCTTTCTTCGTTCCTCCACGTTCTGCACCGTGGATTTCGTTGCTTCTTTGCCAGACAGCGAAAAACAGGGGATGGCAACTCTAAGTCTCGCCACATCTCAAAACTTCTTACACTCGCAACTGTATTAATCGCAACAGCAATTCATCGACGAGAAAATCTTATAAAACTGAAATAATCTTCAAGAAACGATAGACCATAGTATAATTGATTATCCGGTCCCGTTGTGACTGATATGCGTTTTAACTGACTTGTACTTTCGTTTGGACCAGAACGATTGACCAAAAGAAAAATCACTGACACGTTACATGATCGTTCTTCTTCGTCCAATTAGACGTCTTATCGTACATACATATGTGTAAACCTACGTACATAAATAAGAAAACTCTTATTCTTTCGTTAACAATCGACAGATTAATGATAATTGGTAAATGCATAATATTCGGATTAAGCGAGCGGAAATAGAAACGCAGGAGAAATACGTGCCACGATCTAGAGGCCATCGATGCTTTTTCCAGCAATTCAGAGTTCAGAGTTCGTCGTTTCGAAAGAGAGAGGTAAAGAGAGAAAAAGGAGAAGCAGTCAGAGAAGAGAAAGAAAGGAAGGCGGTGAATAATGGAAAGTGGCGAATTCCTTTTCTGCTAGTCGCGACCAGACGAGCTCCATTAAAGTCCCTAAATCCCCGACGTACTCCACCCCCCTCGCGTTGCGCGACTCTCCCTCTTCTCACCCTCTTGGTGTCCCTCTTCGTACATGGACGGATCATGACCAAGCATACGGGCGTTCGCTTTTGCTCGTAGACGCATATTTATTCGCAGTCCATTTTGGTTTGTTTGCACAAACGGGAGAGAGTCCGTCAGGCCGACGTCGGACCTCTGTTCTCCGCTTGTGCCATACGGTCGCCGTGTCTGTCCCGCTGCTTTTTTTCCACTGCCTCTCGTCGCTTTCGCATTCCTACGCTTCTCTGCTCACTTCCGGTGCTCCACGAGTAGATATCGCGAGGGTGATCGTCGCCCTCGTCCCGGAATATCTTGTTTCTTTGCGAATCTAGTCACCCGTCGCCTCTTCCAACGAGGAACTCAACTTTGTTCCTATATTTGTACGTCCAGACATTAAGTTTCGCGTGTAAAATATTTTACGTCTCTTGACATTTGACAAAAGTATGTCCAATTACTTTGTGGAGAATCGTGGTATTTTGAGGATTCTTGATGTGAGACGGTATCTGTCACATTTCTCGCGACAAGAATTCACAATCTTTCTGGTGTCTCCTCTTCAGATAAAAATATGAAGTTTCTTGCTTCGAACGCGTGCTCTACATCTTTTGATACTTGACAAAAATATCTCTAATAATCTAATACAAAATTGTGGTAATTTTCAACGTCCCGGAAATTCTTTACGCGGCAGAATACCAAATTTGTCGTGACGAAAATTAAGAGTCTCTCTGAAAGCTTTTTCGCGACGAAACATGAAGTTTCCTATAGGAAATTCGTACTATGCATCTTCTGATACCTCGCAGAATTATTTCCATTCATTTCTCAAAGAATCCTACAGTCATTTGTGCTATTCTTGGAATTCTTAACGCGATAGAATACGAAATTTGTCGTGGCAAGAATTAAGAGTCTCTCCAAAGCGAGCTGGAGGCCAAGGCATCGGATGAAATCGCGGTTAAAAATTGTACGCTATTACTCAAGTCCCAGAAGCGGAGCAGTTCCTCTGATGATACAATTAAGTCCGGCAACAGCAGATTTTCCGACTTGGAAAATTATCCGATATTTTTCACGCGGCGGGACGCGAGGGTACGTCGCTGGATAGGGGATGGTCGAAAAGGGGTGAGAAAAATGCCAGGTTGTTCGGAGCACAGGAATTAGGAAGACGACCGGGGAAATATCGAGAAAAGTATAAGGCGACTTTTAAACACCAGGAAAGGGTGGTCGCTTGTTTTACTAATGAAAGTTCGCGACGTGAACTGATGGATCAGGCCAGCTTGATTTATCGTGAAAATAAAGCTCGCCGATTAAAGCAGGGATTTCCGCGGGAATGAAAAGAATTCCGCGTGGTTTTCTGACTAGAAACGATCTGTTGTACATGCACAAGGAGACCAAGCTCGATTTCTTCAAGCAGAGTACAGGTTTTGCTAGTTTACATTCATTTATCCTGTCACCCCTTCTCGCACTCTTACGGCGCCTTAACGCCCGATTCTTCTTCCCTCTCTTTAATATCGACATTAATATTCAAGACGGCGAACGAAATGAATATTAAACACAGTAATCGTTTTAACTCTAGTCCGGTGATAATGTTCGGACCTGCGAAGATACCCGCATGCTCTCACCTCCGGCGGTTAATTTATTCCTGCAATTTCTTTACGATCGCGCACGATTATTAAATTACCAACGAATCCGACGAATCTCTAGAAAACAATTCACACGGCCAACAAATTTTACATCGTCTCGCCTAACCTCGAAGACACGTAGCATCTAGCCAATGAAATAAGAATTCCTTAGGTTGAAAGAATTTCCATCGACGATGTTTCTAAGTAAATCACGTCTCAGCCGGGAAGTCGAGGAGAAAGGAAGCGGCAGAGGGGTATGGTTCCCCTGTTTTTCCTCGCTAATTCGCCGGGAATTGCGCGAGAAAGGAGGAAGCGTGGTCGCGAGAGGAAGGCTTGCTCGTCTTGGTACACGAAAGTCACATTTGTATTCCGTCAGCGAAGCCAGCGGAATCCGGGGTGCGCTCTAAGATCGCGCCGGATGAGGTGCTTTAAAAAGAGAAAAGGAGTAAACGCGAATAGCAGAGCTCGAGGGTGAAAAACCGGGAGAAAAGGTGCCGCTGCCATCGTCGTCGTTGGTCCGTGTCTCGTTTGGAACAACGGAGATGTTGGAACGGGTGACTACGAGAAGGGGGTGGCTGAACAGGGGTCGGAGTTGCAGGCGCGATCTCGCATATTTCATATGCAAGGCGCCTGTTTTGCTTGGCCCCGGCAATATTATTACCATATTTTTCACATAATGCGTCCGCGTGTATGTCTCTTATTTCATGCGGCAACCAACCACCGCGAAGAGGATCGTCGCGGAGTCAAACGAGAGATCGAACCTGGCCCCGCGACCGGGCGTCTTAACGTCTTATCATTCATTGCTCGCGCTGCTGCTTTTTATGGGGGCTACAAGCGTCGCGGACACCCACGATGAAAAGTTTATACGCCGTGGTTCTGACTTGGAAAGAGGCGGCTTCTTGAACTCTGGCGAGGGTGTGAGAAGTCTTTAGAAGAGTGCACGCGAGATATATGAGAGCCGAGATTCTTTGCAAGAGTTCGAAGCGCGGTTTTGGTGACATAAAGGGACGCGCGAGTAACATCATCGTATCGAGGAGGATAAAATATGGAAATCGATTAGTTTCAATTTTCATTTGCATGGAACGGCGATGAGAGAAGTTTAGAAGACTTAAATACATAAAGCTACGGCCACACGTGAGATTATCGAGAATGAATTTGTCATGCGTGTTACATGAAACTTTCTACAATTTCATTAACACCGCAATTAGATACGAGTATCGTGATTATATCGATAAAATTTGAGACTAATCGTCTGAAAATGCGTATAAGAGCTACGGATTATTCATTACGAACATACGAATAGTATGTCTTGAACATGGTATTGGTGTTAATGATTGTTCCAATAAATATCTTGACTCATTGATGTAAGGAATAATTGACTGTTAAAATACTTTGCTTATCTCTGCGAAGCGTATCCTTACGATAAATTTGTCGTTTCCAATAAAATGTTTCCAATAAAACTATGATAGTCGTGCTTCATTACAGTACTATGTAATAGTAGCTAACAGACGGACGAGTAATATCATAGAATCGATTAGTTTCAATTTTTATTCCTGTCGAGGCTCGTTCAAGCGCGATAAGTCACAGTCGTCCAGTGAAATTCCCCGTCGCGTGTAAACACACCTCAATTAAAGAACATGCACCGTGAGCTATATATGTACTCTGGCTGAACAAATTATCACGAACACACCCCTGCGCACAATGCTAGATATATTTGAGCGCTATTTCGTTTTATGCCGTTCAAAGCTTCCATGCCGCACCCTGTAAACACGGTTAAACTTTGTTTCATAAGAGTCACTCGACCGTTACGGCCGGGAGAATAAAAAGCTTCAATTTTTTTCCTCTATCTGACCGGGACATGTGTTTGGTCGCGTTTCACGTTGTTAATATCAAACATCGGTCAACAAAGTGTCCATGTTTCATGAAACATTTTGTGTCGATAGAGCGAGAATCAAAATTTGTCTTGTTCCATCGTTCATGATATTCCATTGTGAAATTTTGAAACTACGACATTCTATTTCTCCATTAATAAGATTCAGCATTGATATTCCAAAAATGAGATTCGCCGAGATATTTATTTAATATTATCGGCGTAAAAATCTGGCAGTCTACGAGTTATAAGAAAGGGGTGTTACTATCCGGTTCTACAAGGAGAAGGCTCGCACCTCGAGAAGCATTTTTCCCCGCGAAAGAGGGCCAAATAAAATTTTAGAGTCGCCGAGAACTGTCGATACGATCGGGGGAAACGCTTCGCTTTTCAATACAACGGCCTGTGTATCCGAAACTACCGGCTCACCCCCTTGTTCTTACGTGTACAACGCGCGGGAGCGCGGCACCTATTCGTGTGTAGATTCCAGAAAATTATGGCCGATAAAGAAACAAATTCCGAATTCCACTGAACCGGGGCGTTATAAACATTATTCCGCTTGTAGCAACCCCTTTTTCCAACCCGAACGAATCGTCCGATTCCTTCCCCCGAATACGATTTTCGAGTATTCCAAGGCGAGTAATAAACAACGCGAGATCCCACGTATATATTTCCAAGCGATTAGAGACGCTTCACGCAGATCCATTCTCGCAGCGTTTCTGTTTTACACGAAAAATTCAATTTACGGGGCTGTCTATTCCGTTGAATCACTGGCTTCCCATAGGGCGCTGATAATTAATTTATATGGTGACACGAAAAAGGACGCGTAAAATTGGTGATTGAGTACATGGATATTAATAACTTTTGTGCTAGAAATTATTATTTTCTATATCGATAACTGTCACCTATTATCTCGTGTGATACATTGTGCTTAGACTACGGATTTTTATATACGTTTTAACGAACGCAATTAATGAAATAGAGATCAAACAGAAATTTATAGAGTCGTATGAAATCTAAATACGGATCCCAGTTAATAAATATTAAAACGAACTACGATGAACCGAATCTTGGATGCTTTAACATCATATTATATGGATTCAGTATCTTTTTCTACTTTCAAATGTCCTATAAATATCTAAACGTCCATAGTGTAGTTATACCAAATGTAATTCTGTTTTTTAAAAGTATAATGTTTCTTCCTACTGCTTCTTAAACACTTTTCGCCCGTAAATCTGTAAGAAGTTAGATTAACTAAAGAAATATAATTTATGCAACCGAATTCCAGGAATTTCTTAGAAGAACCTTTCCCTATTTAACAAAAATATTTAGATTGGATGAATATACCAGGTCTTTACTTATATCTTACACACCAATTGGTCAGATAAAATTAAACCTTGGTAGATCGTGATCTAAGAGAGCAGCAACGTGATATCGAAGAGGCAGGTAGAGCTGTACGTATTCGAAATAGATATCGGGAACAATGGTACGGAGGAGCAAGAGGGCAGCGAGCAAACAAGCAAGAAACTGTTAATACGGAGAATCGAGCGAAAATTCCGCGTTGCGTACAAGTTCGGCAATGTGGGTCGAATTGTTTGTACAAATCGGCCGCGTTTCTCCACGTTTGTACACACTTATGTACACCGTCGCGTCGATCTGCGTGCTCTCGCGAAGCACAACCGAGCCGAGCTTCGAGATACGTGGGCGTTGAAGACTCGCATATGGCCATCCCCTTCTTTCTTTCTCGTTCGTTCAACGACGTTTCCATCCTTCCAAGACCAAGCCACTCTATGTAAATAGTTGTGTAACGCGGTATGAGAGGCATTAAATAAATAATAGTCGTACGCGGTCCATGAAGTTGAAAGGAGAGCGCCGCCCGTCGAGAACAGATGTGTCAACATTCGTCCTGACCGTCGCTTCTTCCTTCTTTTTCCTCTTCTTCTCGGTGTCCTGCTATCTTTTACTTTACTTCATTACGGTTCGAGCCGCGTCTTCTTGCGATTTTTCATCGTCTGTGTTATTAAGAGACGTTACAAGGTACAACAAATTATTTCTGGATCGAGAATGGAGGCTAAGGACTTCGAAGATAGCAAAGATATCAAAGACTTATTTAAGAAATTGGTACAGCGCGTGGTTGATGTTGATAGTAAGATGTTAACGGTAAATTGTTGCAATCAGAGAGTCTTTCGAGGAGGATGCGAAAGTAAGAAGTATTTCGAAGTGCGAAGTATAAATTTCGAAGCCTGCTCTTCTATAGACACGCCTAACATTTGCATGAAACTTTCAATATCTTTTCCTATCACTATTGTGTCCTGTCACGTTTTATTTTGGACCGAAAATACACGATATTTTACACAAACTTCAGAAGATCGTTAATTTCTTCGATTTTCTCCCAGTCCACAAAATTTCTCTTCGTCGAATACTTTGATATTTTCATATAACGAACGATTCGCATGAGTATATACCTACACTTTTGCGAATTTAGAACTTGGAAATATCTTGCCAAATTTCAACTCCTATTCTACGGTGTGCCTACTATTCTACTCGTTTAATTTTTTAATATCTTGATACCCGATTACTTTCTAAATCACATATCAACAACAACAGCGTTGTGAATTCAAGGAAGCAAATGTCCAAAGTGAAAATGTCGAACTGTTAGGGAAAGTCTACGATCTACGGAATGACCGTGACAGAGTGGCGCGACCATTTCCAGCGTTCTAATACCTCGTAGACGCTTGCTCGCAGATTCCGTAAGGGGGTAGTTTATATGCAGGCTACGGATGGGTCAGCATAGGGGAGATATATATTTTTCAATATAACTCGCGCGGCCCGGTAAGGGTCGCGAGAATCGTCCAAGAGAGTAGGAGTCGACGTTATTTTTTATCTTTATTAGATTGCCGGGTATCCGTTAGTTGAGGTTCGACGTGCTACGGACGAACGTGCATGAATATCAAGTGCCCGGTAACACGTGGCGCATTTTATCGTCTTTTCACTCCGCCTGGCTGTGTCCTTTGGCCGAGTTGCCACTATCCTTCGTCAACCTCCTCACCGCGGGGCTGAGAAATTCTACAAAGTAACTTTCTTTCCTAATCTACGCTTCCTAACCCATTGTTTTCCTAACCCATCGGGTGATCAATACTTTATTAATTCTACAGTCTGCCTTTTAAACCTGCAATCGTGTAAGTAATGGGACACTGCATCAGAGTTTACCGCTCTCTTATTTATATTTCTCCTTTGCATAATAATTTATTAAGTAAATTGACAAATTACACGGTGTAAGGATCTTCTTCGTGATTTCGTAATGCTTTCTCAAAGAAGATGATCAAATAACTCGTAATCCGTGGAAGTTCTCTTGTTTGATTTCCAAACATGTTACTCTTATGTAGGGATATTTAGCAATATTGATAACTTGCATAGATTGTAACCTGTACAATATTACTAATAATATTACTTCTATTGTATCATATAAGACGATCATAGTAGTTTTTTGATAAGGTAGACTGAGGCTATTCAGTGACGGATTTGAAGTTGTTCAAAGTATTCTTTGATACGTCAATAAAATTATGATTAGAGTATGTTATAGTCGCCCAGTGTGTTAACAAGAACAAGTATACTATGTGTAATATCGCAGTGTAAAAATATATCTTTTCATAAAGTTCCTTTTTATATCGAATCTTTCGTATTGCAACTACCACGCGCGTTAATAATTCAATCATTTTCTTCCATATCTATTTTCCACGACTTAAACGGAATTATCAAAGATAAAAATCTCCCTCGAGTCGATGTTTTTCCTATGATTTTTCCTATCGCAAGCCAGCGCACGTGAAGATCGCCACGGTTCGACGAAAAGGTTTGTCTGCTGGCGAAAGAGCTCAAACAAGAAGAACGCAAAGCAGGATGTTTGTTTGAAGGTCCGTTAATGTCGTCGTGTGTATTGTTTACCGTATAACCGCTGGTTTCCCCTCCGAGTTATTCGAAGTTTGTCGATATTGAAAGAACTCGAAGCGCGCGGCGGTATCGTTCTTTGAAAAATACTCAAGGTAAACTCGCGTGTTGATTGTATGTTCAGCCCGTGAGAGTGCTCGTATGTGTAAAGAGAGGCCGCGGCCTCGCTGGAATTTCCAGGATGCTACATCGACTCCATCGGAGCCACTTTCGTACTGTGGGAATCATAATCCCGGCTAAAAGATGTTTCCACCAGCTGTGTAATGCACGACCGAACCCCTCCCACTCTTTCCTTAAAACAAACCCTCTCGATAAAAACGACGTGTATCGGTTCCCTTATCCTACCGCGTCGCGATCGACTACAAATATTTTATTTTATGGAAACAATCCCTCCATATACACCGTAATCCTTTCATATCGACATGTTTGAACGAACTAATCTCAAATACACTAGTGCTGTGCCGTGACTATCAAAAATTAATGATTAAGATCATATTCTCTGTTTAATAAAAACACGATTCAAGTGCACTACGCGTCTGTTATCGAGATAGGTACCCATTCTAGGAATTAAAAGTGCAGCCGTAACAAAAAGACAGCGCTATTCTCCGATAATACGAATAAACGAACGAAAACAAGCTGAAAATCGATTAAAATCGGGTCAGCTTTTCAAATATGTTACGAACTTGTAGTCGATTAATATTCGTAGCGGCAAATTTCTGCAGTGTTATACATGAAATATGTACTTTCTTTATTCTTCCAATAAGTACGATTGAAATAGATATACAAGCTCGTACGAAGTAATAACTAAATATTATAAATTGAATCTAGAAAACCAGATGGTTCAAAGAAACTAATAGAAGTTTAATTTTTTGTAGATCCTAAATGAACGATGGACGGTTTTAAGTAAGGAGAGCAGCGCACCTAAAACGGTGTAAGGACGCGTTCACGTCCGGTAATTAATGGAGACGTAACGAGTGGGCGTAGCCGTGGACTAATATGCGAAATAAATCTGCGGTAATAGTAAGTAATTTGGCCAATAAGTCGATAACAAATTGGGTTTGCCAGCGGCAGTGCGCGGGACCCGTAATGGCAGGCAAGTGACCGGATCCACCCCCGTTAACACCCCCTGTTCACGGCCGTCCGGTAACCCTCCGACGCCCACTCACCCTTTTCCGCCACCCGTCTAGATTTCCCTTTTGCCAGCGTATTCATATTTCACGGACTTGTAATATAGGAAAGTTTTGTTTAAGCCATAAAGCCAGGTAGCGACGTGGCGGAGTAGAATCGGTTTACGGGGCTGGTCGCCCTTCAGTGGACGCGATAGAGAAATGGAGAACACACAGGACAAGAGGACGAGGATGGAAGCGAACGAAACGAGATATAATTCACGGTGATGTAGCGAACGCGTGGCCATTTTCACGCGTGTTTCTGCGTAGACGTGAAAGTTGGCGGTCAGTGGAAGAAATTGCGAGATAAAGAGCAAGAAGGGCGAATGGAAAGCGAAGGGGCGTGATGTATATCGGTCTTTTACGAGAGGAAAGTCCTACAGAAGGCTGGGATACAGGGATCAGGTCGTTCTCGCTCAAGACACTATTTTTTTTTCTAGAGAAATTAGTTTCCGGAATGGGGTGGTGATAATCTTTCTTTTCCGCAAGTATCTAAATCTACCGCGAACTTGAGAATATCGAATACCACAATTTGTTGCAGTTACCGTACAATAGTTAGATAGTATCATAAATCACGTATTGGAAAAATGCTATCTTCTCGGTAGTAATTCACTCGCGTTAACTTTTGTCAAGTGTTAACTTTTGTTTTTATGACTATCTAAATTCACCATGAATTTGATCGTTTGCAACGAAAGTGTCGAATAACTGCGATTGCTGAAATTATTGTGCGATGGATAGAACGCACCCGGATTCAATTTCACGTAATTGAAGAAAGCGTGCGAGAAAAATGGGATGAAAAACACGCAAAAGAATATATCGAGTCTTCGGAGAAAGTCAGTGGCGGGCGGGGATCAAGGAAAGAAGTGGACGTCTTCTTTCGCTCAAAGACGATAGTATTCAGAAAGTCTGCTGGTCAGTTGTAATGAATAATGTCCACATCTGTTCGGGACGTCCCATCAGTAACTGCTACCCTCTCGGCCCCGCGACATCCTTTTGCTTCACCTTGCTCCACACCCTAAAAACCATTTCCACCCCATCGCTGCTTTCTCGCTCGATTTCGCTGCATATCAAATTATGGAGTCCTGAATGGCCGATCGTCGCCTGCTGCTGCTGCTGCTGCTGTGTGTGCTGTGATATATTTGGATATATTAAATTTTTTTCCCGCTCCAACATCTAGTCGGGACCAAGCGCGTTTATGTCCAAGCGGAATCGATATACGATCTGTCCACCACAGGAGAATTCGATTTTTCTAACGTCCTAGGCAATTCTTCCGAATCTTGCTCATCCACCATCATCTTGAAACAATCTCTCGTCTTCTGGAATCTTTTTGAATCGTCGCTCTTTCGCTTCGTCACTTTCGGCTCGAGCAACTCAAGCAACTCGAACAATTCTGCCTTGAAAATTCCCTTGAAAATTTTTTTCTATTAATTTACTTCCATCTTTTAGTGGAAGCTCTCCTCGATCATAAGAGAAAAAGCGGCACAGAGCAAATAACTCGAATTTTAAAGGGTTATTGGCTCATATAAAAATCGACAAACAAGCATGGCTACCCTTCGGTCCACCTATTCGCAATTCTCCAGAAAGGTCGAGCGGCTTCGTTTGCATACTCGCCGACACCTTGCGTGTCCATTACGCGGGGGTGGCAACGGCCGAATGCCGGGGTGACGAGCAAGTGGACGACGGGGTGGGGGCTCGGGTAAGAGGTGTGAACCGTAAACGCGCCACGTGCGGCAAATGGAAATGGACCAAATATCGCTGCAAACACTCGACCGTGCGAGTATCGATATACGACGCACCCTCCTCCATCTCTCCCGGTCTCCTGATCCCCCTTTTGCTACGAGTAAAGGCACACACGCGCGCACACAAAGGACCACGATTCCACGGTCCGTTTGTCGTTTATACTGGCGCACCAGCCCCGCGCCCACGCCTCACACCTTCCTTTTCAGCCTGTGCACACGGCCGAACGTCGACTGGACGTTCTCGCCCTGTGAAAATTCACCGGTCACTCGAATCCATCAGGTATCCACAAAATATCGCAAGGCACTTCTCCCTCCCTTTCTCGTTCCTCCGGCTGTTCGTTTCTCCGCGCTCAGCCGCGTGCACGTGCGTAAAATCACGCGAACGTAGGCTTTTATCGTCGCCGGGGTTGATTCAGATTCCACCCTTGAGATTCGACTGAACTCGAGGCTACTAAAGTGGGTTTCTTTCATTCACCCCTTGCCCTATGATATTTCTAGTAACTTACTAATCGAGCTAATTGTTCGTTCTACACCATATCGACAGGCTACACGTCATTTGTATCTAATTGCTCGATACTAGGCTTCGTATCTCGTATGGATTATTTACGTGGAGTAATATGAGAGTCACTTATCTAAATCGTTTTTCGATTGATCAATTTAAAACCGATTCAGAGTCTGGTCTCAGAGACATTTCAGATATCGTTTCGGTTACTGGCAGTAAGAGACGAAGAATTGATTGTTCCCTTATTAATCATGAAAATTACTACCCTGCAGTCTGGCTACGTGTAGAGCTCTTATCTGACAATGATCAATAACGAGGTGTTAACGATCCTGTATGACGAATTGCACCTAATAATAAGGCCGAAACTGAGCTTCCTATCAAATACAGCGTGTCTTTATAAAATCAGAGCCATAAACTGTAGCCGATACTGTAACAAGACATACAAGACAGCGATATAAATACGGCTATAAATTTTCGATATCATCAGATAAGGAGTTGAATTCCAAGAAACCACGTTCGAGGCCAAATCGCTCAGAAGACAGAAGGTCGTAAAATTTTCCCATTTTATAGTTTCCATTAATTTCCCTGGCTTCCCACCAACGAATCGCGTCATTTTATTTCGCCCGCGGAGTCAGTGGGTCAACCGTCCGCCACAATTTCGAGGCTCAATCAATCAGATCGACGATACAAGCGAGCGTAGTTACACGGTACGAGTTGGCCGCATTCAACGCATTAGCGGATGGAGAATTAACTGGATTCTGGTTGTCGCCGCGGCAAAAAACAACCCCTTATCCACCTCGAGGGTGTAGGAAGATCACGAGGGGAGCAGTTTCGCCTTGCTACGATTCGTCCATCCGGTTTATCCATTCATTGGATTCGCGAACTGGCACGGAAAGCGGTCCGCGTGTCCAGAAAACAGACGAAATCAAAGAGGAACGTGCACGCAGAGGACTGTGGCAAGATAGAAGAAGGACAGGATGAAACAGAGGACGTGGAGGAGGGATGAAGATAAAACGAGCGAGTGCTTCTAGCTAAACAAATATGTACTCACGTACTCATTCACCTATCTCTCAGTCAGTTCTACCTACGCTGCTACAGCCCTTTTAAAGACTTTTCCCGCTGTCCCGGACTCTAACCTCCAGCCGTCATCCCTACCAAGTTCTAGAGAACGGTTGGCCGTGCGTACCACGGGGAGTTTACAAGTTCGAGGAAGGGAGAAAGTAAGAAGTGGGAGAGACCGTCTCTCTGGCTCTTTTCGCGCGTTCGAAACCTTTCTAACCGCTCTAGACGTTCCGGGCAGACGTCGGACCGCGTCGAGTGTCTACCGCGATTGTGATGGTCGGCTGCAACGTCATTCACCAAGACTTTCCAAGGAAATCCGCGTGGCTGTACCGCGAAGAGTCATTCTTCCACAGGATAGATCTTTCTCTTGTGAGAAATTCATTGTTATGGAATTAGACGTAATCGGGAGCTGAGCTTTCATGTAGAAAATTACGAATATTATGTAATTGATTAAATAAAACAATATATGACAGTATGCGAGTCGATTCATTTTTATGTCAATCAAACCCGATATTACTTTGCTACCAAACCAATATTTTAATGATCTTTCGGATACAATAATGAAATAGTAAATGCGAAGCTCAGAGGAAGAATAGCGCGGATAACATTTTCCAACTTCCACGAAAGCTCGGTAATTCAAATACAATACTCTGAATAAATGCGGCTTGCGTATATCGTTTCCTCATTTATAGAAAAAATGTATCCGATCTACCTTTCTGTTGAATCCTTGAAATAAATCTATATAAAATATTCACACTCAAAAATCATCAGTAGATTTCGTTATATCGCGGTCCGCTGGTCAGACGAGCCTATTCTACTGTACAATTATTTCGGTGTCGTATCGAGAAGGCAGGTTTTTTATTAAGAAAGGCAACTCACACAGCTCGTGCTGTAAATCGTGAAATCGACTAAGCAAAAACGTTTCCAACGACTACGTGCAGGGGCCGAATTTTTTTCACGCACTCGGATGCATCGATCCTTCTCCAAGAGCCGCCTATATATCCTTCCGGATCTAAATCCACGAAGGATTTTGTCTGACGCGGCTGGTGCTCTCGTGATTCCCCAGGAATCCTACGAAAGAGAGAGAAAACCAGGTCCGCCTATTTGTTTCGTCGCATCGTGTATTGACACTGCGCGACGGTAGGCGTCGCGGCGATAATATATCGACGACCGGGTGATATATGCCTCGCAGGAGTGAGTGGCTGTGCAGAAGAAAGACTTGTCTCATAAAGTATAGGGCGATTTGTCACGGCAGTTTGTGATGCGACCGGGAGAGAATAATCCTCTGGATATCATCTAGCACAACTTGCTCCCCTTCTGTGTTCTTTCTCTTTCTCTCGCGTCCTCTACGAACTTTTCACCCCCTCCGTCCTGAGAGCGGATTATTCCTGACCCGCTGCTATCACCCAACCCCCAATCGTTCCTCCCACGTGTTCTTCGTTAGTCTCGTTCCGACGATCCTACGAATTACTCGCCGTTTTACCACCTCTCCCTTTCGCCTTCGAAATTTACTCGAGATATACGAATCCTCTGAGTCGAGTGTTTTCTTCTGACTATCAAAAACATCGTCTCGATGGGACAGCGAATTTGGTACACAAATGTTATGGAAAGAGGAGATATTTAGCGTTATCGTTGGTTCGTTACCGATCGATAGTTTAATTAGCAAGTTTCCTATTCTATGTTTTAACGCGACGTTAGAGTAGCAGCTAATTTTCTACGTTCACCGAGTGTCTCTATCGTACAGCGTTCCACTATTCGGCCGTTTCTTCGGCCCCCCTAGCCATCCGTAGCAACCCTTCCCATAAATTCGCCGTTTCCAACTGGCCGATTTATAATTACCGCTTTCATATAGGCGAAGTGTAATTTGCTTGTGTAAATTCTACACGCCTCTCGTTCCCAAGTTAGCCGCGATATTTCGCCAGCGAGTACACCCGGTCGTTCTTCAGTGCCTGGCTTACCGATGATAACACTTTTGCCTGGAATTTATCTTATAGTTCGGTCGGATTCTTCGGATGGTAATTAATCGACTTTGCTGAATCAAAGAGTCGCTTTTTTCTCGGCGATATCCCGCAGCCACTTTGAAACTAGATCGTGATTCGATGTTCGTTGCAACATGAACGTCCTGAACGGAATTACAATTTCATGAGGTTCATAATAGAGACAGCCTTCGCACGATGTAACGAACGTTTTAATTCCCATTGCACGGGCACTATTCCCGTGTACGGTGGCGTTATATTTGATCGCTGGATCGAACTCATTTCACACATGTGTACGACGTCTAATTGCAAAATACCGAGGTGTGACGTGCAGGATCGCGATGCATCTCGAACCCAGCGATGATATATATACCACGAGGCGAAACGGTGTTCGCAATAGCAGCCGCGGACCGATTACATTTTAATGGGCCGATACATTATTCAAAAACCGCGGTTTCCTTATCGATCAAACCACCACAGCGGGGGTAATAATATGCATTGTCAGAGCGAATTAAAAAATCAATCCGAATACCAGCATCCCATCTGCATTTAGCGTACAAGTCGTTGGTCGGCCGGTGAATTTTACATTAACCACACCTATTAGCGTTCGATGTAATCTGTCGCCTGTGTGTGTACGAGTATCTTTATATATCTATTAAATATAGATCTTGTCAAATTGCATTTTCCTCGAGATCATTGGGATTTGTAAATGCTAAATTCTTTCTCTGTCGATTAACTCCGTCTCCTTCTAGCTCCAAGTACGATAATAAACTTATCTAAAAATATCATGTATCAAACTTTTTCGTTTCAACGTGTTCGTTGTCACGGTGCAGCAGTTAATGACGTGAATTAAAACTAAGGTACCAAGAGACGTCGTTATAAATAAAATTCAACTACTGTCAATCTTTCAAAATATTCTAGAAGAGATGTAGGATGACTATAATAGAACGAATTCGAGATAGAACTGTTTTCGGGTGAATATTTATTTCTGACATTAGTAGTCGTATTTCTCTATTTCTAATGTTAGTAGAATATGCATTAAAAATTTCAGGCGTATTCATATCTCTGTGTAGTAGATTTTACAATACGAAGAGAAAATTTAGCGTAAGAATACCAAATAAGGAATTTCAGTGATAAATGGAGCAACACTAGGAAAGGAATTTCAGCAATGAAAATTTCAGCATACAAACAAAATTTTTGACGATAAAGAAAGTAATGCAGAAACGTTGTAGAAGGAATTCCAACGATAAAAAGAAAGAAACAGCAAGAACGTCACATAGGAATTCCAGCGCTAAAAAGAGCAACGCAGAGACGCTAAAGAAAGGATTTTAGCGGTGGAAGAAATTTGCTGGAACATCTAATAAAGAAATTCTAGCAACAACTAAATGAATTTCAGTAGTAAAAGAAGTAACGCAGAAATTCAGAAGATGGAATTCCAGGTAAACTAAGCAATCCAACGTTAAGGAAGGAATTCCAACAATAAAAATGCAGTTCCAGTTACAAAGAAAGCGACACGAGGAGGAATTTTAACGGTAGGAGCCATGGCTATGCTACGCGCATCCTGTCAGATTCTGAAGCTTTCAGATCTTAATCTCCTCGTCATTATCAGACGCCTCAAATAGGTTTTTCATTCATGATCAATTATACGACCTCGATATACTATAAAAGCTATATGATTGAAAAGTATGTAGCGAAGGAATTCCACAGAGACTGAAATTATCGGACTCTAAGGGTTAATCATCGCTCGCGAAACCAACTTCTAAGTTTGAGTTATAGGACTGACCCTCTAGAGTTATAGGACATTGTATCGATATCGTAAAACGATGGGCAATATTTCGCAGCGGTTTCGTGCGAACGGTGGCGCAGTAGCCACGCGACTGTCGAGCAGGTAGGAGCTTTCAGCTTTTCGAGCATGGAGCTTCGAGGTTTCGCGGTTTCGGCGGGGATAGGACGAGGCCGGTAGAGGAAAGGGCGACCTGAAGGGAAGGGGACAAGCGTCGGCGCCCGACGATACACTACACACCCGACACAACGATGAGTTCACCGATCTCAGTGCGTGCCACGCGTCCGACATGACAGCACGCACCATTCTCACTCCGCATCAAACAACCTCATGCAATTTCCTAGCTCCACCGTTATGAAACACAGCGAAGTTTCCGATCAAAATCTTCTTCAATTTCTTAATCGATAAATCTGATATAATGTAATATCGATAAATCTGTTAACAGCGACTTCAAGTTTTAAAAGTAACGAAGGAAACGTTAAAAGAATGTCACACACTCTATTCTATTCAACAGTGATTCCAGCTGTAAATTTAATTGTAGATTGAATTAAATATAATAGCGAGTAAGTTTAAGGATAAATAAGCAAATAGTTCATTTTTAGACTACTCTACTTCAAGCTACTTTTCCGTTCAAACGACTAATTTAGTCGGTCGGGTTAAAGTACGAGGAAAAAGAGAAACGGCGAGTTACGAAAATCGTTTTGCGCATGATGAACTAGCGACAAGAGGGAAGGTAGAATTCCCCGCGATGCACGATATGAAAATTGATGCCGCGTAGAGGAACATAGCTGGCGCACGGGGCGTCAAAAGAACATCGAGTTCTCAACCGTGTCGTTTCCATTCTATATTCATAACCCCGCCATTATCGGAGTCGGTAAATTTGCAAGAAGTTACATGAAAACATGCCGCGTGTACACCGCCACCCGTGTATCGTTTCTCTGATCCCGTGAATTATGCAATCACCGAGAAAAAGTGGCAATTATACGTAATACGAGTACGACACGCGTTTCATTAAAGTTTTATCGTCAACTTCCAGTGATTCACAATACGCTAGCAATTGTATTATGCGAGTAAAAAAAGTAGGTAATGCGTAATGTACGACAATTTTCCTATTGCAGTGGAACGTTATTATCTCGTAAGAGGAAAAAAAGAAATTAATTTCCTTTAAGTGCGATCGTTTCATCGACAAAGTATTGCCGGTATTATCTCGTTTTATAGCAGGCAGACCGTACGATGCTGTCAAGGGAACGCAGTGTTTACGCTTTATCGTCCGGCAAGCTGTTTTCCTTATCGATCGCGATTGTTATCAGGTCATCTTGCAGGCCATTGCTTGCAAATGCATCTAACCAGGCTGCGACTTTGTGTCACCGTAAAACTTGCTATCGACGCGAAAGACGACCGACTCGAAGCTTATGAAATCGTTTCACGACGTCCACTTTTTATATCCTTCCTTACATTTGACCAATAGAGTTCAGCAAGTTTCTAGCGGCATAAACGTTTACATCGCGAAGAATCACCGAGTAGACTGGCGAGTTTTGCATAAACCAAAATAGAAGATTTTAATCCCTCTCTTGAACTTGTCTCTTTACGCGGTGAAGACATCGAATAAAATGTACGTTCGAACGCGAATAAAATTCGATATCTAAACGGAAGTAGATACGGTCGATCAATGATCGGACGTCACGTACGCTAGACGTGCTCGTTAATTCGACGAATATAACGAAACAAGTAGGAATCCGACCAAATGTCAACATCTGTCGTGTTACATGCTATTTACACGATAAACGTTTACGATACACTGACGTAAGACGTCACGAAAAGTAAGCGCGATTAATAAATGTTACGTCTCGAGTCACGTTGCGTTGTTCAAAGGTTGGCCGCCAACGTTACGCAATTCGACTGACATTTTCCTCAAAGTTCGATTAAAAATCAGACACTGTGCATTTCAATCGATCACAAAAAACGTCTATTTTTTATCGAATCGTAAACGTTCCATTTACTTACACGATTTCTTGCATCGTCGACCAATTCTACGCACTGGACACGAGACTCTGACTCACTTCTGTCACGATCGGTTTCCGCCGCGTGTAATTGTGTTCCATTACTCGTATACCACTATATTCGTCTCCTCATATCGTCACTGTTACGTCCACTGTCACGTTCACGAGCGTTCGCGGAAACCTTTCATCGAGTCGCCACCACGGGCGTGCACATCACTCCCGGGGCACAAAAGCCACGCGGAACCTTCGATCCATCGTATCATTCACTTCAAGTCACTGTCTTCTTGCTGCTCGAGGCACGTGGTAAAATCATCGACGCTTATTCACGCACTGCCTGCACCGATCGAAGAAAAAGTGTTTCGAAAATCGATTCAAACAGTGTGTGTGTGTTGTGTGTGTGTGCGTGTAAGAGAGAAAGAGAGAGAGAGAGAGAGAGAGAGAGAGAGAGAGAGAGAGAGAGAGAATGCAAACGATTCCAAAGGGACGATCGACAAGGTTCCAAACGAGCTAGGTTTCAAAGAGGAAGGGAGAGGCCAGTGAACGTTGGTATGAGTCTATCAGTTGAACAGAGATGAAAGGTGATTGTATGAGCGAAGGAGAGAGAGGCTCTAAGAGGAGGAGCGGGTTCTTACATATGTAGGTTCCTATATACGTAGCTATGTACTATGTACGTAGATTCTGAGGAGAGCGGACGAGAATGAAACAGAGAGTGAATGACTGGATGTGAAGAGACAGGTTGGGTAGGGAGAACGAAACGTACCCGAAGTGTCGGATGGCCGCGGCGGAGATGTTTGGATCGCGTGGTCTCGACCGGTTGTCTCGAGATATGCACGGTTAGTAGGCGATATCGTGTTTGGCTCGGTGCGCGAGCCAGGCCTCCTAGGGAGGCCACGTTACAGCAACAGAGGACCGGGAGAAAGACAAAGAGAATTGTCGAGGGTGCGAGAGAGAAAGGGGGAGAAAGTGGTGGCGGGATTGGTAGTAGGGCGACTTGCTGTGTTGTGTCGGATGCTACCCGGTAGCGAGTACTTGTTGTTGAGATGCCGAGTGTACGTGGGGGTGGGCGAGGGTGGGTGGTGACGACGCCGGAGAACAGTCGTAGGCGGCGTAAGCGAGGGAGGAAAGCGGCGTGGAGCGGGGGGTGGCCAAACCGAATGGCCTTGCGCGCAGTAGCAGCTACAGCGGCGTTGCTGGCGGTTGCTCGGTGGAGACGAAAGCGCGGGATAAGGCGGTGGTTACCGATGGAATAAAGGAGATGGAGGAGTTGCCGGGATCAGCGTATATCGCGGAAGCTGCGCTGCAAGGGGTGGTACCCTGGCAAGATGTTGTACGAATTGCCGCGAAAGCCGCACCGAAGGGCTGTCTCGTTAAACAGCGCACGCAAAACACAACTGGGTCGCAGTTTCGTTTGTCGGCTGGCGGAATTGCAAGTGGGAAGGGAAGAAAAGGGGGAAAAGATGCGTGAACGGAGGGGATGGCGCGTGTTGCGCCGAGGGTTGAAGACGGGTGAAAGAATTTTCTTTCGGACGACGATGCACGATAGGGTGTTACAGAATGATACGATACCTTGACGGCGTATCGATGCTAGGCTCGAGAAACGTGATGACGATCGATGACGATACAGATAGTAGATATACCGAGGTCGCGTCGAGATACGAACGCGATCAGACGATATACGATACGAGACACGATAGTAGCTCGGGCAATATACGAGCGCGGAGGACGCGGCGCGAGTGTACACGCGGCGCGGATGCGCGCAACTCTGCGGGCGGGCACGCTCGGCTACGCTGTTTTCCTCCCTGCCGTTAAAACAATAATGCAATATTTAACCATACACACGAAGAGAAAGAGAGGGAGAGGGAGAGGGAGAGGGAGAGAGACAGAGAGGAATCGTGAGACAGAGAGGGGAGAGCTGTAGCACGGTGGCAGTGGCGGTATCGGGGCGAGAAGGCATCGGCGGTAGGGAGATAAGGAAGGTAGGGGTGAACGTAGGGAGAGCGGATGTGGGCTTTCATTTCCCCTCTCCCCTGCAAAATACCGACCTCCGCGAGCATGTCTCACTCTCTTTCTCTGTCGTGTTCTCTGTTGCACACGTTCTCTGCTGCTTCTCGCGCGCCCCGTTACTTGCCTTGCTTCTGCCTCGCGCTTTTCTCTCCTCCGCCCTTCTCCGAATCCATCCCTCTCGATTTTTTTCTCCCCCTATCCATCCGCCTGTCTCGCTCGTTTGCCTTTTTTCCTCTTCCCACGGGTTGCTTTTTCCCCGCGAGCGTCTCTTTCTTCGGCGTGCTGCAAGCTTTTAGGGGGAATCCTCGCCCTGCACCCGCGCCGCTGCTTTTATGTGACGCCGCCGGTAACACAGAGAGTGCGTGCACCGAACGGACGGAGAAAGGACGAAAGGGATCGGCACGAATGAAAGAGCAAGATCGAGAGGGATACGTGATGTGTATACGTGTGTATACGACAGTATGTACGCGTATACGTGTGTATATATATCCGTGTGGAGGATACAGGGGCGGGTGCGAGGTGGTGGGAGAGCCGGAGGCGGCGCACGCCTCTTTTCAAGCGAATACGTGGGGCAGCAGAGGCTGGGGTAGCACCAGCTCTAGACGCATTCTCCGAACGATGCAGGTGGGCGAGCGGGCTTCGGAAAGGAGAGGAACAAACCAACGTGCACGCGCTGCACTCTGTCGTCTGACTGCCTACCGACCGCATCTCCTGTGTCTCGCCGGACCGTTCCACGCAGCAATTCAAGGAGACGATGTTGGTTCCAGTTCCGACGCTATCTCAAATTACTTTTTCTTTTATTGCATGTACAGATAATAATCGATCGTTACTATGCAAATAATGCTATCAGATATTATTCAATGGACTTTCCTTATTATATTTTCGAAGCGTTCTCGTACTTCAAATAAAATGTTAGAATATATTAGTTATTCGTGCGTTGATGTTCAAATTTTTTGAAGTTTTCTTCTAGGGAAAAGACGTATTCCGATTGTAGAGCGGTTCGGGTCAGAAGTTCAAGAGGTGAACATTCTTTTAAATAAATAATCGAATGATATCGACATATACGTTGATCGTAGACTGATCCTTCGATTCGTCGAGTCGAAGGGACGGATATCCCGTGTCTTGACAGTTGCCTTAATTAATAGCGGCGCGGAGGTTCCGTCGAAGGCCATACGTTAAGCAGGCAAGGGAGATCGAAGTTTTTGACACGAAAATGTCTCGTAAAATCGTGCTCGAACTCGCGTCATAAATTTCCAGTGTAATTCCAAGAATAATCGTCAAGAGCAGATGCTGCTAACAATAAACCAGCTCCGGTGGATATCATCGAACAGTCTACTTGAACATTCTAGAGCCGATCCATTGATATACGCGGTGGCTACCGTAAGTATGAACATAAAACTATGTCGAACATCGGTGGCAAGGGAAGTAGCGACCGTGTGCATAGTTAGAAACCGGCCGCAAATATTTCCGTAACACCATGCACTTGGCAACGTTCACTTGCCAAAATTTTCCACGTTGAAATTCTTCGTTTAGAATAATTCAGAACTAGGAAGTATATCCCGCGAAATCTCGACTTAATATAGCTACATCTATTTACCAATATAATCACGAATATATAGACTATCGATAATTCTCGGGATCAACCGGAATATATTTGCAACGTTAGAAATAGTTCCTACTCCGACCACGTTCTATACCTCGAAGAAAACCATCCCAAACGATGTAAACCCATAACTATATCTTCTAGCTTCAACCTTGAAGATTTCCAATTATCTTCGAGTACCCCAAAGTCACATTTGCATTCATCCGAGATAGATCATGACCATCCATCACGTTCCTGATCCACGCACACACGAGGAACAAGTGAATTTACATTCGGCTGCTAGCTAGAACTTTGGATGCAACATCCGCAGCCCTAATTCGAGGTGCAAGAGCTGTCGCATCAGTGTCGGTTGTCGCGACGGCCGCGCCGTTTCTTTCCCCTGGAATGAAATAAGAGCCACGAGCTGCATCTCTTCTTCGCCGAGGCATTACTTTTTCCAGCGTCGCCCGACGTAGGGGGGTGGCAGTGGTGGTGGCTGATAGCGGCCACGCCGATACGCCAGGCGAAAAGGGTCATCCCGGGGAGGTAGCAGCCTCCAGCGAACGGTGATGCAGCAGCAGCAGCAGCGGCGGCGGCGGCGGCGGCGGCGGAGGCGGTGGTGTGGCGATGAAGGGGTGGGTGCAGAATGTCGGAGGTAGCTTCGAAGTCCAGAGTCCAGATAGCGGTACACTTAGCCGCGTGTATAGCCGTTCTCTCCGGAGGATAGAAAACGCTCGGCTGCAGGGAAAGACGAAGGGAAATAAAGAGAGAGGGAAGGAAAGAGAGAGCGAGATGAGAGAAGCAACGAGGTGAGGGATGTGGAGGGGTATAGAGAAGAAGGGGCGTGGGGGTGGTGGCCACCCCTTGCAACCCCCCACCAGCGCAGGAGTCGCGTCGCCTCGGCTCGGCCAATAAGGAGGCCCGCCGACACAGAGACAATTCAAATGCTGCGCCAATAACAAACGTCTTTTGTTGTTATACGGCAAACTTTCTTTTCGCCTGGTCCTCTGTTTGTGCCGTCCCCGGGATGCCCAACCCCGTGGATTCCCGTACCCACCGTACCCGTAGTCTTCTCTCCCTCTGTTAACCCCCCTTTTGCTCTCATCGTCGTCGTCGTCGGCGGCGGCGGTGGCGGCGGCGGCGGCGGCGGCGTCTAGCCTCTTTCTCTCTTTTTCCCTTTCGTTCTTGCCTGCCGGTAGTGCGCGTCTCCACCACCCTTTCCGACGACTTTGTTCCAGGCATATTTTCTTTTTTTTTTCTTCTCTCCTTCTTCTCTGCGCTTCGCTCCTCTCTTCCTTCTCTTTCTTCTCTCCTTTCCCCGGAGCGTCAACATATTAAAACGGGGGAGGGTCGGGTGGCTGAGATCGGGTGCGCAATGCTGACTCTGCCTTTCCCCGCTCCATGTGTTTCTTTCTTTTTCTCGTCTTCCACGTTGTCTACTTCTTACTCTTATTCTTCTCCCGTCTCCTTGTTGTTTCTTTACATTCTTCTCCAGCGGCTTTAGCCTCGCGCGCCTCTTTGAAACTTCCGCCACTCCGTGGTCTTCTTCAGCGAGCGTTCTCCCTGTTTGCGCCGCCCAGTCGCTTAATTCCGATACAAACTGCGCCTCTCGAGGCGTGCCTTACGTGACGCACCGTTTGACTTCTTTGGACACCGGTTATCTTCCAAGGAACGTGCATAGGAAAATTCCTCCGACTAACGATAGGTCGATAAGAATGATGTAAACACTCGTACATGCGCGTACGCATACGACGATAAATCGGAATATGATTTTTACCGGATGATAGGAAAGATGCGTTAACAGGTTCTTTAGTCCCGCGCTCCGAGCTTTTCCATTATGTTCGAACGTCCAATTGAACCTTAATAAAAACTCGTCGATCGACTATGGATAATAGAGACGCATTCGAATGTAAGTTCCAGCAAGCTTTCCAATTAAGAGCCTCCTTCGTGCGCTCGATTCGCCTCTGTCCCGTGCCAATTCGAAAATCATAACTCGATGGAGCAATAAGTCCGTCTCATTGAGCACTGCCCTGTCATGATGCCCTGATGGAGCCCGGTCGATCTACTCGGTTTAACTTTCCCGGTCGAAAGAAAGGAGCATCGCCCTTCGTCGTCCGACAGTTTCGGCAAGAATGGAGCGGCGAAAGGATAAATATTCATTGACGTCTTCATCAAGACTTTTAAGACTCGACGAGAAGGCGGTGACACCGAGGGCCTATGCCACCCTTCGCCAGCTGTTTCAATTTCGTCTCACGAAACACACACCTAAATACTCTCCCACCCAAATGATAAAACTGTCATCTTTTTCCCCAAAAATATCACGGTGCACAGTTCCCTGAAGAATAAGCGTAATAAGATGCTGCAGTGAAAGAATTGTTCAAATCTGTCGAGTTCTCAGATTTACCTCCGACACGCGCGTATCTGTTTATTATATTAGTATAGATTGTACTTCCTACGATTGGTAAAATATCAAATCTTACAATTTTTCCTCGATTTACAAGGAGAGAAAGCAACGAATCGATAACGTGACGGGACGATGAAGAAAACGCTATGCGGGCAGAAAAAGAAAAGAAAGGAGAAATCGGAGGATATAGTCGAAACGCGAGGAAGCTGCGCCGCGAACGCGGTGGCAGGGCGGAAGGCAAAAGGGGCGGCAAAATTGAAATTTCTTCGCTCGAGCGACGACGCAGCAACTCATAAAAAGTTTAAACGTTTCATTCTAGTCGGCGGGCCTTGCCGCGCGAGCCTTGCCTTTTTCCCAATATAAACTCTCTTTTCTCGCTCTCGCCCTGTCGATTGACTACCGGAGCCTTTCCACTCGCCCTGATACGACTCGGTTATACCTATAACCCTCTTCTACCTCTCCGGCTGGTTTTGCTTCGCGGAGATGCTTACGGCTGGCAACTTTCATCCCCCCTAGAGAAATTAGGAGCTTACTTTGCTCCTTTCCACCGTTGTGGCGTACGGCCCGCCCGCACGCACCACTTCTGCTTCTCGACCCCCCTCGGTATCGTAAAACCCGAGTTTATCCGTGTGTCGCCTCTCCGCACGCGCGACAACGACTCTCTTCGTGTCTACGATTGGATTACGCGATTCGCTCGATTAAATATTTTTCGAACGGATGACGCGCTGTCATTAGAATACGATCTAGATCGCAGAGGAATGATCGTACGATCTTATAAAGATTTCCGATTCATTCTGGCTAATGTCGTTCTAAAATGATGACCACTTTTTCGCCTCTCTTAAATCAGTTAAGAATAATACAGAGATTTAATTAATTACCCAATATGTTTAGAAGATATTGTAAAAAAGGCCGGAGTTATATCTGGGTTAACAGTTTATCTGTGAAGCTCGAGGGAAGTTTCTTGAATGTTATTACACGTAATGTAACTATCAATGTTTGCCTTTTGTAATAAGAAAATTGGAAATACGTGTCCTTTGTATCTGACGCTAGAAATGTGAAGAACGACAACGAAGAAAATAAGTATTCTTTAAGCCGTTCATTCTGAATTTTTGATGCTTCTGTTACGTTGTCAAAGAATTGAATGTCCTTGTAGATTTGTGTTGAATTTGGACATGATTCCGCATCTTCCCTTAACAAGGCAATTAAGGAAAAGTTTGTATTAACGGGATGTTTTAATTCACAATATTTTTAGCCGCAGGAAATCCGGCGGTTTTGTAAAAATATCTGAACGTCAGTCGAGGACGATCAGCCGGTAACGTTTCTCATCGGGCGGTCACTTGCGTTATCGTTTTTTCCGTTAACGAGATGCCCGTCATTCCAGAACTTGCTTCAACAGTGTACCCGCGTAACGAACTCGCGCGCGAACCATTCGCTACAAAACGGAGATGCCGACCGACAGCCGATGGCTGCTTTAAAAAAACCCGCGTGTCCGAACAAATACTCGCGAATAGGTGGTACAATGGTAGCCGTCAGGGAACACAATACAGGAAGCTTTTTACCCAGGACCAACACGGAGGTTGCCGCTGACACGAAACGAAATTTAATTCCCTGTCGAAAATTCGCGCGGGTTCAGCATTATAGATCCTTCCGGCCCCATCCGGATCTCTTTCCCATTCGAATCTAAACCCCAACTAAACGATGAATGTGCTACAGATAGTTACAAGCTTTCCGCGATTCTTGCTAATTAAAATTTCTGGGCGCAACGTTTTCACGATTGCGCAAAATAAATCTCTAACCAAACTCTCCGAGGAATCGAATCCCGCAAGACCTATTCCGATGAATTTAAATTCTTTTTCTACTTTTTTTCTTCGTGCAACGGTACGTTTTCTTCTCGATTACAAAAAATAAATTTTCAATTAATTCCACGTTTCGAACGAAAAAAATAAATTATGAAAAACTAGATCGTAAAAAGTCGACTCGAATAAATTTGGATTTTTGTTTCTTCCTCTTCTCCTTTTTTTTTTTTTTTTTTTTTTTTTTGTGGAGCAATTCGCTCCAAGTCTACTGTTACTTCGGTTTAATACAAAATCGCGGAGGGTATACGCTAAACACGGTTGGACCGCGGGATACTACGTAGACTGTTTGTAGATTGCTATGTATTCAATCACGAGCGGGACCGAGGGCAGCCGAGCAGGGTTGCTGATTCTTGTTTGCCGATATGCTGATGTAATTATTATATTGGCTCCATCGTAGGCGCAGCTTCTTATTATTTGCCGTATTAATGCTGGCGTCGTTCATTAGCTGGAAACCCTGTCTACATTGGGTCACACCACGTGTGTATATGTGCTCTCTATTCCACGGTGTATTCACCGCAGACACAGGACACAGTTTCTCGTCGATGAATCCGTGAAACCATGGGAGAACAAGAGAGAAAAGGAGGATCACGCCGAAAGAGGATGAACCGGATTGAGAGAGCGTTTCGCGGCTCAGATTGTTTCGTCGGCGGCATTCTATTATGAGAGTAGGGGAGGATGGGCGCCACGAACGAAAGAAAAAATAAAAACGGAATATACGCGGAAAAAATGGATGTTGCCTGGCTAGGCAAATATCGTTGCCACCGAACCAGCGGCTGGAGACACACGACCGATGCACGTGGAAATTATTAAGCGGCCCGCCGCCACCGCCAACGTGCCCGCTGCTCTTCGACTATCGATAAATATTGACGCTGCCCGTTACGGCAGGTATTACGGCCGCGTGCTGCCGGGATTTCGGCCGGCGTTTACGAAGATATTCCCTGAATTTTCTCGATGAAGCTTGCCCACCGAGCGAAATACCGAATCGCCTATGGAAACCGATCCGCACTTAATCGATCCCCGATTATCATTAAATAACAATAATTTCAAACGTATACTGTGGTTATAGAAGATCTAACCTAAGTCCTGGCGATGCTGTGAATAATTTTGTTAAATAGAAGCACAGGCAAATGTGACGTAAATATGAATTTATTATTCGAAATTTGACTAGTATGTCGGTCGTGTCATAGAGGGGTAGTAAAATCAATCAGAATTAAAGCAAACACGATTTGTCAGGACACGCGAATCGATCGGAATATGAGCAGATAATAACCTGAATTTCGAAGAATCTTTTAATTTATGTTTATATTCATGTCATAACTTTCCCTTCTCACCCTCCAATTTATTAAAATTGTGATTAACGTTTGTAATTTCTTATCCATGATTAAACAACGAATGTCAACAATCGTCATTGCGTTTGATTACGCAGAACCGTCAAATACAATGCAGTATACCATCCTAAACTATCGGTCGTCGTTTCTTCGTGATTTCATTTACCACTTCACTGTATGTATATGTCATCCGTGCTATACACCTACCCTCGTCATAGTACATAGTACATTCTTTTGCTTGCGATCGTCGAAACTGAAAACTACGTTACTACCACATGATCCTCCAATTTCTCAACATTAATCCCTCGCCATTCGTGACGCCAACGTATAAATCACCTAAATTAAACCAGTCACCCTATACCTACGAATTCCTAGACATTGGCGATCGAATCGCAGCACGAGATCCTTTCGGTTGCTTATAGGTCGCGAGGGTGTCAGAGTCGATATCTTGCCGGCTCTGTGTCACAGCAGGGACGCCGGTTTCCCGAGGTGGTGTGGAAGGGTGAGAGAGGGGTAAGAGAGAGAATCGACGACGGGTAGGGTGGATAACGTCGGGGGTAGGTGCGGCTGCGGGTGTTAGGGGATGGGTACGAGCGAAGGGGGCATGATTAGCATTACACTCTGAGCCTCGATGATCAATAGTGGAAACGTCTCTCCCTTCATTCTCATTCTCTCGCTGTGTTAGCCTTATCTCCCTACCTCCTCTCGCTTACTGTCTTTCTCTCTTTCTCTCACCATAGAGCCTGCTGCCTCCTCTCGCCATCGGATATGCGCGAATCTCCCACCCCCACGGAACCGTTTTCTACCACCCCCTGGTCTGTTCTACCTCCGACTTTTTCTCCGTCTCCACCGCCCGGCTGGACGAGCTTCAGCTCCGGTGAATCGGTGAAAACTATGCACGGGTTATGACAACGAGCCATGTACGGTGTTGCGGTTGACGAGTCCCTGGGTTACATTCCTGCAAATCGTTTCATCCTTCATTTCCTATCTGTGCTCCTCTGCTATTCCTCGTCAAGGTTTCGTGCAGATTATCGGTGGTACTCGATTTTCCCGCGATTTTAGATACACCAGGGGTGGTTGGAAATCTTGACAGATCTATATTTTTCTATAATATTTTCTTGCGCGTTCTTTTTCCATTTCCACGTGTACGCATCTTCTGTATTTTTGTATTTGTATTAAACGTGATAATATTTCCATGTCTATACAGTATATTAATTGCATTATCCACATACGTTCGACGCGACACGAAGGTAAAATAACCTGTTATGGAAATTATTTACACGGAAGAAAAATAATCGCCCAAATACTAATATTAATATTTAAATCTCCGATCGCACACGATAGAACAAAACGTAACGTCTAACTTTCAAGCTGAATTCTATTACTCGACAAGATTTGATCGCGATATAGGATGGCGCTTATATTCCCGTTGCTTTCTTATACTCGCCGAGAAAACTGCAGCATCAGCCGAACGATGCGTGCGTATCTTCACCCCCCGCTATACGTATGTACGTGCTATCGTATCAGCTACATAAAAGACCGAGATTCACCCCGAGCGCGGCGTCTCGAATCTATAGAGAAGTTACACCTTCGTCGGCCGGCGGCGTCCCCTCAGAACCCCCTGTCAGGGGAACCAGGGGAATGTTTTATTTGACGGTGTCAGCAACCGGGAGATATTAACCGAACAGCTCTCGCCTGCTGGAATTATGTGGGCGGTCGTGGGTGGCGCGAGATTCCACTTCCATGGAATTTCCGGAGAACGCGCCGCTGTGGTGAAAGAGCAGGATGAAAAGAGACGTAGCGACGAGGAAGACGAACGTGGAGGAACGGCGACAGGTCGCAAATCGGAAATTTACACGAAAGCAGCCTCGCTGTTCTATCGTGCTACCTGAAAAACCAGTTCTCCAGCGTCTAACTACGAATCTTCTTTCGTTCCTTACTTCGTTTGACTATCTGGCTTCGTATCGAAAGTATTTCGCGTATAACTCGCGTCTTCGTCGCGCTTTACAGTGAAGGGTCGCCGTAAAGTTCGACAGCGTGGACCATGATCCGTGTAAGCATCGAGGGAAGCAGAAGAGTGGTCATTTTTGGAATTGCTTTCGGGATCGTAATTCCTCTTAGGAGCACGGACTCTTGTGCAGGAGATAAGAGAGCCTGCTCCCTTCTGGGCCAGAGGCGCATCAAACAAGAAGTCTCGAAATCTTCACGGTGCACGCGAAGAGTGACGCTTGGAGGAGAACGCACGAAAAAGTTTCACGATGGTAATTTCGAGTACCGAGATAAGGGAAGGGTTATCGAAGAGGATCGAACAGGAACGAAGATTCTTTCATCGTAGTAACAGTTTGTTCAGGATACTACTTGAACGAGCGTGCAGAAAACCTACTCTGTCACATATTTATTATTCTATTAGCGATCCAACGTGGCGGGGTTTGGCTGGACAAAAGAAAACGTTTGGAAAAGAAGAAGTAGAGGACGAAGATGAAGGAAAAGTGAGAACAGAGATAGTCCGCGGCCGAGAAAGGTTCGCCCGAGAATCTCAGCGAGCGAAGAAAAGGATCCGCTCAGACCGATACCGAGTCAAGCAGTCAAGCTTGTTGACTTTGGCTAAATATTGGATGGCAACTGCAAATATTCGCCTCTGAACTATGCTCGTACCCCGTACAGTGCACCCTGTACGCGAGTTCGGATCACGGTGCTCGACTAGAATCGGTGAAGCTGACCAATGTTAGAATTCGACCAAAGGAAAAGCACTTTGCATTCTAAATCGAACCACGAAACACTTTTCGCGTGCGTAAATGTACACACACCGTAAACTTGAGAATCCAGCTACGTACGAGAACGAGATGGATTTCGATTTTCTACGTTCGAATATACGATCTTTTTGTCCGATGAGTTGTCGAATGACAGCCAATAATTGTGCCAGATAATTACTGCGGCAAAAGATCGAATCCCTTCCGATCATTCTCCTTTTCTATTTCTGTCGTTTTCTTTCTCTGCCCTCCCAGCCGCTCGTTTCTTCTCCCGCTTTGACAATTTCTTTCATCGAATCTCTTTTCGGTTCATTTGACGGGGTGACCTTTTTTCGCGCCTGCCGCACAAAGTGTCGATCCATCGTTGTCCTAATGGCTGGCAGGCCACTCGTCCTTATTGCAGACTTAATTACTGGCTGAATCCAGAAAGTTATAATGGCCAACAAGGAGTACCTCGAGGACCCCGGCCCCTTTCAACTCGGCCGCACAAATCACCGTCGAAATAAAATTTTCTTAGTCGAATGATATTTCAAGTGACGTCGCTCCGTTGCTCTACGATTCAATCCCCGAAATCTAGCTTCGATTCTCGTTGCCTTAACTCTAGCCGTGAGCAACGGTACTCGTTTCTATGTTTGTTGTTTTAACAATTTTCCATTTTCTAATTGATATACCGTAGTACCTTTGTGGATCTTTGTATCTTGGATATTTTTACGTCGAAATTTATGCAGATATTAATAAAGCAGACGTTTTATTGGCCCACACGAGGATTAATATCGACACTGCAGATGATAATTAGCGAAAGAAATTCTATTGCAAAAATTCCTTTACGTCGATAGACATCTGCATAAATTAAAAAGCCAGTAAAAAAAAAAAAAAATAGAAATAACAAAGGGAGAAAGAAGGCGATAATACAAAGAATTCTATTCGATGCAAGAAGCCTTTATCCTTGCAGCTTATCGTGCGTGTGATGTACTTTGCGAGAGATACGTTTACGAGTGACAACGTAACGTGAAACGGCAGAATTCGAAAGACGCGTTTTACCCCAGCAGAGGATGCCGTTCGAATCGAAAATCGGTGCACGAGGGGTAAAGGAGTCGGTGAACGATAGAGGAAGAACAGGGGCCAGAAACGGCGAGCCTAAACAATATCTTGCGGCAATGTAAGGAGCGTCTATTGGGCCATTACCGACGGTGGCTGACCATTTTGGCCATTTGGCTTGGACAGTGCTACGTCAGCGCTCCCGATTCTCTCTCTTGTTCTCCGCCTATTTCCCCTTTCCTCCCTCGTAGATTTCCACTCTTATCCCACCATTTTCGTAGTGTCCCTTTCATGCAGCCTGCATTGTTAGCAAGGAATAATTCTTTTACAGGCCAACCTGGAAAATCCGAAAATTCGAAATTCCAAAGTAACCGAGAAAGAAACAGAATAGAGAAATTGCTCCTAGACGATTGTACCTTTTTCTTTTTTTTTTTTTTTTATCGGAGATACAACGTTTCAGGTTTTTGATTCGATGACGTTTTAATAAGAACGAATGGGAAATTGATGCGGAAATTGCGTTCCATTCCCCGGCAAAGTTTCGATGATCGCGCTACTCGATCTCTCCATAAAGATCGCACGCATGCGTATCTATATTTTCCACGGAGCAAAGAAACAGCCAAGTTCGAAGATCCTGAAACGGCGATAGAGCCACGATGATATACGACCGGCGATAAAACGGAGACATTGAAAGGCCACGATCGATCTCGTTTCGTTTCTTGGTCCACCATTCTTCCAGCGTTCTCCCTTTCCTGCGACCCACCTTCCACAATGAATCGCGCGATTCATCGATCCAGCAACTGAACTTGATCGAGATTTTACAGCGCTTTCTCCGTCGCGAATCTCTCTTACACGCTACTCTTCGATACAGTTTGAATCGAAAATCCGTCAAAATTTCCTGTTACCTTTTCTACGTCGATAGCACAAGAGGGAAGAATAGAGAAAAGGAAGCGAGAAAATAAGGAGAAAAATTGTGAAAGTTGAACATTGCATTAACAATCATCCGGTAGATCGATTTTCTTCTCTAGCTACCACAGAGGAAAATTTCTCGAAATTCGTTACACCGCCAATGACGTTTAGCTCCCTTCGCCAACTACGAACCAACAAGAATCATCCAGCGATCTTCAGTCAGAAAGACATATTCCAAGTTTCTCGAATAACATTCAAAGCGTAAGACAAAATGCTCGCGGGAGGAAGTCGTTTTCCTTCCCCCGTTACGAGGTTTCACCACCTCGCTATTGCTCTCTGTTTCTTTCCGCTCAAGGTAACGAAGCTCCTTTCTCCCCCTCTCTTATTCCAGATCCAATTCTCAGCTGTTACCTCTCTCTTCTCCCGGTTTCATCGTGCTTTCAACCCCCGAGTAAGCCGCACTCTTCGGCAAGCGAAACATTGCGCGAAATAACGTTAAATATTTACTTTCGAGACGATTGTTCCCGTCGGTACGACGATAAACATCATTATGTAATGTATATAAAGCGACGAACGCGGGCCAAGACAGAGATATGCTCGTACACCAACGCCATCGCCGACGTTCAAACTTTTCCACGCGTTTTTGAAGGATTGACCTTGCGTTTCACACAGAGACGATACCAGGATCCATCCATCTGGACTGTCCGACCGAGGATCGAGTCGCATCGCTCATCCATATGTAGGTTTTCCTTCGATTCGATCGATCTTTGGGACGAGATGTTTCTGTTCTTCAGAAGTAGCAGTTTGAACGCGTCTTCGACAGGAGCGTTTATACGAATGGATTACAGAATCGAGAATAATTGATATGGAAATGAAGAAGAATTTGGGATTACCGAGGCGTCTAAGGTTATACTTAGAGTATAAGTGTGAAATCTTCATCTACTAGGTTGTACGAAAAGTTTCTTTCGTTTTATAAGGAAATGATGGACGCACGACATTTGTCGTTTTATATTATTTTATTGAATTACGTATGATCATAACGATAGAAGTGGAACAAAATGGATCGTAGAAAATTCAATAAAATAATATAAAACAGAAAGGGATTGTGCATCTATTATTTCCTTGTGAAACGAAAGAAACTTTTGGGACGACCCAGTACTTTACAATTAGCTTGCGGATTTTCACGCGTTTATGGAGAATTCAAATTTCGAGAAACGTTAACGCGAAATGCGTACAATGCATATATCTAATAGAACGCTATACTTATTACTGTACTTACTATAACGATGCGGGCGAAAGAAATTTCTGTCTGGGTTTTCGCGTTCATAAAAATATGAATTTGCATAAATATCCACCGATCTATCTACGATTATTACCTTCCCTCGATAAACATAAAATAAATATTGCATTTCATAAAACAAAAATTGCATAAATCGCGAATGTTTCTAACTCGTTATGTTGCAAGGATGTTAAACGCGTTCTACGAGTATGTGCATACCTTTACAACAATTTTATCACCGCATACAAATCTGCGTTATACGATTTTGATATAAAGACGACGATAAGAAGTAAATTTGAAATTATACGATCGTAAGAATAAATGAGTGAAAGATATTTAACGAGAGAAGGAAGGCGGAAGTTCGTTGACCGAGTGGGAAATCACAAAATTTCTACCGCCGTTGAAACTATTCGACGAGATTTGCTTGTTAGCGAGTCGAAGAAGATATCCATCATTAATTGGATAACAGTTAGCGGTGCTCGTGCCGAAGCTATGTCGCGAAACGCAAACTGAATGGTCCGCGGACAATTTATCAAAGGAGGGCTGATATTACTTCGTAAAATCCCCGGGGGTTGGCGAAGGGTCGTCGTACAGTCCTTGATGGCGACGCAATCGCCACTATCCTTTCGAGATCGTCGTTAATTATTTCTCACTTTTCGTCTAGCATCGTACTCGAGGAAAAGAAGGGCCCATACACCACTTGTCGCTCATTGTGTACAGTGTATACGCGACGAATATTTCTCATGTATTGTTAGTCTCGGTGTGTACGGAGACTCTCGAGTCAATTTCGAAACTTAATATACCGCCGAACCCTCTAATTAGACATTCGAATCGTTGCAAAACTGTACTCACAACCATCCATGCCGATAATTGAAGAAGAAACGGAAAACGTTCTTTCTCGGTCTCTTACCTGGAACAAAAAGAAAATGGAATATATATATATATTAGTTCAAGCGTACATTTTTATTTTTCTAAATGTCTGTTTAAACGAATTACTAAATTGAAAATATACCGTGAAAATTAGTAAATTAATCCTTTAATCTAAACTCCATTGAGAGAAGATCGAAACAAACTAGGAAACTCCGAAAAATGTTTAATGGAAATCTAACTTCTGCGGAGTAGAAATAAATGTGATTAAATGTTTAATAATACAAACATTAAAATTTCTCAGGGCAATGATCGACCGCGACGAATATACATATACCTACAGGAGACAAAATTTCATTTTATTATACATAATCGATTCATTATTTAATTCAATATTTGACACACGAATTCATCCCAGCTCTATATTTAAACGAGAATAGTAATTTTTAAAGATTTTTAAGAATCTGTTGACCACTTTTTAAATATAGCTCATTTTTCTGTGAATGTCCTCAGACTTACAAACGAGGGTGTATTCGAAGAAAAATCGAAATTCCTTCTTAATTAACGACACTCTGTAGATTGGTTCTAAGGTTAACGAGGCTTATACAAGCGGCATGATAAACAGTATCAAAGGGAGGAACTTTCTAGGGGTATATATTGGACGATATCGTGCGTGACAGGTACTTTTGTGTCGCGCTGGCCAAGAGTACAAGCGGCCGGACCCGATAAGTGGCTCTATCAATCCATTCGGTCAGATAAGAATTTCACCATTGATCGCCGTTTCCCCGTATCTCCCTCTCGGTCGTGGACGTTCGTTCCGCTGCGATTAATGGACACCCATCAGCGCCTCGGACGGCCATCAATCACGATTCCCGAAACACTCGGACTCGCTAATCGGCGATTTTGTATTTTCACGGTGTCGAATTGTTTCCATCGTTAACGCCGACACGCTTTGTTCGCTGTTGTCGTCGTAAAAATACGTCGAAGGAATAATTACCGCACAAACGAATAAATCGTACCAAGCACCGACCGATAACTAATTTTTCCAAGATTTAAATATCGGTTACTATATATAGAGAAATCAATTGGATCGCATTAAAATTTTTTACAACTCTATTAATTTAAAATTCTATCGATGCTAATTTTGCTTTCATTTCGATAAACAAAGAGACTTTTAACGCGTTAAGAAACTCTTTAGCATAGGATTGAAACGCGAATTCATACATATCGATAATAACTTTCATATTTTGCTCAAACTTACAAAATTTTATTCAATTCTATTAATCAGCTGTGGACATCGTATTGTTATTGTTGCAAATTAGCAAAGAATACTTCGTATGGTTTTAATTCTTATACATATTTCACGAACTTTACGCCGTACGTCTGACTCGCTCGGAGGTCGAGACGATAAGAAGGAATAACAGAGTTGTAACGACGACCCCTGGCGCGCCGCGGCAGCTACGACACAATATACAACAACGTTTGGCTTATGGCAACCCAACAGGTGTCGCGATGATATCAATTTGGCGTCTACTCTAACCAATATAATTCGCAGAAACTCTTAATGCTATCGGAAAATCTACGGCATGAAATCAGAACACTCGTATGAACCAGTTACAGTTTTACGGTCCTACAGCAGCCAGGTTAAAATAAATTTCAAATCCGACGATATCCTTGCTTCTCTCAAATGAATAATACCAATCTTGTTTTATTTGCCTACGACTGACGAAGAGGAAAAAGACATCGCAGTGCTTTCCGAGGGGGTTGAGAAGCCGAACGTCACGGCAGTGCAGTATGTTACTAAATGATCCAACTCGCAGCCATAATCCACCCCCGACGACTCCTCTAAGCGTCTCGGCCACGTAGCTACACCTCGATCCCCGAATTTCCCATGTTCCATCGGTGGGAATACGCAATTTAATACTCAACCAATTACATATACGAAATCTTGTTAGCCTCGGTTATACGGCCGGGGATACCGGTTCGTGGATTCGAGAGGGAGGGGGGTTGCAAGGGAGCTGCCGAGAAGCCTGACACCCGAGGCATTCTTCCGAGGATACCTAGAACGCGAAGACGAAGGTAGAGCGAAGAGGAGAGAAGGGATTGAACGACTCAAGAGGAAGAGGAAGAAGCTGCGGAAGGGTGGGGCGGTCGTAGAAACAGGCAGGCATACAAACTTGTTCAATTATGATCCTCGATTACAACTATAAAATGCGATATTGTTCTAACCGCCACACCCTAACGCTTTTCATTCGCCTTGCCGTCACACTGCTACCCTTATGTACCTTCGCCTGGCGTACACTCCATCTCTGCCCCTCCCCACCCCTACACATCCTGGTTCCCTCGTTTCGGCTTCTTCAGACCCGAATATTCCTATTCTGAAATATACGCCTTCGCCGTATTAAACGGCGGGCTTGATTGGCGCGTCACCGTTGCTCACGTATCGATTTATCGGAGAGGGAGAGGAATTTATATCCTTTCCCGTTGCCTCAGGCGGATGTAATGGACGGTGGAAATTCTCTGCAGGTGGATTTAATTTAATACAGAACCGGTCGTCGTCGGTTGTTTTATTCCTACTCGCGCTTCTCTTCCTCCCCCTTCAGGGATCGTTCGCCTTTTTACAACGGCTTACAGATTTCGAGTCCTTCATATTGAAAACGAGGGAAGAAAGAGGAAGGAACAATGAAACCTACAGACCTGTGGTTTCAAGTATCCGTGGTCCGGAAAATATTATCACCACTTGATAGGCTGAAAGATCACTCGAAGCGAGTACTTGATCCCTTTGACAACACACTGCAATTGTTCGGGAAATTAATGGTGAAATTTAGGAAAGATTCGAGGATGTTGCCTTCTTATGGGGTTAGCGCGCCATTAATAACCTGCGTATGCATCGTTTCTTATTAAACTTGATGATCATTTTTCTGGAAAATTTGTCCGTTGGCAGCGTGTCAGAAAACTCTCCAAGTCTTATCGAATATATAGTATACAAAATATAACAGAAGAAATTTGTCAGATATACTTCACCACCGTTTCATTTCATCCCTCTCATATCATGGATATCGTTACGTTATTACATTTTTATTGATTTGTTTTATTATTCGTTATCCACGATGAAACTTGAAACCTATCGCCACGGTCTCGCGAGTTTCTTTTCGTACGAATTCAACAATGTATAACACGATTAACAAGAGGCTGGTCAAACAAGGATCAGCAGGAGAAATTCGAAGATTGTAAGAAGCAACCCGATGGGAATAATCGACGTCAAGTCGGCCACCTAAACGAAATTATAGTCGTTCCATGCGAGGGACGAAAGTGGCACAGAAGGTGTATCCCGGAACGAGTTTCAACGGCGAGGATTACGAAACACCTTGAAACAGTTCCCAAGGGTTTCCCAGGCGAACGGGACCAATCTTGTACGGACGTCACGGCTGGCCAATAAACGCGAAAATCACTAAGCTAACTACTTTGGGCCAGCGAGGCTTGTCCTGTTCTCCCTTCAAACTCTCTCCCGCCAACCCTTTCGGCTTGATGTTCCTTACACGAGATTTCCTGCTCGTCGCAACTCCATAGAATCGTTCCGCATGTACGGGATACATCCTCCAGCCGGATTTCCAGCGCATTTAATTAAGCTGAGAGCGTCGCTACGATCGCAATGACCTTACGATTCTCGAGGCGAACTCGCTCCCAAAATGCCTCCGATTGGATTGTGTCTGGTTATTTCGTGATTCTCCAAAAGACGCCCTCACAATCTTGTCGTTTCTTCTTTCTTGGCCTTCATCGACCAACGATACTAAATAGATATCGCAGGGACGAGAGAATTTCTTATTGCAGTTGGTCCGGCTTCATCTTAATATTCGATGCTAAACCGAAGGTAAAAAAGAAACACGCTAGCTTGAAGAATCGTGGTGGAAGGATTCGTGGAGGAATCGCGACATAAAAAAATATTGCAGCCAGATGGCCAGTAAAAGTTTGAACCAGCGGAGCCATGGTTCTTGCCTGGCTGCGAAAGTAGCTCGGCAAACAAAGTTATTTATTAGCGTAATACCTCGCGAAACTTTCTTCGTGGCCCGCTTTGTGTATCTTCGATTCCTCGGCTAGACTGTTTCTTCTCCTAACATCCACAATACAACACTCGCGTTACATCATAATGAAAACGAAAAAGTAAGGCAAAAAAAAAAAAAAAAAAATCAGACTAAAAGAGAAGCATACATCTCGCTGAACCGAGTCCAAAATTCGATTTCCCGTCAGCGCCGGTTCTTCGCGGCCATTCTTCCTCCAAGCTAAAACCAGGCAGGAAACGATTCTCCCTATCCCGTCGTTTCGTCGTGGCTTCCTGCCGCGCAACGCTTACGAGCGTTTAATGCATCTGGTGTATAAGTGGCCCGTATAACAAGGATCAACAAGCGTGCCGGAGAAATCCGCGCCTTACGGAATACATCAGCCGCCGTATTTACATTCGCGTTCACGCTGTAATAGCGGGCGCGATGATGCCTCTTCCCTTTGCCTCTTGGCCCACCTCTGTTCGTTCGCCTTTCGCGAATGTACACTCGTAATTCCGCGATGTTTGTTTCCACCGTTGGCTTTCAGTGCAACCCTCTCCTCGGTAGGGGGTAGCTCGGTCCACCTTTAACTCGCTTCCTGTTTCTCCCTCCGTCCCCTTACTTCTGCCTCCTCTGTTCGCTCATGCCTCCTCGCGTTCCTCTTATATTCGCTGCGTTTCCACCCTGTCTCCTCCCTTCATCCCTCTCTTATACACGTTCTCCTGTTTCCACCGACTCGCGTCTCTGTTTCCTGAACGATACCCCGTAAGCTCCAAGTAAACTCTCTCCCAGCGGCGGCGAGAGAGAACAGCCCCGCGGGCAATCGCGTGGCCTGTTTAACTAGCCTTTTAATTAGAAACGCTTAAAAATTCACCGGTGCCACGAAATACATCCGGTCGCCTCAAAATTGTGCGTGGCTGCAACCCTGTCGGGAACCCAGGGCTGCCACGGCTTTCCTTTTGTTGCGTTGTGCTCCCATTGTTGGACAGGCCCGCCTAATATTTACCGCCTAGGCACTCGGGGGTGCGCCACCCCAGCGGCACCCTCGCCGGCGCTGGCTCCGGGCACTCGGAACGAAGATACCGCTGGTGTTTCGCGATAAACCATCGAAATCCAATTCGTACGCGTGTCCGTCGTATTCGAAGCGTCGCAGTCGCAAATGACGTATTTTCGTTAACTGTTGACGAACAGTTTGCGATTTGTTTGACAATCGTGTTTGACTCCTGCTCGCGAACGAGTTCGTGAAATATAATTTTCCGAGGCGTTTACGTGGACACTCGGAAATATATCGCGAGATTGTAATAAAGTAGTTTCACGGGTTAGAAAATTATCCGTGAGTTTGTTACGAGCAGCGTTCGTGAAAAAATCAATTTATCCATAACTTACATACCTAGTGATTTTATAACTATTTAACGAAAGGATTCTGGGAGGATGTACAATTACAGAATTAACGAAAAGATCATGGAACAACTCGATAGAAACACATCCTGGTTTCGATCATCCATGTTCCAGAACGAATTCCACAGACTAACTTTTAGTATACGTACGATGAACAAGAGTGAAGCAATTTGAATTCTCGTAATAATTGAGCGACGACGCGTACGTAAATAAATTTTATTTTAGTTGCAGAACGTAACTCCCGGTCATTTTTGTTGCATCAGAGAGTGGAGTATCAAATTAGGAAAACTGTGAACGATCGAGATCGAAGAAAAAACGGGGCTGAGGAGTATTACGATACACGAAGGGAACAACGATAGCGACCTGACGGCGCTTGGTAAATTAATAATTAGGTTCATTACGAAAGAATTCGACTTTGTGACGTTGTAGGTGGTACTATGTACGTGGTCAGTGTATTCTGGGCGAAAGCACGTGAAAAATTCTATCTCATTTGATACCCTCCGCCGTTGCATTAACAAACGTATAATAATGCACCACGGTGTTCTACCGCGCATTTGCACGGCCGTTTGCACCGACTTCCGCTCGGCCCTTCCCGTGTGCCTCTCTTCCTCTTTTCCAAGTTTGGATGGACCACGCTCGTTTCTCGTTTGGCGAAAGAGAAAATATTGAATACAATATGGGCCGCGGCGCGGTATTATTTACACACGCAGGCTTGGATTTTTTGAAAAAAAAAACTCGCACAAAGAGTCGGATTTAATTCGTTTTCGGCGGAGAATATTCATTCGCCGCGAACGGAGCGTATGCGCGGCAGGTAAAGTGAGGTAGGGGGAGAAAAAAAAAAAAAAAAAAAAGAAAAGGAATGCACATGCATACACGTACGGAGAAACAAAAAGAAAGCTGCATCTGTTCGGGTCGTGTATTATACGCGCGCCTGCTAGCCAGCCAATAGAAAACGATAACAACGTGCTTGCCGTAAGGAGCCTACGCGAATTTTCGCTCTGGATTTCGCGATACCCTGACCCTTGAATCCTCTTTGCCCGGGGAATTAACGCGAAGCGGGCGCGCGCGCAGTTTGCGCGAATTTACAGACTATTTAAACGGATTTACCTTTTATTTCGTGATTTATCCAAGGAAATTCACGGTGAAACAGTGGGACGAGCGTACATACACTGTCGTGCGTAAGTATCCGGAGATTTTGGTCCGTTTCCACGAACGGTATTTGAACTTGACCAAAGTGGACAAATTAATGCAAAATTAGTAATTACACGCTGCGTTTACTATTATCTTTTCTACGAAATCACGAAGCAGATTAGAAATTGAAGTCAGCTATTAAACGATGTGGCAATATTACATTATTTACTGCTTCTTCTGACATATCACCGACCGTTGCTCGGATTGGTAACTGAGAAACGTGAAAAATCTGAAGACAAAGAAAGCTACCTGCCAAGTAACAAAATAGTTCTATTCTAAGTTTTGACGATTACGAATGTCAGTCTTATCATTGCGTACTGTCTTCTAAAAATGAATTTAACCACGTCGTAGTACATATTCCGATTGTATAACATACTATCGGATGAATGCAAGGAATAAAATCATTACAATTGAATTTCATAACTTTGTAATTAAAATACACCTAAATACACCTAAAACAAGTAAATGTCCGGTTTTACATTTGAACGGGGTATATACATACGAGCAGCCGGCAACCCATTCGTGGCAGCGAAAGATAACCATCGATCTACTCAACCGAGTGTTTCTTCGACGTCCACGAAAATCTTCTCGGGCGGAAAACTGCAACGGAGAATGAAAGTCGCTGGAACGAAATTCTTCCGGCTCCGTGAGCCTGTCCCGCGAGAGGATTCCCGTGCAATATTGGATTTATTCAAGCCTACGGGCGAAGTTGCGCCCTAAATAAAAAGGGTTGTCGGCCGTAGGCCTGGTGGAAAGCTTCCTTATATCCCGCGCGGTGAAACTTTTCTCGCTGGGACATCGCGACGTCGCCGGGGCAAAAATACCCAGAGACATTATTAAATACGATTATCCCCCTCTTTCGAGCGAAGGAGGGAAAAATAGGGGTGGCGGAACGAGGAAGTCGCGTTCGAGGAATAAGACGGCGCGCAACAGTGACAGAGGAGGAAAGAAAGGAAGGAAGAAAAAAAAAGGCCGGAAAAGGGGTAAGTGAAAAAGTGGGCGTGGTGGGCGAGTCAGGCGAGTAAAAGTAAAAAGTTAGGGTGATGGTATGCGACTTCTGGAGGCAACGAGGAGTGGGATGCAGTTCGAAAGGGTAGCAAAAGAGGCGAGGAGGGCGGGGGTTGGGGTGGCGAAAGAGGAGGACGTTAGGTTGAGCCGGGCTCAGCCGGTCGAGCCTGACTCGGCTCTCAAACTTTGATACGATTAAGACGGAACGAATTAATCTTCATCCCCGCGAACGCCGTCTGCTAGCAGCCACAGGGATAGAGAGAGGTGGCGAAGAAATTTTTTTTAAAAAAAAGGGGTGAGCGATCGCAGAAGTAAGAGAGAGATATATATATATATATATAAGTAAAGAGGAGTCCGTTGGACGGAGCAACCGGGTGTCGAGGACCGAGGGTCGCCTTTGCCGGAACCCTCTTCACTTTCTGGCGAGAAGGTGACGTTAATTAGAAAAGCGCGACGAGATTTCTGACTTGCGAGCCGGACCACGATCGGTTCCCGCCTCCTTGTCTCTTGGCTTCACTCCGAGGGTTGACCCTTCGGGATTTCGAACGAGAAAGATGGATATTCGAAGCATATTCCACCCTTCGATTGTAAACTCATCTGCCATGTATCTGGTCCTCTGTGAATTTAGAATAATAAGTCACCCCTTGTCAATTTTCAATTTGATACACCCTAATGTCTCAGCGATCTTGCCTTTTCGTTTCCTTTTTTAATTAATTGATCGTAATTCTGTACGAATAACAATGGTATAATTGCTGGAACTCTGAGAGAACGTCGAGAACACGATGTACGCCAATGCACTGCGAAGATTAAACAAACGCTTGTCGCTGCCGCACGAAGGGATAGTTCGAACTACGAAAGGCATGGTCAGCAGCGGTCTACCGGTCGTTTTTAATCCCATTGTGAACATGGCTTAATCGAGAAACCATTACCCTGGTTTGCTGCGCGAGCTAGACTGTCTGGAAGGGTAGGGCCCTCTTATAGTGGAAAGGGTGGGTATGTGTTTCCGTGCGGATCAAGCCTCGAACCTACAGAGAGAATGAATTGCTGCTCTTTGTCCTTTCTTCCTCTTGTTTCTCGATTCGTCAAGGAAAATCGGTATGGAAAAATTGTCCAGAGAGAAACATTATTCCCTACTCGATGCATCGCTCTTACTATAATTTTCCCATGAAACTGCTTGCGTTTCGTAACATTATGCATTAGATATATCAGAATCTCCCACAGGAGTACAACAGCATTAACGTTCCAAGAAGATATTGAATATATGGAACAAAGGATGTACGTGCATTTACTGTAATTGCGTTTTATACCACACCTACTAATTGTACTAATTGTACGAATTGCTTTATTAGAATATACAAACGCAAAGATATTTAGAGATCGAAGCAGCGTACAATGAATAATTCACTAAAATAACACCAAGCGACAGTGTCCTCTGAATAATATGAAGGAATATTTTAAAACGATATCTTCTTTCTAGGAAAATTGGTGCAAATGGAATCGATCGCTGATTTTCGCAAAGAAAGTAATATGAAAATCCGGACGAAATCGCGATCAAACTGCTCGCCCATTTTATTTTACATCGCCTACGAATTAAGCAATCGCTGCTAATCTGCCACTCTCGAATTCCCTCTGAGCACAACCAAAGACGAGGGCATAGAAATTTTCCCTCGACAGACAGGAAAAGACCTTCAACCCGCAAGTTGCCTCTAACTAAGCGCCAGTGCACCCTGTCGCGTTTTCCCTCAGCATTTGCCACTGGTCAGGAATTCGCCCGTGGTCGCTCACGGCGAAAAGTCAGAAACGCTGTCCGGGGTGGGAGTGGTTTTGCTGATCGGATGGTATTTAGCAATAAAGTTCGATTCCCCAGGTCCGGCCCGGAGAAAGAAGCAGTCCCTGATTTCGTCGGGGTTGCGAAAATTACAGCTCCCGGAGCGGTCGATCCGCCCGCACGTCCACTGACGTGCAAGTGGCCGTGTTTAAGCTCACCACCGTGTATCGGTGGAGGTGTGAGGCTTGTTCCACGACTGCAAGGGTCGCTTGGAAAAAGGGGATGGTCGGAGGAGAGAGACTGGAGCGGTCACCGAGGTGATCCAGCTGCGGGAGCGGAGATCTACGAGGTGGAATGACAAAAAGACCACGGCTCGCGGGATTGTCGGCCATTCTATGGTACACGGTGCAGAACTGAAATCGTCTCGAATGGCTCGAGAAGGGTAGCTTCAACTGATCGACTGCGATACCTTTTCGTGGTCGTTCGAATTTCTTTTCTTTCGAAATGAGACACTCGGTACAGGTGCAATTAATTGCTATATGAAAAGAAAATTACAATTATTACGTTCGAAGGGAAGAGGAAATTTTTGAGCCCTTGATATTTCTGAGGTATATTTTTGAACCTCACGGAATAAATGTTTCGTTATGTTATAACTGTTTCGTTTCGTCGATTACAGTATAAATAATTTATCGCAAGAAAAATAAAATTCTTGTGAATTCTTATTATCGAAATTTCGGGTGCAAAAGGCATGAGATTGTGTTATTGGCTTTTAGATAAATAATTTTGTCACGAGGGACTAGCGATGTCAGAATCGTCTGACAATGAAAGCTTTGGATTCTGTCTTGAAACGAAGTCACTCCGGGACGAAGCTCGCGTCTCTATTTACACAATCGGTTCCCCGGTGATCGAACGACGGGTCCGTCGAGCAGAAGGAAAAGTATGGAATATTTAGCGTTCAGTGAGCTATAAAAGCAATTATATGGGAGCCATTGTTTGTCGGGAGTGCGCCTCCGCGATACGGGGGTGAACAGAGTCGAGATGACGGTAGAGGTTGGAGAGGGTGAGGTCCGACCAGAGGTAGGAAGCATCAGACCAATGAAAATCAGAAGTACGGAGCAATAAATACGACCGAGTCAATTCACCTCCCTCCTCCCTTTCTCCATTTAGTCCTACAGATCGACCCTGAAAACCCAGCGCGAATCTCCATTCAGTTCGAACGCAACCTTCTTCTTTCCCTTCGTCAACCATCCGGTTCGCTTCATTCTTGCCACCGTATTTCCCACTATCTTCCTTTGACTCGTCACTTTGTCGGAAATTGTCGTTCTCGAAATAAATCCATCCAAACGAACTCGAAGCTGGGACACCAAGTTTTCGAAGAAGTTACATTCTTTTACTAGGTTCTAGGCTTTTAGAAAATTTGAAAAAATTCTGACGTGCTTATTCGGATCTTCGCTACATTACACTGCTAATCTTTAATTATTACTAATTTTTAAGTCAATCGTTTAAAAGATACTTCCGGAAGAATAAGAGCTCGCTTTAAAGAAATTTACGAGTGAAACGTTGCTCGAGGTGGTTTAATTGCAAACGCATCGAAAAATTGTAAATCATATTTCCAACCAAGAAAAATACCAGACGAAAACGATGGCGGAGAAAGATGAAGAGAGAGAGAGAGAGAGAGAGAGAGAGAGATCAGTCTGAAAAGTACAGAGTGCAAGCAGCTGTTAGAGAAGAAGAACAAGACTTGGTAGAAGAAAAGAGAAGAGAAGGACGTGAAAACAGGGTGTCGGAGGACCATTCTAATATAAATGTCCCCGGCCGAAAACCGGAGCGGAGACATTCGCTAATTAAAAAACTTGAAAAATTAATACACATTTCTCTCGGTGCTCGGGGGGTTGTGTTACTCCTCGTTTAATCCTTGGTATCTGATCGGCCATCTGTTTCCAGCCATCTCGAACCTGGCACCGCTGCCAGTTTTCATCCTCTCGTTCCACCAGCTTTCAAATTACTTCTTGTACACGCCAAGGGTTTCTTCGATGCTGCTTCTAATCACTCGCCGTTTACGATAAACTTTCTAATTAACAGGAACTGAGGCAAGAAAGAACTTTCGTTCTTCCATTAAATCAAGGATCACCGACGAAACGTCTTGTGTTTCAGAAACACGTATCCCGGCGAAAACGATGCACCGTATAGGAGGGTTCGCGTAAACGGGGGTGGTGATTTTCAAGCTATCACATCTACACAAAAGCGGAACAAAGACCGGAAAAGCAGAGGCAGCGAAGATATCCCTGGATAAACGGGCCAAGGAGGGCTGCAACGAGAAAGGGTTGACGCGACACTCGATGCTGGCAAGGGAGAGACAACCATGAAGAGACCGATCTGTCTCGTAAAGGGGTGAAAGGAGTCAGTCGAACTCCTGCTGGGAGCCTATCGTTATCAACAATTCAATAGTGTTTAACTTATTTATGTGCCGTTAAATGCCGGGACTAATTAGATGGCGGCATAAAGATCCGAAGCAGTACCCTCGGCGGGCCCTCCTCTTCTCCAAGTGGTTCGGCGCAGCGCCTCGTGGGGTGTAACGTGCAGCAGCCGCAAAGAGGGCAGAGAGGGTTGGTACGAAGGTTACGGAGGTTAGAGGAGGCTTCCATAACCATCCGGAGACAGACAATAGGAAAGAATGAGCCAGAGTCTCTCTTGAATAGGCCTCAAGACACTGAACGCTATAATGCGAAAGACTCCATTGTGACGCGGGCAGTTAAGTGCTCCTGTCTGGTCTCCGAAACGAAGTGGGCTACGTTCTCCGTCTCGTTTCACCGCCTCGCCTTTTAACCGGTGTTCCCTTTGCTCGTCGCATCGTCACCTCCTGCTCGAATCGAGTAACTCGATGATTCGAGCCCGGGATACGAAGGAGAACTGCAGGTGTGTTCGATCAGAATCTCTCCGCCAAGAATTCTCTTCCGATCGTGTCACTCTTATTTTCCTGAGATAATTCTATCGTAGAGAAGTTCTAGCTGTCGCTTTTTTCGTTAAATTTCTAGCAAATCATCCGGTAAATCTTAATAGACGGCGGAGTCCCACGCGGATCGGTAAGCGTGAATCCCGTGCAACGGATCTGGGTAAAGAATGAAATGAAATGTTGGATATTTAAGGCCGGAAGAGGGGGATTGGACGATGGCAGGGAAGGAACGAGACAAGATGAGCCGTGGCTGCGAAAGTTTCGCTCCGGTCTGCGGAAGAAGCGTCTGACCGCGGCACGATTCACGGATGATAAATCGTTTAAACCTTTTCAGCGGGCCCGTTCGGCCGGAAGTAAAAGGAATTTAAGATCCAATTGCAGCCAGAGATACGGCTGTGTAGTTAAACAGAGCAGCAGGATAACGGGGTTTCATCGGTGGAAAACAAAAATCTCTTCCCTCGTCGAATTCGATGGTGGAACCTATCGATACGTTTCGACCGATATCGGTAAAAATATTCGAAATATAATAAACGCTGTTATAAAAGATTGCGGCAGCGTTTTACGAGCCGAACGACAAATCACGATCAGACGGTGATGTAACGGCAGTTCTCGTCGTTCGGTCGACTGGCAAAAATAATTCGAACTGTACACCGAGCAACGTTGCAGATTTACGACGTGTCGCCACGTCGTGGACGGCTAGCACACAACCAAAGTGGCTCGACAACGCATTACGAGATTCAGCGATACAAGCCACTATATACACTGTACACACATACGCGACAAGGTAACACCTTTCCCCACTGTGCTAGCGATTCGCCATCGAGCGACGTTTTGCTTTATGTATACTGGCCTCGGCGATACGTGATGTATGATAAACAACACGTGTTAACATGTAACGAGAAGAAAGAGTGTCGATGCACACGTTCTGCTCTCCTGCTTCGATGCCACGATGATTTATCTTTTCGTAGAAAATTTTTTTTCTAGTAACACGTTAAAGGAAAACAGAATACTTTTATCGACTTTTTGCTGTTCTCGTATTTTCAATTAATTACCGCTACACGTATATCGTAGAAAATTGCATCGCAGATAAGCGATTATTATTCATTTGAGACACAAAAGCGGTATTATTTTATTGCCATGTGAATTTAACATAAGGCGGTAGGTTTCTAGGAAGGAACTAGAAGAAGACGAACAATGTGTAGGTGTGCCACGATCTTAAGCGTGAAAACAATTCCGAGAAATAGCTTCTGCATTCAGAGTTCTCAGATATCGGACGTGCTGTTCTTTGATACATTCGGAAGGTGTGATATCTGGTTGCTTAACCGGCTACGCGATGCACGCAACACGCCTGTCTTCGAGAATTTGCGTTTTATCAAGTCGATGCGACCGAGAATTAATTCAGCCCGCCTCGGTAATTGTTTGTAGTAATGAGAAAAGCGAAGGAAAACGCTAAAGGATTTGGCGCGAACACTATCTTCGTTCGCGATAAGTGCAAATTATTAGCCACTTTATCGTAGCTACTTTATTGTCGTAGATAAGCCCGTCGTTT